>JAPSGF010000015.1:9662890-10194590 GCA_035772895.1 Perdix hodgsoniae
AAGGTGCCAAAACAAAAGCTATTAGACAGTATAGTTTGTTATAGACCTGTACTTCTATGCAAACAGCAAAGCATAAAAGCTTGCACTGCCATCAATGATTGCTAGGTTCCAATACATCCAAATGGGTCTCCTCACCTTGGGAAAACTTGAATGAATGCCCTCGCTCAGAAGACTTGTCAAGAGAAGCAGAATTTCTCATTTACTCAGCTGTGCTTCACTGAATTAGCCCACAGTGTCAAGCTCTCATCTCCCATCTACCTCTGTCTTTTTCAGGCTTTTCAATGGATGCACTAATCTGCTCATCAGTTCCACCTGCTCAAGGCTACACAACATTCTGGAGACATTTCTCTCACTCTCTCTCATCACTGCTAAGAAAAAAAGATTTCGTCAGAGGTCATGAACCTACTGGCTCTATAGGACTAAAGCACAATGCAAAGCAAAGCATTTGGCTGCCTTGTCAATGCAGTTGAGCAGAAAATAGTCTGGACTGTTTGGTCCGCCTGGTTATTCCACTGTCATACTGGGAAATATGCGTAAGTAGGTGTCTTTCCAAGGTAAAACCACGCTGCATCATTAATGTAAGTACTTTTCCCTGCACATCTTCTATTTGCAGATGCAATCCTGAGGCACAACAGCAGTAAATGAATGACATCCCCTCCCACAGCAACGGAATTCCACCAATTACCATACAGGTAATTTTTATTGGCCTTTAAGTATTAAATTAACTGCTAAAGTATGTGCCTAACAGACAAATCACATTAATGAGCATATATGCTGGCAAGATGTCAATGAAAGTTCAACTAAATTACTTTGCTTATTCATAGCTTCAGAAATTAGGGGCATGATTAATCCTCACAGCTCCCAGCCTGCAAATATCAATAATGATTACAACAATATTTTACAGCGTGCTACAAACACTTTTAAAAGAATTTTTATGCAGTCTTCTTTTTTTTTTTTATTATTTTACTTTCCCTTCTCCTGGGGAGGGAAGAGGCTTTCAATAAAGTATTTTGACACATTTGACATTTCTCCAGTAATTTCTCTGTGGAACCACATAAATATTTATCAATACAGAAACTACACTTTCAAGAATTCTCACCAAACGTTTTGTGTCTGAAATGATGAAGTTACTCCATTCTTTTTTACCCTTCCCAGTTTCCAATACGTTAGAAACAAAAGATTTAAAAGCACAGTTGCTGTTCTTAGGTTTAGTAACACCTCATTCCCAAACAACACACAAAACAGCTGGTCGCTGGCAGGGAAACACTTCCATCTCCATAGCCACCCTGTTACCTGGTTAGGGCCTCCAAATACTGGAGCTGCCTGCTTTGTAAGCTATTACCGAATACGAGATGAATTTCTGATACAGAGCTCTGAAAACAGTCTTGATAATCTGTCTTGAGGCTGGGAAATACTTGACATCTCAAAGGAATCATGTTTAGCCTAGTGGTCCATGAGCTCACCCTCCAGCAGGGTGTCTCCCCAGAGGAACACTGAGAGCATTCTCCTATTAAGACTTTATATAGTGGTAGAGAAAAAAAAGTGAATAAATTATATTACATAAAGTGAAATCAAAGATATTGCTGCAGTATAACTGCAATACCCCAGATAGCGTTAAGTAGCTTCTTTGCCAGTTAATTACTTTGAGACTACATTAACTTTTGTGAACGCTGAAAACGTCTGTCACCACTGCACGTACATGTGAAATCTGCAGACATCTCAGAACAGAGCAATAAAAAAAGCCAGACTGCTACTTCTCCCTCAGAATAATGTCGTTTTATCCCTCTTAGTTCTTCCCGTCTTGTTTCTCCTCCTCTTGCCTGATGACACCTCTGTAAAATAAATAAATTAGTTAATAATATTTATTAGAACTGCTGCAATGAGGCACGGCTTACAGTTTGGTCCTGTTCTTTTTCATTTAAGACAGAATAGGAAGTTGACTATTTCTGGGTACATTCATTTTTATTTTTTTTTTAAATGAAAGAAGGGGAGAAAGTATGAATGGTTTGCAGATTAGAAATTCAACTGCAAACGTATAAAAGTAATCCATCAATGTTACTGCATCACACGCAGCCACAGTCTAAAATGAGTATGGTGCAGACTTTAACAGCTCAGGAATCCTAACAAAGGATTCAAGGACTGGCCAGACAAGAAGCAGATGAAGGCAAAAATGCAGATTTAAATAGGCAATGTCTAAGTGCAGTCAAACAATGTAAAGACTGTCCTGACTACAGACCTGCTTTAGAAAACCATGGAAAAAAAATCAAATGAAAAAAATAACTGTACCATGTAACAATTGACATGCTGAAATTGTAGAGATATGGAGACAAAGAAACAGTTGCTCATAATAAAACAATGCAAAAATGAAATATGAACAAATAAAAAAACAACAGCCTGGATGTCTGAAATGCCAGTTTCATATAGTAATTTCTATAGTTATCAAAAGGAGGACATACAGGAACATGAGAGAAAAATATAATATACAAAGACAAATATGTTTAACTTTGTACAAACCATCACAATACACAGACTTATGCACCAGTGTATTCTTCCAAAGACTTTCAGATAGACATTCTACATGCAAAAGACTAAATGGTACTGTTGTCTTATTGCATATTACTTCCAGTCCGATCCAATGGATTTAGGGAACCACTGATATGACATCTGAATATTAGGTCATGTAAGATTGTGATTATGCTACTTGATATCATCAGTTTTACTTATTTTACAAGGTCCTCAGTCTCCCAAATACTGCCATCGCAGCCACCTCAAATTCCCACATGCATACACAAACTCAGTTCCAAAACTAACCACACGCAATCATCGTCGCAGTCCTGACACAGCACAGATGCCCACCATGGCATCTGCAGGACCTTGTATGAGACTGCACTCTAAGATTGCCTTTCCCAGGCTTTTCCTTATTAGACTTCTTACGTTGTTTTGGCAAACACGGAAGAAAGTGTACTGCATGGGACCAGTGTGGTAGGAATAGGTACCCATGCAGCTCTACCAGAACAATAACCAGATGGGAATTGCCACATCAGAGCTAAGATCAGAAAAAGAAATTTCAGCAGGCCAAGAATAACAACTTGTGACAACCTTAAAATCAGAAAGTATTTTTTTCTCCCATCTACTAGCTTGACATACTAACATTTAAACCAAGAAGATCTCCTCAAAAAGGAAACAAATATCGATCTAATGTTATTTCTGCATAGTTTAAATTCACCTCATTTAACTCTCATTACCTTCCGTGTACTTTGTTTCTATTTATTTACATTTCTTTAGGTTACAGGAAAATTAGTATAATACATACTTCCTAATTATTTTTCAATTGTATTGCTACTGGTCTATGCTACACAGGCTGAGGTCTCTGCAGTGAAAGCAGCAATAACTGATTACAGGACCAGGGCATGAACTCCCAACTCCTGAGGATCAATGATGTATGTGAACATAACGGCATCACGCCCATGGTGCTGCAAGTATGATTTCTACCTGACTCAATGCACTGCTTTTCACTTGATAATTTAATTTAGATTCTTTATTATGTGCTGCTACTAAGAAGGCCAACACCTCTCATGGTTTCACTCAGAAGTACCTTACGGAGATCTATGGAGCACCTCATCCAAAGGCCAGACTGTGCAAGGCTCACTGGAGAACATGTTGGGATAATGAGAAATCACTACAGCTTTTTTGAATACACAGAGTAGGTTTTGGCTTGCAAAGCGAAAAAGTAGTCAGATTCCAGACACTTTTCTATGCTGCCAGGAAGCTTAAGGGAAATGGTTTTTCTAACAGTAGGCTCAAAACTAAGTTTCCCATAAAATATTCAGCTGAATTCAAACTGGGATTTTTTTTTTTCTTTTTTATAATGTTGCATAATATCTAAAAATGCCTGGTTATTTGGAGGTGATGTTGCTATGCAACAGCGTCACCTTTCTTTCCTGCTTGTGATGATGAGCAGGTGGTAATTCCCCCCTAAATGTTTTAACCAAACTTGCAAACAACAAAATAGGTAGAAAAATGTTTTCCTGGTGCTTTCATCAGTACAAGTTTATTTCAGCTAAACTTAATTTTTTTGTTATTTTTTTTTCCAAGTGGCACAGTGTTCTCTTAGGCACACAGACTCGTGAAAAAACAGAAAGCTCAAGCTTAAGTTTTACAAAGAAACAAAAAATATCCAAAGAAAGTGAAAAGAAAGAAGCTCTGCTGAACAGCCCAATCATGTCTACGCACAGGCCTGATATTAGCAGAGGGAGCATCAAAAATCTCATTTCAGAGAGGCATTATGCACGTGGTTACCCAACTATTCAATAAACCATAAAAAATGAGGGGCAAGTTACCTAGGAAATAAATGAAAGGCCACATAAAAGTATTTGACAACGCCTCAGTACCAATTTGATGCCTGTGTTACAGTGCTGGTATACGATATTTACTAAAACCCATACAAGATTTGCAGCTCACAGGACTGGAGAATAACACTAGCCTCTTGATAAACTCACTGAGAGCCTTTGCTCTTCCCATTCAGTACTCCCCGCTATCTTTTTAGCAATTTCTCCCTTTTTTAAGACAATACCATATATACAGATCACGTGTTGCCCTGCTGTGCATCCTTTTATATAGCCATAACACAATCCATGACCGTAACTGATTTCTGACTTTCAGTCAGTCCGTAACACTTTACTTTTCTAGTTCTCCGCCTCTCCCTGTCTGCTTTCTTCTGCCCACTCTTATCTCGGTCAGGTTTCATAGCCTCAGCCTCCAGGTCTTTTGTCTGACACATTGCTCTGTCCTCTCCCTTACCTCTCATGCTATCAGTTTTGGTTAGTCAAGGAACGATTGAAACAAGAAAAAAGAAAAATGAGGAAATCAGAGACAATATTTTTTCCACAAAAGAGAGACCAAAGACGTCTAAAGCAATGTATATGGTACACCTCAATTCAAATCCATATAAGTGACCTTAAATTGGCCAGATTACAAATGAACAAGCAAAAATAGAATAGCTCAGTTCCCTCTTTGTTATGGAAATACTCTCAGCATGAAAAAGGTTTATGATAAGCTGGCTTGTGACCTTTGTGAGTATTGCTCTCCATCTGCAATATGAGAATTCACTAGCAAAAAAATCAGATTTTCAGTGCTTGCTACTTACAACTCTATCTGAAGGCACACAAAACTACATACGCATCTTTAAACATTATTTAGAACTTGAAATTGCAAGAAAAACCCACAAAAAATAACAAACTCATTAAAAACAAATGCAAAACAACAGCAACCCAACACTGAAAACATTTCTTCCATTACCTCTGAAATTATTATTAACACAGTCAAGTCAGTAGTTTGTTTTTCATCTCTGTGTAATTCTGTACAATTAAACGGTACTGCATAGATTTATTACCTCCAGTTTGGATACTGTAGCCATGAGTGCACCATGGACAAAACTTAAGAAAATGATTACACAGCCATATTCAGAGAATCTGAATAAATGAAGGGAGGAGGAACTCAGATGGCCTTCTCTGGTACCTAAGTACCAAGATGAGACTAAATTAAAGATTCAAAGCACCACAGTTCTGCTTTGTCCAACATGAATACGTGTGCTATCTTTAACGTTATTTGGTTGTGTTTATCTTTGTTTCAGTGTGCATATCAATGTTTTCTCTAAGTTTGTAATCGTGTCACTGGTTCATGGCGCATGAATTTTTTCCAATTCAACGCATTACTTGCCTGCTTTATTTCATGCCAGTTGTTGGCTTCACAAAGAAGAATTCCTGGTGGCTTGCTACAAATGAATGCTAGAGATAACCACAAATAACAAGGCTGAGACTGGACCAGCTTTTCTGCTGGTTCTGCTATGTTAACAGCACACAGAAATCTTGGCTAAACAAGAGTTTGGACAGGTAGTTTTAAAAAAGAGGAGCTCGTATAATTTCTCCGTGGCTCTTTAACAGGACATGGACCATGAGCCACGTGCATCTGGATAAAAAGATCTTCAGGAAGTCACGGAATTCCAGTCTCTGGTTTCTATTCAAAATGAAAGGATGGGACTTGTTACTTTAAACGTTTATTACCTGTGAGACAGTTTCTGGAATACAGAAAGAAGGCCATGCTACTGTGCCACCTCACCCTAACGTTCCACCAGGCACTAACATGGGTAAATACTTCTCCTGGATTACGTACACCACAGAAACTAGGCTTCATCATAGGCAGAGCATCGTATTTCAAGTCTGTTCTCCACACTAAGACTCATGATGGGAGATAGGTATTGGGAAGCATCAACACTATTGGTGATACCTCGAGGTTGTTACGTTCATTTATCGCTCTGAATGTTAATGGTCATTTAATCGTATCTTGTGCGACGCAGCAGCAAGTATTTTGTAAAGGTTAATGAAGCCTTTAGGCAATTATGATCCTTACAGAATTCCCTGACCTTTGCATAAAAGTTTGTTCCTCCACAATATTGCTACTGACAGTGTTTCACTGAGGAGGGAAAGTCCCTGCCTTTACAACTGCTGGGTGCAGGGATGGAGGCACAGACTGAAAGAGACTGGAGTAAAGCATCATTAGACTTCTCATAATATACACGGAGAATTAATATTCACAGAAACCATTCATTAAAATTGATTAGAAACGCTTTCAGAAAATGGATGCCCAAAATGCACTGGCAGCGTTTGGAAAAGAAATGCATAGTGTTGGTGCACCTCAGGGATACAGTTCAAGAGGAGGACTGCAGTTCTCCCACGCACACAAAAGGTTTGCTAAGGCTGCCACAGTGCACGCAGATAGACATGGCTGAAGAAGCAAGCTGAAAAGCACGCTCAAAACTGCGTTAGTGAAGCGACTCCAGTCATTGCCCTCATCCACTGTACGTTTTGAAAGTAGTGGTTGTGGAGAACACCGCTGTGTTTAGCTTAACATATTTCTCAGAATGTACAAATTGAGTTCCAGAGCATACTGTGGTCCCAGTTGGACGGCACTGTTAGCATCTGACAAACACCTTAAGATGGAGTAAGGAACACGCATGAGCAGCAGTAAGCATAAATGGAAACTTTAAACCATTACACTGAAGTCTGCAGATCTCAGCACAGCCCAGATAAGACACATTCAAATTACAAGTTCACTGTACATACCATCTAGGCACAGAGGCAGCATGCAGTCAGAATGCCCAACTCTGTGGCTCCTAGCTTCAGAATACAGCACTCGCTGCGTTCTCAGGACTCAGATCAAGGGGAGCTGATGTAGGAATTGGCAGAACATCCTAGAGAAAACAAACAACAGAATTACTATTTTTTAAGCCTTAGTATAAAACACAAGTGGGAAAGAAGGTACAACAACTTTTGCACTGAGGCAGCAGATAGAATACTGTGTTAATAACCTATACTATGCAGAGTTTATCGTGCGAGTATTTCTCTGAATGCTGACAAACCAGAACAAGCACCAGGAGAGCTGTTCCTTTCCCTGTCCCCTGTCCCCCCCTGAGACTTCCAGAGCTGGGTGCTCAGTGCTCCTTTAGGCATTGGCCTGTCCTGTTCATCGTCAAGTGAAGCAGATTTGTTCTGCAATGATCCTGTCATTTGTTCTTTCATTTAAACTGTCTGTAGCACACAGACAACAAAGCAACAAATCTATAGGACTGCATTTTTTTTTCCCCCGTTGGTCTTAGTTCATGGTTATTATATTTCTTTGTAATAAGACAGCAAGATTTAGTATCTAGTGCTGCTTACACAATCGTCATTTTAAACATATTAAATCCCTTCTGAAAATAATATATGTATTTCCAGCCTCACTAATATAATCAGCAGCTGAAAGGCATACTGATAGCTGACCAGCAAGCTGAATGTTTCTAGTTCTAAAGGTTCAATGTTTGCAATTCTAGTCTGTGACACAATTGGAAAATTTATTTCCTACAGAAATTGTCTGAGCTGCAGATTACTGACTGTTGTTCTGGGCTATGGGACTTACATAAAATTCATGTCACAAAACAGAATTCTGGCTAAAGGAGGGAGGAAAGACCATGCAGATGCAGTTGTAAGGCAGCCTTCCCTGGCAAAGCTCTCAATACAATGCTGTCATCGTTGATACATGCCAGACTGAGTCCTCCTCAGCTAAGGAAGTGCCTTTTAGTTGTCCCATGTAATTTACCTCCTACCTTGCCAGTGCCAGCGGAGAGAAGCATTCAAAGACCGTTTTGTTCCAGGCATCTTTTGGAACAGCTGAAGTTAGAGAAGGAGGAAAGCACCTCAACGAAGAAACTGAAAAATACAAGGCAGAAGCTTTACCTATGCCAAATATTTTTAGTTGACAGCTGTGAAAAAAGGAGGGCAAGTTTTTTCACGGACATACCTCAGCTTGTAAAGAAGAGAGAAATTGAGCTGCACAGGTGATCTCTCTGGTTCCTCAGCCAATTAGATACCATGCAAAAGGTTTCAGATCTTACAGGTTTGGGCTCATAGATGGTTGCAGATATACTTCTGGGGAGATGATGCACGAGCTGCAGGAAACAAGATTATCACACTGTGTGCTTTATATGTCCATAATAGCATGAATTTTTACGATCAAGACAGCGATTGGCAAATTTGAAGCATGCTTTAACAAAATGTATTTCATTCACATGGTGAAATATAATCCCCAAAGCTGAACACTCTTAGCACTCTTTCTTTTGGTTAAGAAATTTTCCAAGAAGAGAGATCCTCAGGATAAAGAAACCCTTGCTGACATCTTATCTGGTTGGTCGGATCTTTCTAAGCCACTTTATGAACATGCACAGTTGAAACCCTTAAAAGCCCACAACCTTTCAGGGTATTTATTACTCCTGCCTAGCATACTCCTCTTCTGCCTCTAGAGAGCTAACCCTAAGCTTGGCCAGGTAACATACTTCACACTTAAAATCATAGAATTGTTTGAATCGGAAAGGACACACAGAGGGCATCAAGTCCAACTTCCCCACAGTGAACAGGGACACTCACAGCTCAGTGTTCAAATCCCCATCCAGCCTTACCTTGGGAGTCTGTGAGGACGGAGGATACGCCACCTCTCTGAGCATCTCCTTGTTTTCCATCCAGAACAGTGGGTACAACCTGACTGACAGATTCTCTTCATTTGTAGATCCCAAACTACGGAAGCACAGAAACAACTGTTTCGAAGCTCTGAAGTATGCCAAGCCTGTGCAGTGCCATCAAGCTGCACTGCAAGCACCACTCACAGCTCCGTCTTCTTCCCCTGACATATTGCAAAATGGCTCCACCCTCATGCATACAAAAGCAAAGCCCTCAAATACTTCTCGTCGCCTTTTGCTTTTGCAGTTCCTATTTACCCACTGAGAATCAGTTAATGCTTATTGAGCTCTTCTAGCTTCAGCTATCAGGGCTTTTGAAAGATGAGACACTGCTCAGCTGCAAACCACTTACTATTTAGTTTAGGATTTATTCGGTATTTGATAGAACAAGATTTAAACTCTACTGACTATTCAGTAAATTTGCTACTTGCAACTACTCTTGAAAACTCAGTTCTACCAAGAAAACTAAGATCCATTTTCAGAATGGTGAGAAAGCAGGGGCTTTTACAGCTTGCCACTCCCCAGATTTTTCTTCCACTTGCCTCCTGTCTTCTCTTATAACAACATGTTTTAATGATTAAATATAACTGATATTTTCTTTCGAGTGAAAGATATTTTTCTTCTCTATGTCAGACAACTTTGTGAAGAAAGTTAATATTTTTTATTAAAAAACCTGATATAGTTAGGACAAAAAAATGGGAGCTTTCAGGCATACAAGCTGGCAGCAGCAATTTTATTGCCTGAGCTTTTATAAAGGAAGCTTAACACTTTGGTAGAGCTTCTGGAAATTGATATAAAAATTGAAAAGAGTAGTATTTGAATTAAGCACAGTTTATATTACCCATAGCTAGATGGCCAATCAAGAAGGTTCTTACACCGTAGGTGTAAGTTCCCTTTTAAGGCAAAGAAATCTAGTCAGAACCAATTGTCATTTCAAGACAACTAGATTTGTATTTTAAGACAAAATCTTACCATTGTATTTAATACAAAAATAACATTTTGTGCCTAAAAACGGAATATAAAAACTGAATAAAAGCTTTCAGACTTTACAATTTACTATATAGAAAATGCATCTGATGTATGAATCAAGTGGTGTACAGCTGTGCCACGGGAAGCTAGCCAATTGTACCCATTAATTGATTTCATAAATGAGATAAACAACTGTTTCATCTAAGTTAGGACTTGTTTCTTACTGCTGTGCAAGATCTTTACATCCTCAGATCAAGATAAAGTATGTGAAATGCCAAGTATCTCCTCTAACAAGATTTAAAGTCCTCTCAGAAATAAATGCAAGCAACCTGAAATCCCAATCCACACCAACATGAGGTACTAGAATAGCAGCTATAGCAGTCATTATGTTCAGCTAAAACAGCCCCCAGAGTGCTTCTGGGAAAACAGGAGGCTGTGAAGAAGACAGTAGCATATAGGTGTCCAACCTTTTTGCCTTGCCTGGGCTGCAGTGAGTGAAATTAAAAATTAAAATAAATTAAAAAAAAAAAAAGTTGAGCAACAAAAACCATAAAACTAGTGGGATATTTTACTTTGTGAAATTAATGCCTCAGGCTGGTTCAATAGCAGTGACTACAATTCTTAGAGTAGAGAATTTGGTTAAAGCTGCACTCTTCCTGTGCTTTATCCTTCAAAATAGCTGTTCACAAATGCACATACTGCCAAAAAGCGATGACATGAATGAGGTGCGATCATAAACTGAGGGATGTTTCCCTCTGGTAAGAGAGGACTTAGGAAAGTCTGGTGAAGAGATAAAATATTCCATTTGAAAATTCACAGGCAATGTATTTATGTCGACTGAAAATAGAGTTGTAAATTAATCAAAAAATTTATGATTTTTTCAGCAATCTTGAAACTCAAATTCCTTTATCAAAATAGAAATCATGGCTGCACATTTTTCACTGCTCAAAGGACTTAGCCAAAGCTCTAAAACTTATTTGCCGTAAGTTTGCCATAAGAGGTGGCACTGCACTGCACCCTCCCCGTGCCCTGCTTTCAGCCCAGAAGGGGTTCACAGCACACCAATGTTTTGTTGGTGCTGAGCACAAGGCAGGAAGAGCTGCTGCCACGATGGCATAGAGCAGGGGCAGCCACAATGCGAGATGTGCTGGGCCAAGGGTTGGACATGCCTGCCACAGCAGAGCACAGACCAGCAAGTGAACATCTGAAAGTAATATTGCATAATCATAAACCAAGCAATAAGATTCACGTTGTCTATTTCTGCAGCACAGTGTTGAAAATGCCTTTACATTTCATCTTTATACTTTTATGCTCGTAAAATCAAAACCAGAATGATCTATCGACATACACATGTCCTTTCTACCATACTGCAATCTTCATCTTCTACTACTGCTCTTGTTTCAGAGCCCCATGGGTTTGGGTTCATGTGATCCAATCTCAGAGCAAGCAAATGCAAGTATCAAAGATCATCTGAGCTCATCTGAGAAATCAAAGGGATGAAAAAGAAAAAAGTCCAATACATATTAGCTAATTAAAAAAATGAGAGAACGGGGATAAAGCTATATTTGATTTGGGGATTTTGAGGCTACATTAGAACAATAGAACTTACAGATCACTACTTACCCATGGCTGACCCCAAAATAACAAAGGCCTACTGCTAGGAGCTAATGAAGTCATTACTGTCAAGGAAGTAATCAACAGCCAATCCTAAAAACTGCTGTGGATTTACACCGCTTTTAAATTTTGCATAGAAATTGTCCTTCAACACTGTGGATGAAAGACAAAATAGAGCTATTGATAAGAAATTCTTAGAATAAAGGTGAGTGGAAAAAATAGCAGAAGAAAGGGATGAACTACCTAGACTTGTTTCTTCAATAATTATTATAGGCAAACAGCAGGAGCAAGAGAAATATGCAGTTTATACAGCTGCACTTTAAATTTCTCTTAAGCTACGTTGCTTACCTCCTTTGCTTCCATTTAGGAGGAATTGTATTGTGTACTAAATTCAGCATTCTGGCTGAAAATAATTTCAAACCGAACACTACAGCAGACTGTTTCCTCCTCCTCTGCTCTACACATATTGCAGCTGTTCCAACTCACGTCAGTGCCAACTGAAAGCCAACATTGGTTCAATAGGCGCAGAGCAAATCTGACAGGTTTAGGGTTATGTCTTACTTGCTCTTTAGGGGAAAAGACCTGTGGAAGCTCTCTACTGTTTTGTAGAAGTACCTTTTGTTGTTTACTGGTGATCCTAGATATCACCAGTAATACCAGACAAAGCTTTCTTATTTGGGTTTTGCCTTCTCTCAGTTTATGTAGGACACTGACTTCATTACATGGATTGGCACAGGAAAAAGACAAAGGTTTCCTTGCCCCTTTGCCCAAACGTATAAACAATGAAAACAATTTTATGTTGTAGACCCAGAGAAACCCTGGGATAAATCTAATACTTTCACAATGGCTTTTACTGTTTCTCAAAAGGCATCTTTTTTGTTATTTTAAGATAATCAGCATATACCATAAACTTAGTTTTATGACAAATAGTCTTTTTTTTTTTTATTACTTTTTGGTAAATTTAGGTCAAGTTTGCACTACAAGGAGCTATCAGCTGGCAGCAACCCTCAGGAGTTAGTCACTCCCGTCCCTTCTGCTCTACTGTCACCTTATGGAGATAGTTAGCATTTCTTTGTGGTTATATAATATAAAATACTACCACCAAGATGCACAAAATGAGGTTCATATGGTTAATGTTTATAATTACTCATATTTGAAGCCATCCACCTTTCACCAGCACAGAGGAAAAGCTTTAGTCTGCCTGGAAGCACTGATGTACATGTTGCTCTTTCTGCTGCCCCTGCCTTTTTTTTTTTTTTTTTTTTTTTTCTCCCTATAGTTCCACTGTTACCATCTCTGGGAGGATGACAGTGGAGAGCAGCGAAAATACACCCGTATGCTTGTTGCATTGCACATTGAATTTTGTTTTGTATTGCACATATTCTACAAAGCTTCCTTTCAGCATTCCAGGCCTATTACTAACACAAATATTTAAATCTGCTTCCATAAAACAAATTCCATTGGGAATTTCTGTAAGGGATAGTTCTAATGCATGCTATCTGCTGTGGTTTATTCTCCCAGATTGATCAAATTTCAGATCAATTTTCTGGGCATGACAAATATTTTCTGGATTTGTGGTAACCTGACCTTCAAAAGGTTGTTTTCTTATATTGGCAGTAGCATTACTCATGTGCCACCACAGCCACACTTTCTGATGCTTTTCAGGTGGTTAAGCATACACTATGTACTGTCTGTATTACAGAAAGCGTAGAAGAAGAATGATAACAATGGTTACACTTAGAGGAAGCTAAAATTCACTGAAATCGCAACAAATAAATTTAGTGATCTTGGTAGGATATGCATTTCACAGACCAATTAATGGATTAAGCAAGATCACAGTAGAAGTCCTTGCATGAGATGATCACTGAAATTGAGTTTTTGGAGTCCTAGCCTGTTACTTAGGGCAATCCATCTCTCACACAGTCTGTTGGTACCAGTTTGGCTTCCCAATTTGTATGATTTAAGAAATGATTGCCTGGACAAAACAGGAAGCTGCTCGGGATCAGTCTAATTATAAACAGTACATAGAAATACAGATGCCAAAAAATAAGACGACCCAAATAAGCTAGTACTGTTCAAGTGGACAGCATTGCTAGGAAAAAAAAAAGCTTTTGGATTGCTACTGGTTACCACCCCAATCAAGTTAGGCAGAACAGAGTTCAGCTCATCTACATCTGCTTGTGTCTGCCAAATATTTCACAATAATAACTGACTACTGCTTTACAATGTTACTGCCAACCCGAAGATCAGTAAGAATAAAGAAGTAAATCAGTCAAGACTAAAACGCATCAATAATAGGTTACAGGCACATAGAGACCCATGTCACTTCCACAGTGACCCATGTTTTTAACAGCAATACATGAGACTTACTAAAGAAGTGGCATTATGCCTCTGTACCAAGTTCAGCCTAAACAGCTATGTCCCATCCTGAAGTCTTTAACATTGCTGGGGACAGGAGATGCTACTGATACAACACCAAACAGAGAGAGATTTCAAGATAGTCCCAATTACCTAGTTCTGAATCAAAGAGCACAGCAAACAAACTAGCAAAAAGAAAAGTGCTTTTCCAACTCATTTTCAAAATAGTACTGCATAGATGGATGTTCCCATTCCTGCTAGTTTTCTACCACCAATCAATACTCCAAAATTTTGTCAAGATTTGCTACACTGTCATTTTAAATTACACGACAGCCACAGAGAAAGTACCTGATGTGTCCAAATGATGAACCACCAACTCCTGCCAAAAACAATACAGCAGCAACCCTTATTTTCTGCTGGGTAAACCACTTCATTTCCACATTACAGAGAGTTCTTTTGGAGCTGAAAAATAGCATGTTACTGGCACAGAAACATTTGCAATCCTCAAATCCTTTATTTTCCCTCCCCTTGCTATTTTCTCTCTTGTCCATCCACGTTTAAAAATGAAATGGGAGTAGAAACAGCTGGAACTTCTCATCTGTTTTTTTCCAGCACTCCCTCATCATTCAAGACCATTTCACATGCACCTCCAAGAATTGTGTAGTGCACCACCTATGGAAATACAAATTATGCAAACTGTGGAAACAGACAGGTGCTCATCTCATCATCCCGCTGAACATTTAAGAGATGCCTGGAATGACAGCAGCCCATCAGCTCCTGGGGAAAACAAACACATCCCCAAACCACATCATTGCAGGCAGACTTTGCACCAGAGAGGCTTTAACGTGAGAAGCTGGTAATGGCAGTGGGACACATGCTCAAAAGGTAAGCAAAGAGTAGGATTCTATCTCCAGGGCATAAGACCCTAGAATCATAATAACTGTCCAGATTAAAGATATATATGTATTATTAATAAATAAATAAGAAAGCTCTAAATGTGCCCTTACATACATGCAAACTGAAGTGAAATGTTTGAAAATCTCTCGAGCGCATCCAGAAGAGAACCAGAAAAATGATCCAAAGGATGGAACATCTCCCTTAGGAGGACAGACTGAGAGAGCTGGGGCTGTTCAGCCTGGAAAAGAGAAGGCTGCAAGCAGGCCGTCAGGATCTAAAGGGGAGCTTTAAGAAAGGGACAGACTCTTTAGCAGCACCTGGGGTGACAGGACAAGGGGAAACGGTTTCAAATTTAAAGAGGGGAGATTTAGTTTAGTTAAAGAAATAAGTCTTTTGCAGTGAGGGTGGTGAGGCAGTGGCACAGGCTGCTCAGTGATGTGGTGGATGTCCCATTCCTGGAGACTTTCAAGGTCAGGCTGGACCAGGCTCTGAGCACCATGATGTAGCTGTGCACTTCACTGTTTGCTGCAGGGGAGCTAGACTAGATGGCCTTTGAGCATCCCTCCCAGTTCAAAAGATTCTATGATTCTACACGCACTGCTATAGGGTATTGCTTCATCCAGGAGGCTTTCTTGCCTGAATATACAGCATTACCCTCAGTTCTTTCAGTTGCCTCCTATACTCCAGTAAAATGCTTTTTTGTTTGTTCACTCTACATTTATCACCTTTCATCACACAACTCAACATCTTTCACACACCACATGTGGTCAATTAATACCAAATGCCCTTGCAGCCAGCATCACTGCAGGTGAGCCTGAAGTCCAGTACATGCATTCACTAGAAGGCAGCATGCCCTCATCCTGCACTAGGATTCCTCACTCAGCCTGAAAAAAACATACCTGCCCTTGTAGCTCATTATTTCTACACCACGGTTTTGCTCCTAATGCCCCTAAAATCAAAGATAAACTTTATTGCACTGCCATGAGCTCTGATCTTCCTTGGGAAATGGCAGTTCAGATATCTGGGTGAGTACATTTCAAATAGAGGAATGGAAGTGAAAAGCACTTTTAAAGCAAAAGTCTAGAACTGAATATAAGAAAAGCACCTGACCTGATAAGAAACATGCTTCCACATGAAGCCGACTACCTGCATTTTGAAGAAATTTGACATTTTTTGGATTTTTTTTTCCTGTTGTTGTTCAAAGCAATTACTACTCCTCTGTGACACTGCTATCTTACTGGTAAATTTTGTAATGGCCCTTCCCAGTTTGGACTGTTGAAAGCAGTCCAAATGAATGATCACTGCATAAAGTGATCTCTGTGTAAAAGTCAAGCATAGATAAGTTAGGTATAAATTATCTCTTCAGAGGAGTCTGAAATCCTATCAGTATAAAACAAACTTCTCATGTGATAATTTTAGGCATTATACAAATTATACAGAAAGTTTGTAAGAAAAATTTAAGAAAATCTATGATGTGAAAGCATCTGTACAAATTCAAGTTAGCTCAGTGTAGCTGCTGCCTCTCTCCTAAGACTATCTTCTGCTTTTTTTCCCCCCTTCTTTTTTATTTTGAGAAAAAGAATATCGCAGGTTTATGGAAAGATGAACATGGAATTTCACCACTCACCAGCCTAACAAGGTGCCAGGCTATACATGCACTCCTTGCCTCTTTCATGGATCTTCCTCTGAAGCTGGTGGTCCATCACTTCAGCTCACTACCCAGGAACCCCTCCTCTTTTGCAATGCAAGAAAATACTTCAAGAAGTTCCAGTAGTGGAAAGCAGCTGAACAAACTGGTCCATGACGAGTTGTCTACTATTACATCTAAAGTGGCTGCAAACACTAAGACTAGAGTGGTCACAAAACATGTCACAAGATTTTCTAAAAAGAAAAAATAAAAACAACAGCCTCACATCCATGCAGGAAGTTCCTAAATAAATTCAAACAGATCCTTGAGCACTAACAGGTGTTCCTCTGTTTTGCTTTTATGTTGTGGAAAGGTAGCAGTGTTGTATAGCTGCTTCTAATGGAAAGCTATCAAGAGTTTTGTAGCTGTCAAGGTTTTAATTCAGACCCAGAACCAAAGCTGGTTAATAAAGGACTCAATTTACTGCGCCCTTTGGAACGTGTTGCATTCAGTCATTGTAGATACCATTAAGCACCATGGAGAAAGCATGAAAGCAAGCTACTCATCAAGACCACACTTTGATTACCAGTTGCCGTGAGGTCTACAAAGAGTTGGTCAAGAACAGTACCTCTTATTCCCTAACAGAAGTTATGATTTTATGCAACCATTTTGTTTTTTGACAACCAAGGCATATTACAATAAAGATAATTCCTTTATATCCATTTTATTACATAGAGCTTGACGTATGAAAAATGCCAGTCATTAATCTTGGTAAAGGATAATGTTTTTCTCCACATCAACATCTCAACTTACTGGCATTTCTGACCTCTCTACTTGCATAGTGAATGCTGTAATGCTCTCAGTGGATGTTAACAATTACTTTATGAATATGTACAGATAGGCACTCCATCCAACTACTACCACCGGCAGAAAAAAGTCAGTGTATCTTAATCTGCATCATTTTTTTTGCAAGAGGCTCTTAAGTACATACAAAGTACAGCAAAAAAAAAAAAAAAAAAAAATTGGTTTTGGATATACCAACCAAAAAAAAATTATTATTCCTTAGCAGGCTTAAGATTTTTATAAAATCAAATAACTTTACAGCTTTTTGTGACAGCAGAAAAACAATCATTTGAGCACTTCATGAGAAATATCTTCAAGTAGTGATTTTCCCCTTGAAAGCAGTTTTTCTATATTACCTACAGGAACAATTCTTAATCCAACACAAATAACATTTTTCTGATAGACATATTAAGACTTACTGGGGAATCATGGAATAAAATAATTCAAACATGAAGTGTAAATATTTCTGAACTGCGGGTTTATTGATATAGTGCTATTGCTTAATTTTGTCTGTACAATCAGGGGATAAAATACATAAAAGAACTGCCATATGTGATTCTACTTGGAAGGAAAACTTCAGTAAAATCTTTGGCTCTTTACTGGGAGGATTGTTGGAACTAACAAAACTACTGATCAAGCCACATAATACACAAAATCGAAGTGGTTAGTACATTTCTGAATAATCCTTTTTATCAATACTATATTATTTCAAGAACGTAAGGGTCCCCCTAGAAAGACATTCAGGAGGTCTGTTAATTTTGGTAAACATTAATGCTATGATAGTGAGAAGTGACGGTGTAAAAAATTATTGCTGGCAATTTTAAGTGAAATCAAAGTGTAATGGTTTCATGGATATTTATCATGGTGCTGTTGGTAACTTCTCTTACATGAAGCCCTCACAAGATTTAAATAAATCTGACTACTACTTTGGCCCAACTCTATCTAATGAAACAATTACAGAGGTAGAAGCCTATGAATTCCTCTTACTTGCGATTTTGAAAGATGTTCTGATGGAATCGAATTTCATCTTTCAAGAGTCTTCTGTGATAACCAAATAAGAGTCAAATATCATGTGACACCAAAGGAAAATAAGAACAAAGAGTCCTTAATTTTTCTGAAGGAGGCAGTCTAATGGCTAAGTCTGGTCACCGACTCATGTTTTCTATCAGTTTGGAGCCTTGGGGAGCATGAATGAGCACCTCCTGAGGAAAAGTTGTAATATGTAGTTCTGAACTCATTATTTTTCTCCTCCACTAGCAGGTGTGATTTTACTTAAATTAAATTTTACAAACTTCAATCAGATTTAACTTCCCCCCTCAAGCTGAATACATAAATAGGGCTTTCCCCTAAAAAGTTTCCATATATGTAAACAGATATCAACCCAGTGACAGGCGTATCTGTGACTTTCTGAAATTGGAACGCACAACCAAGCTCTACCTCTATATTTTCCTATTTTCTAAGTTAAGTTTTGTTTTGCTTTCATGTCTACCTGTATTCCTGTGCAGTCTTCTGCACAGACCAACTCTTTCTGCAGAAGTCTAACTTGGGAAAGCCTCTCCATTGAGGTTTAGATAGTTCTCTGATAACAAAGATCTTTTTTTGCACTCAAATACAAACATCAAGTCACAAGAATTGACTGTAATGAGCAGGAAGAAACAAGAAATTCAGTTGCAACACCCTCTAGGGTTTCTTAAATCATATTGGACTCAGTATTTAATTACAGTTAATAAAAAACAGAACAGCATCTTAACTTTCACTGATCATTTTCACATTGTAAAGACCTTCCAGAGCAATAAGCATATCAAAGGGTGATACAAACAAGTGAGCTAACCCTCTATTGCACTCAGTTTCCTTATTTCTCATTCATCTCCTCATAAGGTATAATTTCTAGAATTTAGGCATAAGATGACAGGAGATAGAAAATTTGCATTTTGACTCCCCTTTATTTTCAGAAGATCAAATATTTGAGGCTAGTATCTCATTAGAATTTCTCCATAAATCAAAATATATCATGTCTTTCTCTGAAAAATCAGAGGCCCCTCCGTCAACTCCTTTTTTGTCACTGAAGAACTATTCACATAATAGCAGTCAAATTCATTCTAGGTTGTCTTTTTGACAAGTTAAACAAATTGAGTTACTCGAGTTTACTGGATATAAATAAACTCAATGATTTTCCTTGGCTTTAAAATCAATGCACGTCTTTTTTCTTATTAAATGTTTTAATTTTTGTTCCTTGACAAAATACTGGCCTCATCAGGACAGTATCAGAATATGAAGAGACACACTGATTTTAGATTTTGCCTCTTGCACAGCAGAGGGGATGAATACTGCAATAGGCCTGACAGGAAAATTCCAGAGGTCATAAATATTGAGCAGCATTAAAGCAGTACAGAAGAGTGCGCGCTATTTCATATTTAAACTCCACCTGAATTCATTCAATTTTCAGTATCTTTACTTACCTTCCTCACTTACTGCTTTCACCTTCGTCTGCATATCAGAGATCTGCATTCTGTACTTGCTCTGCCATACCAGAAGGAAGGAAAAGAAAAAAAAATGAGCATAGTGAAATTTGATTTTCAAATTCTAATTCGAGTCAGGTCTGCCAGCTACTCCATTAACATTTCCAAACCTGACAAGGTACTCCTGCTTTTACAGAGCACTAGGATTGATTTAAAGCTCTGTAGCTTTAGTTAGTATTCACAGTTCACTCAGATTCATTCTGAAGGTACAACTGGTGTACTAGATTTAGTATCTACAGAAATAAACACAGTGCGAATGATTTTTATTATTGGTATAACCACTGCAACACTGCCATTTTTGTAACGGCACTGCCCACTCAGAAGATTTTATAAAGGAGAATAATGGGATTCTTGGTCATGACAGAGTAGACTTGCCTTTAAAGCATTAATGTCTGTACAAACAAAAGCATAATGGGAATGTCCATCATTTTTGTGTACAGAATGACTACAGAACCAGAAGACTATGGATAATAAAAAGCTACTACAAGGAGTTTCAGAAAGACCCACTTGTCTCCTACAGTGAGCCATTTAGACTAATTTGGGTTGGGCATCCACCACTGCAGGGTCAGTGGAGCAGCACAAGGCATTCTTCCCATTCCCTTCTTAAACTGAGACACTATAATTGACACAAGGTGTTTACCAGCCATTAACTTGAAAGTGGCTCTAATTTCTCAGCGTGTAATTAGGGATGGTGACTAAAGCTGATCAGACATCATCCTGTCAGCTGTCTCAGATTAGGGATGCAAGGCACCTCTCCCTTTCTCCCAGTCATGACAATTCATTAGTTCTGCTGCTGGAGAGCAGCTGTAGCACTCAAGACGTAATTTATTCAGATTCCCTCAAAATTATTGCTGAAACATGGGAAGATGAGTGATTTGATGAAGCTCTGCATTTACTGTCAGATAACATTATAGGTTGGATGTGTGGCCAGAAATGATAGGAGATTATGTTTTGTCAGAAATATTGGCCTTTTTAAGGCAAAAGATTAAGTTAGACAAGGCAAAGGACAAAATGCTTTCATGTGTCCATCACATCTCATACTGCTATCCATAAAACACTCACAAAATTATCTGGTTTAGCAAAACAAACAAAAGAAAACTCACACCCTGTTCTGAAGATCAGAAAATACAAGATGTTCTGCTTGATTAGCAAGTTGGGAGGTGGATGTGAATGAGTGAAATTCATACCGACTTAAATGCCACGCCAAAACAGATGAGTCAAGAACTTAGGTATTTAAATTGTGCTCTGAGAAATAACATAACTTCTATCTCCTCAGCAGCAACGAAACAAATCTACATCACTCAGAAAACCCACAGCTCTCACTTACGGATGTTTTCTTTTTCTTTCTTTCAACCTCAGTGCCAACCTTGTAAGGTTTGGAAATGTTAATGGAGTAGAGGCAACATTAGGAGGAACACAGCAAGGTAAACTCAGAGTCAGAAAGCAGGTCACATGGTTCTCCAAACCAGTTGACTTTCCTGGATGTTCAGTTCCTAATTAACAATTACTGTTCTACCCCTGAGAGAAGCAACGATTGGATGTGCCAGGAAGGAGCACATGGACAGGGGAAGGATATGGTCATACCACCAGGTAAAGCCTTCAGCTTACACCAGCCTGCAGCTAAGGAACTTCCTGAGCTTCAGGTGGTGATTTTGCCTTTAATGTCTCTCTATCATTCTTTCTTCTGGTAGTTCAACCATTACCTATAGAAGTTTTTTGTTATGCAACACACATGCTCCATTGAAAGCTGCCTCCTTGCACCCACTCTCAACTCTGGAGGCACTAACTTGGGCCATCTTTGTCCTTGACAGAGATAGTGTCACACATCACAAACATCAGTCAAAGTTCAACGAGGCACATTAATGCAGAATAACATCTCAAATGCACATTTCCCATGAAAAGTCAAAAGCAGCTTAAATTTATCAGTTGCTATCCCAGTGAGTATTTAACTGTCGCAAACTCCATATTAGGTACCATATTTAGGTATTCAGATAATTTCTTATTTATGTCTGAAACAGGAAATTATTCCAGAATATTTCTTTTCTATTTTTCACAGTACATCCATTCAAACTTCAGCTTCAGATCTCTGTCGTTAACTAACTCATGAATGCTCAGTTGCTTAACGTGGCAACTTTTTCCATGGATTTGATTCAGACTTTGCCAGGTTTCAGCATCTGAATAACGGATGCTATCAGTGTACACATCAAGCACACCAATATATTTTCCCAGCCACGTAATGTCATCAGCGCTGACAACCTCGTCATGGTCTTAAATCCAATATCCTGTGGCCTCGCTGACTTCTGCATTTTAATTTGCTATCCCAGTGCACAGTAATTTCTGGTTATCTTTGTCATAGTCTTAAGCACATCTCAAGATGAAATGTTGGCAGGCTGTCGTGTTTGCTAAGAACAGGTGCTCTGACTTCCTTTGTGGGTTTTTCTCCTATCCGCACTTTAAAATTGGGTACTGTGTGTGTGAAAGTAATCCCCGGTCATCCATAATATGTAGATCTTTTTAACACCATTTTTATACATACATGCAAAGGCATAAATTTTAATCAGGAAAAGCTGAGATGAAATATACCAATAAAGGAGGACTTGTTCAACATGACACTTCATTTATAGATACAGCTGAGAAGATGAACGCCTGAGCCAGCAGCCTGTCCATTATACCATCAGCTACCCAGAAACAAAATGCCATGTATGATTCCTCACCACTCCCAAGAAACTTGCGCTGCCATCTCATCCATATAGATGCTATCTCCCTGTGCAGTAATATTAATGAAAAGACAAAACGTAGTTTTAAAGAAGAAATCCTGCATGATACCTTTCAGGGCACACACGTGTACCTATGATCTCTTGATATGCAACTTACATGAGGTAAGTTCGTTCCCTGGGATTCTCCTTCTTGAAATCTCCAGACAAATACACCTACGAGCAAAGAAGTTTGGGCAGTGAAATGAGAGAAGGAGATAAGAGAAAGGGAGAGAAGGGAGAATACATAAGGTGAAAACACAAGTGTATTTGTTTGCAGGCATCAGCACCAGAACAATTATTCAACAGCAGACTTAGGAACAGATCCTAAGTGTTTTGGGTCCATTTTATTCTCAAAGCTTTCTATTCACACCGTTAATTTCTTGCTGTTAACACTGAACAACAGAATACACCTTCCACAGGGGAAAAAAAAATGAAAATATGTAATGTACAACACAGAGAAATGAAGATTTTTTTTTTAATGTCTCTATTTAAACAGGGTGCTATCCTTCCATTTTATCTAAGGTGCATATTTAAATGATATAAAACACTTCTGAAATGCCTACCATATAGCAATGTTCATAGGAGGAGCTGTCATTCCACAAACAGATTAGAAGGAAAACAAACCTTATGTTGATTGCTACGGGACAAAATTAAAATACAGAAAAAGTAAAATAATGTGTGTGAATGAAAAAGTTTACTTAGTCCTCGTTGAATTACTTTCTTCCTCTGACTGTAAATAGATTCCAGTTGTTACGGTTCTATATTATGTTCACAAGAAAAATCTTTCTGTAAGTGCACAGATCAAGAGTATTTTCTACACAAACCAGCAAAATGGTGTGCTGCATGTCCTGGATGATCTGCAGGAAAAACAATAAGTCAGCACTGAGTTAATCCAGTAATCAGAGCTTCTCCCCAATTTTACAGGTGAACTGCACACAGAACCATAGAATCACCAAGGCTGGAAAAGGCATTCAAGAACATGTAATCCAGCCATCGCCTACCATCACCACTTGCCCACTACACCACGTTCCTCATTAACACATCTAACTGTTTCTTGAACACCTCCAGGGATGGTGACTCCCCCACCTCCCTGGGCAGCCCATTCCAGTGACTGACCACTCTTTCAAAGAAGGTACTTTCCTAATATCCACCCTATCCCACCCACATACAGAAGGACTTCCTACAAGTAAATCAACAAAACATTGTTGTTAGTACACATGACTTGCACTACAAATGAAACCTCAGCATTTCAGAGGTGCTGTGTGTTTTCAGTCTGTATTTGAGGGCACTGTCCAAACGGCACTAAGTCCATCCTGCTCAAACATTATTCATTAGCACAGCAGAGTAAAGAGGCTTCCCTGCCTTCATCAAATCCTATTTCTGTCATGATTTTGTAAGCTTTTTTATCTAAATATTTCCCTAAGCGCTGCTCAGCTGCTTGGCACGCACTAGTATCATAAGGCAACTTGACATCTCTTACATTTTTCATGAGTAGTTTCAAATAACACCAGCTAAACCCAGGAAAGTGTTGTTATAGAAAATCACTGAAGAATAAACTGTTTACAGCAACAATGGGTTTCTTGAACTTTTCCCTCTCTGAGAAGATGCATGGGCTGCGAACACCAGGTATTTTAGCACACCGTTGTTTTTTTTCCCCATTCAAGCGCATCCTTTCTGGAGCTCTGAAATGTCAGACAACTGGCAGGCACACTCCACATTTGCCTCATTTCTTGCTACTAAAATTGTCTTTGCTAACAAAAGAGAAACTCAAAGCCAATTTTTCTGCTACAAGTATGTGTCATCTCTTTGGACTTCATTGTGTCTGGAAAGTCCAGGGTCAGGAGTGACTGACATCCAGGTTGCTTTACCATAAAAATCTCATCACTTCTTTGCAACGCTTATCTCGCCAGGCAGAAAAACAAGTGCTTGTGCTGAAGTACCGTGTTGTCTTTGTGTGTATCAATATGTTAAGCAACTCTACACACTCAGAGTTAGAGAGAACAGCGGTGATTCCAAGGAAAAGCCGTTAACCCTGGAAAGCCATAAGACAATACTTTAATGAAAATTACTCTTCAGTATTGTTGGTATTGTCCACTATTAAGTTTTCTACACACAATTAATAATTAAATAACAAAAGCATATCATGAAGTGATTCTTCAATTTTAGTACGTAGAGATATAGGAAACAATTACCATAATTAATTTGCATGGCACGTGATCAAAACAGACGAGCACATCTTCAGCAGACAGACTAACAGTAACAATATCTGGCATTAGCTATCAGAAACCTGGAAGAAATAACTAGAAATACAAAAAAAGTTCTGCTTGGAAACTACAAAACCGGAAATTTACTGCGACTGGACGTCCCTGCATCAAGACACCCACTTCCCAGTTCCACAGGACAACATTCAGCAACTCTGAGATACCATCTGTATCACACTTCGAAAGGCTTTTCCCTCCCTAAGCCAGCAGTTAGTTACCATTTACCTCTATTATTTACCTCTTACAGCAGAATTATCACTTGAATTTTTTTTTTTCTGCGTGCTTTTAAAGTTATTCAGTTACAGAAATTACTTTTTTTAAAGCTTCTATCAAGTAAGAATCATTAAGAACTTCAATACACAATCTCATTTAAAAAAAAAATACTCTAAATGAGGACTGACTTACTTTCCAAGCAAGTCATCAGGTCTCATAGATGCAGATGTTGCTCTTGTTCCTGCAGTAAACTCGCTGAGCAATTATATGGAAATTACTTCTGTTCACTGTGCTTTGGTTCTCTATTCATTAAACTGAGATAACAGTTCCTTTCTCTGACCTTTTGTAAATTTTCTCTAAAGCCCATTGTAAATTCTATTGTGCATGTCCCATCTCTTGTTACGTTTAAGTTCAGTTATCTATTAAAGTGAGACCTTGATTTCAGCTAGGACCTCAAACAATAGCTACAGAACAAGAGTTAGTAACAACTAACCTGAAGTTATTTCAGCTGGGTTTTAAAAAAAAGTACATTGCTTTTTTTTTTAAAACCTTTCAAAACACATTTTAACCATCAGTGTAACACAGTTTAATTCCCTACTTCGTAATGGCAACATTAAATGTGTAACATCTTGCATTCAGAAAGGGATTTCCTTCTAGCAACCAAAGTAGTATTTATTCATTCAGGCATCCTTACAAACCCCTTGACATTCTATAGACTACGTGAGTTATTTAAGACAATCTTGAAGAAGGAGACTTTTGGCACCAAGCCTCTAAATGTCTGCAGAGAATGAATATTGGATATATTAACTGTTGTTAAGTCAGAATTGATATGCTAATACATAAAAAAAATAAAAACATGGAGCCATAGGCTGAGGCATCCTCTACTTAATCCAGAGACATTACTTCAGGTATTCCTTTGGATTTTAAGGGAAATATGTCTGACTTGTTGGAGCTGCACAGCACAATTTCAGAGAGATGAGGACTAGCAAGCATGGGCAGCTGACGATGTTTGTGATGCTTTCCCTCCCTGATATTTGGATACCCTTGTTAAATACTAGTGTTTTCGAGGACCAACTGGAGCATTCTCAAAAGGGATAGGTTTTGACCATAGAACAATATTTGATGTACAACAAGGAATGAACAAGAGTGACGGGAAGCCTTGGATTAACCTGTTGTCTTTAAGCGATTTATTCTAATGAATGCAGCAATGAAACAGACCCAGTATTACAGTTTAGGTCATCTGAAAGCTGCAGACACACAATGCTGAACTCTGATGATTAGATATTTTAACATTACTGGAGAAATAAACATCATCTAAGCAGAACTGATGTGGTCCTAGTGTCATCAGAACACAGGACTAGAGAAGACTCCGTCCCTCAGAGCAGATGTTCCTGCCCCATACTTCTGGGCTAAATAAGGAAAACTTTCCCACCCTCCTTCAAGTAAGGCAGACTCATTTCCCTAATTTTCCCTGTTACTTGTTTGCACCCTTGACTGAATTCAGGCTTCTTAGGTACAAAAGACTTTCCAAGCCAGCAGTCAGAGTTCTACCACTGGGACCTGAAAACAGTTGCTGTAAACTAATAATGCCTCTGTTGTTTAATAAGCAGAAATCTTTTCTGTGACCGTTTTCCTTAAGGATAAGAAAAAAAGAGATAAAGAGCAAAGGGATGGATAGGTTACAGCATTTGCTATGGCAATGACCTGCACCACGCAGTTTCCTAAAGCAGGCTTCCAGATATGTGCTTCATTTAAAACAAATCTTTGAAGCTCTTAATCCTCCCAACTGAAGCCTCACTGAAAAGTTCACCATTTTTGTTGTAACCATCTGAGAGCAAACAGATTTTAATTTAAAAGGAATTCCTAATTCCACGAGATAACACTTCTATATCTCTAATATTTTAGTTTGAAATTAACAGTTATTTATTATATGGACTACTTCAAGATGCATCTGAAATCTCCCTGTAGTTTTAGAGTACTTTAGAAAAGATCTTTTTGATGTTTTGGTATAATGAAGTACATTAAGGTAACAGCTGTGAGTAATCTGGCTACGGATAAGTGACCAGTGGCTTCACTACCCCCCTCCAGCAGATGACAGAGTAATTCCTAAGTAATTCCTAAGCTGGAAGGAGTTGCAAATAATCAGAACAGAACAATATCTGACAGGTTCTACCATGTTGAAAGCATTCAACATCATATAACACATGCAAGGCTCTCAAGGTGTTGATGTATGTAAGATGGTCTTTTGGAGAAAAGCCAACAAGGACACTCAGAAGATAAAACAGTATTCAAAGACAAGACACTTGGGAGCTGACATACCTATTTCCGTCTATACAGTCCTGATATTACTGACTTAAAAAATAACTGCAGTCCAAATTACATCCAGGTCACTTCTGCAGTCAGACAAAATTTAAAGATCATTAAAAAATTATAAACTACCAAGAATAACACAATTTAACTGGACAGAAATAAAAAACACCCTTTTCCCCTTAAGGCAAACTCACGCGATCGTGGCCATCTCCTCATATTTCCCTGACCAGTCCTTCTCTTTTCTAAGAAACCCTCCTCATCCAGGGAATTTTCAGGAAGAAAAACACACTCCACAGGATAACTCATGGCACACATACGTGTTTTCCAACTAATCAAAACAGGCATCCTTCCACCAATATCAGAGCAAAATGATTTTTTTTTTTTTTATCATGGCAGCCAGCCTAAGTAGGGCAGAGTGGTACGAATAAGAGCAAGTCTCAAAGAACACATCAGAACTTCAGCTTTTAGGTAAAACCCCTGACAGTCTTATCAACAGCAAAATACCAAAACAGATACATTAGTAATCAACAAAGCAAATTAGGAGAAAAAACAGCTAGGACAGTGGGAATGCTGTAGCCAGAGGGAGGAGGTCTCATTAAAACATCTTTTTGACAGAAAGATGTTATAAAAGTAAGCAAGACAAGAAGTGAGATGAAGAACTGATACCTAATTAGACAAACTCGTAAAGTCATGTGGCAGCAAATAGCGTTATTTTGATTTTACACTATATAATGAAGATTTCATCGTGAACAATGGAGCTAATTAAATGTATTCCTTACACACCACTGATCCTGCCATACCTGAAAAACTGACACAGCCAAGAAAGATACAGACAGACTGGAAGGAAATCTGGGGGGAGAAATGCATTGCCAAGTGTATGTGAAGAAACATTTTAACAACATTAATGTTGGGTTTGAACAAGATGAGCTTCTAACGTCCCTTCCAACCTTACTCATTCCCTTACTTCACAATACTGTAGTTGTTCAGATAGAGACACGAGTCATGGACTTCTAACCCTCCAGCAAAAGAGTATTTCATATAGCAATGAAACGGTCTGGAAAACTAGAGACAATATTTGTTTCAATCAATGCAACACAAAAAGAATGGTGTATCAGTAAGAGCAGCTCCATCCTAAGACTTGAGTGAGATTCAACTGGATGCCTGGAAAAGCAGCATACTCCAATTTAGAGATCAGTTCTCCTTGGGGGAACATTTAAGGAAAATCCAGAAAGTTTTCCTCAACTCTTACAATGAGAATTCAGCCTAAATAAGCAGTTCTTGCTTGTTCTGCCAAGAAATAGACACTTTCTTCACATCCAACCTCTGCTGATGACTCCATGAAGCCACAAGATCTGAACAGAGTATCATTTTACATCTATCTCACATTGACAGGTGAGAATCACTGAATTCTCTAGCAGGTTTCATAACTGCCATACCTTCATTCTATACCCTCTGACTGCTTTTCTGCTTTGGCTGAGGAAAGAAATAGCTGTCGCATCAGAGAAAAACAAACATTCGCATACAGAAGCATATTTTATTCCCAGCTAATTTGTGGAGGAAAATATATCAAACTTTTTTTTGCATTTTGAGGAAAAAGAGAGACAAAACAGAAGGTAAATTCATTGTATGTATTTGACATCCTTGAGTATTTGTGCGTTGGGAATAATGCCAAACAGGTGTCTCAACAACAGTACCCTCATTTTCCTATTTGCTCCCAAGTTTCAAGAGATTTCTTGTTTGTTTCAGCCATAATTTTTTCCCTCTAAATACTCACTCTAATTAATGCATATACTGAAATGCATATGTATATTTACGTAAACATTTGATATAAGGATCTGTTTTCACTCAACAGTCATCAACATTTTCCCCTTGGCTTAGGGATTTGTACTTGGTCACTGACAAACGGTGAAAGCCAAAGTTGATTCCAGCTTGATGTTTAGAGCTTCGTATTCCAACAAGCCTGAGAAATTGCACCAAACTTTCACACGTGGCTTGGCCGCACTGACTGGTCAATGAGTGACAGCTCTGTATAAAGAAGGACTTTGGGTGACACGGGTAGCAGCAGTGTGCACACCTGCACTCCTTGAAGAAACCTTTGTTCAGAGAATATCAGACTGTTTCAAAAAGAAGTGCTTGGATTTTGCTGACCTGCAGATCTTCATGATGCATTGTGAGACATAAGAAATCCATACGGAAAACTGAAATGATATCAGATGATGATCTTATTTATAATGATGGCTGAAGCATTGCATGCTAATATTAAAAAACTAATTTCTCACTTTATTTCCCTCCCGCAATTCTTTGAGATTTAACTGATCATTCCTCAGCTGTAATTTTGAGCTCCACTGAACTGTTGTGGATGTTCCATTATGTTAAAAAAAGGGAGGGGGAAAAAAAAAAGCATGAGCTGAAGTCTTTCTTCCGCAGCTGAATGGTGCAACTCATGTTCTATCACTTGGGATGTGGATGCCTGTGTTCACTGCACGGTAGTTGGACTAGATGACTGTTGGAAATCAGAATATTTAAGTTGGAAGGGGTCTCTATCACAGAGTTGTTGGAAAGGTCTTCTAAGGAACATTGAGCCCAGCCCCTTTGCTATCATTGCCAATGTTCCTCAAATGGTGACTTAACTTTATTGGGGGAAAAAAAAAAAAAGATACTGACACTAATCCTGTTTTATTTCCCTTATTAAAAACAACACAATTCAAAACAGAGAACACAAAAACAGGATACATGCTTGAGTGCTTATATTATTTCTTTGTCTCCATGTATTTATATTAAATAGACATCTATGTGCATGCAAGATTTTATCTCAGAGAGCCGTCCTTCAAACACACTGTTCTGTAAATATAGTTAAGGAGATAAAATTTGGGTACAGGACAAAGCCTCTAGTTTCTCTTGCTTTGCAATTCTATGCTGATGTTTCTTTTTTTTCCTGTCCCTCTTTCAGAACAGGTGGACCAATTTTAAGGTTTTTGAGCTTCCTCAATGGGTAGCTACAAAAAGCCAAGCCATATCATAACTCACTGCTGATTACTGGTTTTCATGCATCAGCCTGTAAAATGAGTTATGTATGAGCAGGATATTTCCAGAGTAAACTCACACCAAATTACTCATTTTAAGAATCGCTGCAAATAGATACGCCTGTAATTAAAGGAAATGAAACCATTCCAATTACTAATTAACTTGGTTTTGTACTCAGAACTAGATCTATACATTAAACACAATACACTAAAAAGTAAAAATAAATCAGCCAGCACTACTTGCAGTTGGATGGCTCAGGTTTGTAATTTGTTTTTTTATTACAGTCTTTTCTCTTGGTTTTAATCTCCTGCAGTAGACTGTAGGTTCTTCTACATAGAATATGTCACCAAAAGTGAATAAGCGAGGACACAAAGCGCTGTACCTGGTTTGTGGACAGCTTGGAGCTGTTGCACAATAAGGAATAGAGTTTTGTATTTCCTGCCTCATGATGTACTGTAAGGATTTATATATTGCAAAGCTACCCAAAGCTCCAGCCAAGGTATTCTTTTCCAGGCAGAAAAGCCCCCAGGTACTAATATACAGAATCCACCTGCTGCTGTTTAAAACAATTGCTTCTGGATTTTTAGGATAGGAAGAACACCACAGGAACCAAAAGAAGTATAATAGCATGGGCTGTAATAGAATAAAAGCACTAGAATGAAAAGCATTTGTAGAAATGTGAGGAATATATAACAAAAAAAAAATTAAAGACTATGTTAGAGCAGCACTGATTAATTTCTCTGTGGAGCTATAATAATTACCACCGTGCAGTTTTCTTTCATGCACATGCACCGCCTGCTCCCTACCACCCACAGAAAAAGTTATATTTTGTTTTCCTGTTTTTCAAGTCAGGTACTTTTGTTCCTTAACATTTGATGAGGAACGCCTATGTTGTTTGTGGTTTATTGGTTCTGGAAAAGTAACAGCATTCTAAACATACATGACATGTTGTTGCTGTTCTCAGCAGAAGACCTACTGCATTTTGCAATCCTTCAGCACAGACAAGATGCATTTATTCACAAATACACATCAAAGTGTCTAATGTAAATTAGTGATACTTTATCTCAGCTTTGCAGCACTGGCCCTCATGAAAATAACTGTAGTTCTGACAACCTGACTTCCAGCTTTTCATATCATAGCAGGGCCTGATTATGCATATACATGTTAACCTTTTAGTACACTTTCTTTAAATAAATGTCTTTGATGCCAATCCATATTTTGAAGATTATATATTAAATTTCAATGATTTTGTCTTTTTTTTTTTTTGACTGAAAAGGTTAGAAATTTTCCACAGGGAGGATAAAGACATGACTGTTGAAATACCTCAGATTAGCAAACAATTTATTGAAGCAAACCTACTCATATACCTCACAGCAGTAGCCCACTTTGCTGCACTCTCTACCAACCAATCCCTTGAAAACCACATGTTTATACCTCACCAAACTCTACCTATGATGCAGAGTACATCTCACCAACCTCTAGTTATGATGAAAGGTCAAGTTGCAGTCTGATGTACTGCAGTTTACCCACAATCACAGCATGGCACCATAGGTACACTCCTACGTAGACACCACAACAACAGCATGTCGTTGTACTACATACATTGCTGCCAGTAGCCCCAGTAAGGTGGTGTATGGTTTTGTACTCCCCAAAGTGCCAGCTCTGTTGTCCTGAATAAACATGCCAGACAATTCTTACTGGCACATGCAATATTTTGAAGTGATTTTAACACTCATCCAGCAGTCCATATCCAGGATTAAAATAGCCAGCTGTAACAGTCACAGATATTTATGTATCGCCTGCAGTACCTTGTCATTATAGAGAAATGATTACTGGGAGGGATCTAAATCACTGTTACAACAATCTCAAAGTACAATATTGTAATTACAATTTGAATTTCAAATACGGAACACAGGGAGCAATGTCTCTTTGAGACATAACTTTTGCTGGTCCTACTGCCTTCAATTTTTATGTTTTGTATTAGAAAAGAGTATTTGCCATTATTTTTTTGTAACACATTGACAATCTGCAAAGGCATTTCTACAGACATAATATACAATGCTATGAATACATTTACATTTACTCTAAATATTTAAAGAGGAAAACCCTGGGTATAGCTACATAAAAAGGCATTTCTAAGCTAATATATGTTTGCATTTTATTTGCTCATTCAACTTCCGCTGAAAAAAAAATGGAGGTGTAATAAATCACCATCATTCTGTCCAAACCTTCAAACTGCATCAGCTGGCCTGAAATATCTTAGATAATGCTCACTGACAAGAATTAACAGGCCTGATCCAATCACAGATCAGGGAAGGACAGGTCAGTCCTCACCAGAGCAGCCTGCACCTCCCCAGCTTCTCCACCAATACTGTGGGACCAGGACAGCACACTATTACTTTGAGATATCACAGTTGTGATATACAAAATTATTAAGGTTGGAGAAGACCACTAAGATCATCTAATCTAATCCCTACTCGCCCCCACCACGCCAGCTAACCACATGCTTTAGTGCCACAACCACACATCCCTTGAACACCTCCAGAGGTGATGATTCCACCTCCCTGAGCAGCCTGTTCCAATTCATTACCACTTTACAAGAGGAAGTTTTTCCTAATACTCAACCTGAAGCTCCCCTGATGCAACATAAACCATTTACTTCTTGTCCTGTCATTGTCACCTGGGAGAAGGTGCCAACATGTTTTAAACTATTTCAAAAACAGGTTATTCTTTTTCAATTAGGCTTACTTTAAGAACAACAACAAAAAAAGCCAATACAACTTGAAAATAGTAGCATTAGTGTCACAAGTCAGACTGTGATCTGGCAATACTTCACATCATTTCTTATTTACTTTGACCTTTGAATAATATTTGCTCACTTTGAATTAGCATCCTGTCAATTCACCACAGCTACTGGTATGTATATACTAACAACAGCTTGACAACTAAATCAGCTTAATTACATTCTAGGCTTACAAGCAGGAAAAAAGACTTAAAATAATGTCTAATTCAAATCAATATACAAATTATATTTACAGACATGTAGAAGGTCCAGCCTGTATGAGGGATCTCTGAGAAACCATTCAAGAAATGAGCAGTAGCTCTCCGTACAAGTGTACTAATTGTTGTCATCTTCTGGAAAGTCCTAACCGCTTTCTGTGTTGTATAATTTAAGTGCCATTGACCCAAATGACAGATTAATGACTGGCATTAAGCATGAATTAAAAGTGCTCAATGAAATCCAGAGATGTACCTTCTTTACGCCCTGCTCTGCAGACAGTAGGCTTTAATGTGCTCCTTCTCTACCTGGTTTTAAGATCAGTGAAAGAATCTCCAGACAGGTGCAGGCAGATGGAGGCAGGAGAATCATTTACACTCAGCAACCAAAAAAACCAGAGTGGGTTTTTTTTAATCTTCAGAAGAGTAGAAGAAATGGTCTGGGGGCTTCACGGAATCATAGAATGACCTGGGTTGAAAGATCTCTAAGACCATCTAGTTTCAAACCCCCCTGCCATTGGCAGGGCTGCCAACTACTAGAGCAGGCTGCTCAGAGCCACTTCCAGCCTGGCCTCGAATGCCTCCAACAGGCTTCCTTGTTCCGCCTTGGTTCTGGTGGGCTAAACTTCAGCTAAAGTAGTAGAAATAGTTTTGTACCTGCTTTCTTACTCAAGAAAGGTAAATTTATATTCTACGTCTTAAGACAGCCTAAAGTGCTTTCCCCTTTCATTAAGCTTTGTTTGAAATACAGTGTGCTTACGGCCAGGAAATACAAATGCCCAGTGATAACAAAGAATGCTGCTCTAAAAAAGAAAGCTGTGTTTCAGCACTCCAAGTTGTCTTTCCTGACTGCTGCACAAAAGTACCAAACACAATGATCAGATCATTCCTCTGTAATCACAACAGTAGCATTAAATGGCATCTTTTAAAAGCTGTTTAACTTCTATTTTAGCTAGCCAAACTTCTACAAAGGCATGCTCTGTAATCTCAGTTTCTAGAAAGGCAACAGTCTCATAATGCCCAGCTTGCTTATTTTTCCCTAAGACATGTTTGGCCCCATTTAATGCATTTATTTAGCAGCTTTAGCCTGTGTCAAACAGTTCCTCACTCTATGAAATCAAAATGAAACCAGTGAGCATGGTCTTCCATGGCATGAGCTCTCCCTCAGCATGAGAAGTGTTGACTTCTACCTTGAAAACTAAGAGCTTTTCATCATGATGTCAGAAGTTTCAAGACTGCTGAGAACTGAGCCTTGAGCTGGCATTCCCTAAAGCTTTTACATTTTAGAATGGGGACAAAGAATTGGTTTTCAGACCAACTTTCAGAGCGTTCAGCCCAGAGCTGTAGTAAACAAACCAAGCACAAAAGAAAGACAATCTTCTTGCCTCCAAATAGGAGTATTTGTACAGGGATAAAAATGCCTGGCAGTCCTCGCGACACGTTTATTATTAAAATTTCATTTTTCACATATCAACATATCAGCCTTCCTAATTAACAGACAAACAAGCAATTCAGTTTCTCCAGTTTAAGATACAGATGTTACTAAAATCTATTGGAAGTCTTCCAGGCATTCTTTGTCCTGCCAGTTTTCCCAAGTTCTTCCCCTCAATTCAAAGGCCTTTGGCTGTTCTCCCTCCACTCCCCCACCCCCAACTATCTATTGACTACTCGCTGATTGGTTACACACAAGTTTATTTCTTTCATCTCCTTAGAGTTTCCGCTATCTGTAAACAGATATTCTGATGTCTAATTCCTAGCTAATCATGTCAGACAATGCTGTGTGAAACTATGCCCAAATCAGCTTTATATTATCATACCAGAATGGTTAATATTGAAGAATGTTAGCCTTCAAAATTCATTTGAAACAGTCTTAGTATCTTTTAATTATAATTATGCAGTTACTGACAATACTGCTAATGCATCTTGTTATTCCAACTATCCTTTATGAATCAAGATCCACATGTCAACATGGTGAAAGAATGTAGCAACTGACTCTTCATTAAAACCCAGGGCAACACACATACCCCAGCATGCTATTAGTAACCCAGTCAGAGCTTCAACAGGGAGTTAATACCTGCATAATGCATAGACGTCGAATCCTACATCTGTTTGATCTTCTACAAGTGTTTCTCAGTTAAACCATACCTGCAGCACATCTAAGAACTGACACAAACTACTCATGCTTTGCATAATCCAAGTGCATACATTTTACTTTCAGAGCACCTAGATGGTGCAGCACACATGGCCATGACCTCAGGTTTATTGGTCTTGCATCTCAGCATTTCCTTCTGGCAGCTTCTGACCCTGAGCTCCCCACCGCAGCCAGACAGGATTTCTCTACACTCTTGATGGTACTAACTTTTAACGTTAAGTTACACAAGTAACGCTCTGCCACCTGAACAGTAACTTCGCTGTCTCACCTTCACTTGACCTCCACACACCGCTGTCCTCAGTCCTCTGTATCAGCTTTCAACAAGGCATGTCAGACTGGTGTTTCATCTCAAATGGTAGCAAATCTGCCCATGAAATGACACAAGAGTTTTGTGAACATAATGCATCCGTTCATCTTAACAATCCAATCTACTAGGGAATTAAACATTTAAAGGATAGCTCTTCAGACGACATGCAGTGGAGTCACAGAACTGGAAGAGCAGTTTAAAGTCATATCATTCAGCAAAACCTTGAAGGCATTGCTAAACCTAGCGAAGCAGCAGTAACGTATGTATATTGCAATTAATGTCATTACAGATGCTAAACTCGAAGGAAATCCTGAAGATAACGATCCGGGAATCATCGATTTGAAATTAATGAATGATAGAGTAAGGTCACAAGTACGTTGTAACCTTGATAAAATAGCAATAATAATCCCAGAAGATTAAAAGGAAGGATGTATACCATTCCTACGTAAAAATCCCTCTAACTCCCTGTAGGCCTTGTCAAGTCAGGTATCATTTCCTCTATGTAATATCAAAATGTAATAGCTGTATACTTGGAGGAATTTTAAACAGATGTAAACTTTTCCACAGATATCAAAGAACATAGTGTGTCCGAAGTATTTGGCACTGGAATATATAAAAAAGATACAAGGGGAAAAAGTGGTCTAAGTTGGACACTTGGGAGTTAAACAATACAGGAGTGAATGCTGCATATCTCATTTGCTGCTGGGCTAACCCATTCAGTGCTCCTTAATCCAACCTTGTAGTGATTACAGTCAAGGAGGTCTAGTCAAGTATCAGAGCAAGCTACATTTCTAATCAGTAAGTACTTTTGATCAATAATCCATCAACACGTGCAGCAGTTGCCCACTTATTGTCAGCATTCACCAAAACCATGATTTCTACGAGAAAGTATTTCATGGAGCAACAGTTAAAAAAAAAATACTGCCTCATCTACTATTACTGAGCTTATCTCCAAGAAGTCTACAATTTTTGGAACTCTTATCCCAGCTCTGCAGATACTGAAGAGGGGAAGTCACATAAGGAATTCTTCAGCAAGTCAAAAATAGGAGGGTTGACTTGTCCTCTTCCTTTTACTCAAAAAGCTACCTAGTGTATTTTTCCAGCCAGGAGACTGAAGCACAACTGGAATGAATGTGAACAAAATAGTCTGGACTCATCAGGCAGAGAACTGAAGAAGCTGCATGTAAAATGAAGTAACATGCACTGGCCACAAAAAGAAAAATGTGAAGTCTGTATTATTTTTCTACTGATTGTACTACAGTGATCACATGGTTTCACAAAGACAGCTGGCACGTGTATGTCCGAATCATAGAATCACTCAGGTTGGAAAAGACCTTAAAGATCATAGAGTCCAACCATAACCTAACTCTAACAACCCTCCGCTAAATCATGTCCCTAATCACCACATCTAAATGGTTTTTGAACACATCCAGGGATGGTGACTCTTAAGAAATTGCACTTCTGAGGAAATTAAAGCGGTAATAAACTTTGATATTTTTCACTGTGTTCTTCGGAAATACAGAAGTCAGATCAATGTTATAAATTTGCCAAGCTACCAGCTAGACAAAATTAAATTTCAGATTTCCTTATAAGGCTATTAATTAAGTAACATACCCATTACCCCCGTGTAACTGAAAAATCAACTCAGTCCAAAAAAACCTTAGACCACTGCATTAGACCATAACAAATTCTGATGAAAGCTTTTCCTACATAGAATTTCTGAACTCCAAATTCTTCCTAAATGATTCTATTGCATACTGCTCCACCAGGACCCCACAGGTCTAATTTTAGAGGGGAACTTGGGAAATACCATGTTTTTCAGCAAATCATTGAAGATTCGATATTATGCAAAGCTTTGTTAGAACTTAATGTAGCTTTGGATACTATAATAAAGAACGAACTGCATCCCAGAAAAGTTTGCTCTTACATTTCGTAATAGAAATCACGTACCAGTTCTTTAGTACATCTATTACTTTTACAACACTTCAATTTAATGTTCCAAAAACTAAATTTATAGTTTCCCTAAAAGTAATTAGTATTGCTCCTGACATTTTTTTTCCCCCGAAAATAGCTAGCTCAGTAACATCAAAAAGCTATTAACTGTCAACACAGTCCAAAACATTTGGACTGAAATGAAAATTCATGTGAATCTTCACACACAAATACAATGCCACCCTCAATTTCAAGAAGGGGTAAAAGTGGGAATATAGACTCATGAATTTACCCCTGAGGCCTTATTTCATATTTGTGGTTCATTTATGGGATTCTTACATACAATAATAATATTATTAACTGAATAGCCTTGATAGTTTTAGATGTACATTTCCTATTGCTTTCTTTTTTCATCATATCCTGTTAACACAGTGCAATTTTCCTTAAATATCATTTCATAGAATCGCTCAGATTGGAAAAGGCCTTAAAGATCATCAAGTCCAGATCTTTAAGATCAAACCAACAACAAGAGGACAAGTCCAATCCTGTGCAGCCTGGGCATGGACCTCACTGGTGGGGCCCTTGATACAGGCGAGCAGCTATGGTAACAGCAACAGGGCTATCTACAACCCACAAGTCCTCCATAAATGCAAACCCCAACCAATAATTCAGGAACAGCACTGGGAGCAGACACACCAAAATCATGTCAGTCAAGGGCTGAGCTTTCAAGCCAGAAACAAACAGGTCCTCGAGCTCCCTTCCAACCTGGGCCATTCTATGATTCTGTGAGCTGATGGGCTGCAGATAGAGGTGGATGGCCAAGCGGGGATGGTCACAGACAGTTGAGCCTGTTGCTGCACTCAGGACTGACAACCAGCTGCCCTTGATGCCAATTCCCAAGTTTTGGCCAACACCAAAGCGCTGCTCAGAGCTACGCAGACTGTTGGGCATCCACTTCCAGTGTGCAATGATTTCCTTCTTACAGCTGCGTGCATTACTTCCTCTGTTTCAAGCACAGAATGAAACCCGCAAGTGCACACTGGGCCTGTACTCCCCTTGCACTTACACAGTTATATTACTAAACCATAGTCTCGGTCTCCTGCTGCATGCAGAGCACTCACCTGTAACAACAGTACACAGTGATACTTGTGCCTGACTTGTGCAACTACAGTTCTATTCAGACAGTATGAAAGCAAAGCATGACCCAAAGCACATGAAAAAGTATCTTTCCATTCAAAACCCAGAAAAATATATGAATTTCACAGCATCACTCTACAATGTAATGTACAGGTCTGTGCAAATGAATGCCCCAAAACAACTTGAAAAATCATTGTGAAGCATAGTTACGACTCTACCATACTATCTACTGAAAGGAAATAATAGAATATTGAACTGCAGAAACCAGAAGAGTAAATTCAGCAACACTGCAAGTAATGACACAAACAACTTTGAGTGACACAGAAGACTGTATTTCTGCCACGCATCTGGGAATTATTGTTAACAAAACGTTTTCATATGCAGAAGTACATCCCCTTAGAGAAAACAGAAATTGCCAAATGAAGAACTAAGCCATTATATTCAATTTGCCCCACCTCAAATGAGTATAAACAGGAAAACAGGAAATTTGTTGGTTTCCTTTCAAAGAACAAGTCTACCATCAAACTTTGTATCTCTTCAAAAGAAAATACCCTTTTTACAAGGCTTCCTTTTCTATCTTTATTCTAAGAGTGTCATTTAAGAAGGCAGTATTTCATAAGACAGAAAGAGGCATTTCTACACAAAAATGCATCATTTCCTCTCGTTATGCCTGAATATATTCTCCAGTCTGTTAGACATCTGAAGTGTAAGCTGAAATTCTTAAAGCCCTACAAGCCTTATTTTTGAATTCTTACTGATTTTTCTCTATAGAGATGAACATTGTTAAATGTTAAAAGACACTGGAGAAGAGGGGCCAGCCAGTTTTCCAGAGGAAACACAAACCACAAAACCAAAGGGATGAGACAGCGTCAAACTTCATGACAGACATGGGAATTCCCATGTTCTTTAAACCAGGTGAAACTGGAGACACCTTCCACATCTGAAGAATGAAAAAGACATCCAGAAAAAGAAATAGTCTGATTATGAAGCGGTGTTACTGGTATTTTAAATGAGGTATATTTTTCAGAATGTATTTAGTTCTAGAATATTATAGTTCCCATTTTCAGCCTCAGTAACATATCTAAGCAAGCTCCAGGAACTGCAGACCGCATTCTCTCCTTGCTGGGGAAGCAAAACACACATGGAATGGAAGTCATCTTAGAAAGGGTTTGATATGGCTATTCACCTGACAAACAGTAAAATAAATGGTTACTTAAAACATACGTGACTTTTTCCAAGCACTGATGTAGGTCAGCTACAAAACCAACTTTCATTCTTAATCTTATAAAAAGGATGCAATCCGATCATTTTAATGAAATGTTTTTATCTGCCAAGGAAATATTCTATTATCAAACATTATGTTTTTATGATTATGCTTTCTGCCGTTTTCCCTATTCACCAGTGATGTCTACATCCTTCGTGTTTCCATATGCTCTCACATTTAAGTACCACAAAAATTTCTGAAGGCCGAATATAAATTGAACATCAAGCTACAGCCATGACTACTTAGATAATAAAGCATCCAAAGATTAATTATTTAAAGAAAAAAAAAAGTTGCCAAATTAGATATTAGTATACGTTTGCGTATGTTTGCCCATCTGCAGCCTTTGCATATTCATATATAGAAACCTAATCTAGAAATATTATTTGCGTTCTTCTGGACCATAGCATGACATATAGGGAAGCCAGTGTGAAATAGATCCTTGCTTGAAAATGAATATTATTTATTTACGATATCTTTGCAGTTTCCAAACCAAAGGGTTATAGGAATGTTTCCTGTAATTACTCAATGTTTCCAAGGAAATATCAGAGATGATAACACCACCATCCATTTCTGGCTTGCTTTACATTGTCCTTAAGATGGAGGATTAAAGCACTTACTTGTTGTTGGTTTTGAAGTAGCCATCAAGTTTAGGATGACAAGTTCCTCATCTGTCCAACTGCTAAACCAAACTAGCAGACTTCACAAATGCTTCTTCTCTATTTCCATTGAAACAGAAACCCATGTTTGACTCATTGCTGGAAGTTCTGAGGGAATTCATGTGTAAAGTATGTGTATAATCAATGAATATAAAGATGTTACAATTATGAAATAAACAAGAGAGTTTGGCTAAGCAGATAATAACAACAAAGAGAATAGATAGAATGCTTACCCACGTCCTGGGCTCGCTGCAAAACTCTAGGAGGGATCTCCAGAAGAGATCCTTCCCCACTGGCAGTCAGCTCTTAAATGGGTCTAGGAGAGGTGCAGCCAGGCTCCACCCCTTCCTGCAGCACAGGTGAATTGCCTTCACCTGTGCTCCCATAGCTGACTCATTGTTCATCTCAGGTGACCAATCAGAGGTTCAGGCTGTCATTCAGCAGTTCCCATACATCATGACTACAGAAGCGCACGTAAGTTTTAGAAAGCCACTCCAGTAGCATTTTGGGCTATGCCTTGTATGATACATTATCGCTAAAGCTGAGCAGGAGAGGATTTAAAAGTGAAACTAAATCACGAATGAACATACACTTTCACACCTCTACCCAGTGATACTTCACTGCTGAAAACATTAGGAGATCAGCATGGTTTCTCAGAGCCTGACAGAACGTGTTGGGCACTACAGATTTCCAGGTCTTACCACATCCCATTCAAATATTAACACCTACAGGAGCTGTTTCTGATCACGGAACTGCATTTTTAAGATTCTGAATCATCAGTTAAAAATAAGCCAGAAAAATACTGCCACTGTAATGGTCACAACCAACAAGAAGGTGGGCGGTGGAGGAGGACAGCTCTTATTGTTACAAGTAAAAGCTTTCTCCTTCATAACTACCAAGATATAGATGGGAAAAAACTGTTTTATTTCCTTTAGTGAGTGAAATTATCAGCAATTTATGTGTAACTATGGCAACATTCACAAAGTGTGAAAAGGAAAAATGGATAAAAGCAGAAAAATAAATTTACAAGGAGATTAGGAGCAAATAAAATTAAATAAAATTGAAGCTACTTTTTTTTCCCCCCAAAACAAGTGTATTTCCACTTAACAATGATCCTCTCAAAAGGAAATTAACAATCTCATTGACGTGCTGGCTTTTTAGCCCACAGTCAGTTTTTATAGTTGGAAACCTGTCAAAGAAAAAGGAGTCTATTTTCTACAGTAAGAGACAAAGAGCTGCTGCAGGAGATTTTTAACTGCTTGCAAAACTTGACTTTTCCTACAGACTTAATCCCGTAATCACAATGAGTACATACGCAGAACACGTTGCAGTATTTACCCTCAGTCTACCCTGAGATGACTGGGAAAGGTGTTACCATTAGGCCTTGCCTCATCACGGGGAGAAAGTCTGCTGGAAGTGCTTACAAAACCCCCTAGAACTACAAGATCAGTAATGTGGTGGCATCATTCGCCTAGCCAAGGGTGAAAGGTCCTTGGAAGCCAGGCACAGACGGACTGTGCTTCCTGCACTGCTCCTCCAGTGCAGGTAATGCTGGGTATGATAGTGGTTGAAAGGCGCCCTGTCATCAGCAGAGATGTGAAATGCACTTGGCTGCTGAAGAGGACTTGGATGGATTCCTCACATACACCTGCATGTGATGCAGCAGAGTTGGAGATACAGCGGTCCAGCATTCCCACTGCCACCAGTCCACGCACTGCTGACAGACTGCTGTTTCCTGATTTCAGTGCTGTAGAAGCCACTGGGTATAGGTAGATTATCTGTAGTTTGTGCTAGGAAACTGTTCTGTGTTTTATATTTCAAGCAATTTAGTCAAAATGTAAGCCAAGAACATTCAGCATGTTTTCTTCTTTGAGAGATGGCAACGTTAATGTGAATATTAATGTGACATTCAATGCAATACTGACATGGTCACATGAAAAAAAATCAGGGGTCTGACAAAAAAAGATTATTAAATTATCACCGCATATGAGAAAGAAAGATGTGGTTAGAGAAAAGGAATAATAGTTACATGTAAGAAGCAATGAGGCTTTTTAAGGAAAAAGGCCAAATAACAGACATTTCAGATGAAGACTGGGTGCAATTCTACAATAAGACTGAACGGGAACTATGTAATAAAGAGATTTCATTTGCCTACAGTTTGGAAAAAAAAAAAAACCTTTTAAAACACTGCTTTTTGACAAAGGGAAAATTAGTACCTGATATTATGTTACCCATAAACCTAGCTCTGTTTTACAAAGGGAACTCGTGGGGCTCTCAGCTATTAACCTTAAAAGCCTGTCTTGTTAGCAAATAGCTTGTATTTTCAAACCTCCCAAGCACCCTGCACTTTCAGACAGCAGAACCAGAAGAACTAAAATCAAATGTTCCTTCCTCCTGTCAGCTTGAGATGGCACCTCGGAGCTCCTTCCCACGAGGTCTGAACACGCACAGCCCCCCTCTGCAGTTCAGGCACAGGCTCTGGTTACATTCACACTTGAGTGAGTACAGGAAACACACAATTGAGAAGATAAACTCTTTTCAATCTAGCCACAAAGCCCGGCTATAATCTCATTTAGTAGCACCTGTGAATGTGGTATTCTATGATATGGAAAGCAAATGGACACAGCACAGTTTGTAACAGAGAGAGCAGATCTTAATACTTGTTGTCACCTTCATAAGCAGAGACACTGCATGTGCTACAGAATGTGGAACCTAGAGTGCAACACCTTCACACAAAGCACAGCAAACACATGCTGTTCTGAATCTATGATGTTATACAGCATCAAATCCCAAGTGACACTTGTGCACTGTAACTTCAATTGAGCACAACTGTATTTGTGGTTTTTTGTTACCTGAAAAGCTCTTATACAAAACTGAAGAAGTTGACCGAGATAAACATCAGTCTGTTAAGTATCTAGTGAATTAATAATCATGGGTGATCTTTTTCCTGAGTGAAATCATCCTATTGTTAAATGTAGAACAAAAATAAGTGAAATCCACAGCATATAATATCTTACAGTTGCAATATCTTCTAGCTCTGCCTGTCTTTCCACTTTTAAGACATGGTTAATAAATGTGGCGGGGTTTTTTTTGTTTGTTTAATTGCTGGGTCCATACCCAATAGCAATGCAATTAGCTGTTTTGACTGCCTTCCATCCTGGAACTGAATGAGAAATTCTATGCCATAAGTCCCAGCTGATTCACTGGGTAACAAAAATGCAGTGGTTCTTTACAATCGGTCTGAAAGCTTGGGAGATTACCACTTCAAAGGCATTTGGACTGTCCCACACTACATAGCTTAAGGTACTCACTGCACCTAGGCAGGACTGTACAAGGACAGCTTCCCTCATCTCTCTTCCTTTAATTTGTCAAGTAAGTACCAAACAAATGTTGGCAAAGCAAGGATACTTGCAATGCTATTGCAGTCATGCAGAATGAGGGCTCCTGATAATAAAACAGTCCGCGTTGAGATATACAGCCTGCTCTTTTCCATCTATTGCTGCCTGGCACCCACAAAGTCCTAGTGAACCACTCCAACCAAGCTAGGAGAGGAACGTGCCATCCAAACAGATGGCTGCAGCCGCAGGCAGCCAAGAGACCACGGGTTTTTTTTCCCATGATGTGTGGGTGTTGACAGCATTTCCAGACAGAAATCCAAATGGCTGTCATTTCTGAGCTTCTTCTCTAAAGGGGATATGTCAGTATTAATCTACCTCTGTGACAGACTGCCCTTTGCAAGAGAAGATCTACCCCTTACTTCTAATTGCTGGACTCACTTTAACACTTGCAGAATCATCCTTTCCCAAGCTGCTGTGCAGTGACCTCTACGTGCCTTTAGCTACAGCTGACCTCTCAGGTAAGGTGGACTTAAAGAATGAAAAGATAATTTACACATGTTTTTGAGGAGTCTTCTGTTTAGTTCAATACATAGAGCTAATTACAGTTTGCACAGAGGCAAGAATAGTGAGAAAGCTTTTTGGCTCTCTGCATGTTTACACACACACACACAAAAATAGAGAGACATATTTACTCTGCATTTACAAACAAATGATTTCACATTCAGCACACCACTGCTCCGTACTGTCAATGGCACGCAAAGTGCTTATGATGAGAAAGGTTTCTCATTTCAAACCTGTTGACAGTAGCACAGCTACAATGGTTTTCAAAGGACAATGTTGATTATTTAGGGACGAGCTATCAGATTCAGCTGAGCAAGGTTTAAAGTATATCCACTCTACACAGACTACACCAAGGATGTCCAACAACCTTTAATTAAATAGTGACAAATCAAGCTTAGGAAGGCTAATTTCAGCTACATTTACATACTAACAACTGCTCTGGTTTTGCCCAAGACAAATACAAGTATTAAAAAAATTAAAGAATGAATGGAAGGAACAGACAAAGGCTGTTGCTAGGTTGCCTCAACAAACCAGTGCAGTTTGATAGTATTTGCAATGGATTAGCGACAGAACGCTTCCATTAGCTGCTTTAGTTTTCACTTCCTTTCTCTATTAGCTCACATCAGGCTTAAAACATGCTTTGTTGATGCATTATGTCCTGTGGTCCAGTAAATTGCCACAGCATTCAGTATCACAGATCTCAGACAAACCCTTGACAAGGCATAGCCATTCCTGAAAATAATATCACTTCAATACTAATTAGCAGAAAAGCGCATGAAGACTCTCAGACAATACAGCCAGCTCCGTCGGGTGAAGTGAGCTTTCCTTAGATCCCCAGTCAATGGCAGCCTACAATAAAGCACCTTATAAAGCTACTTGAAGATTGATTAATTAAAGATGAAGTTGAAAATCTATACTTAGCATTCTAAATTTTCTTTCAACAATGGAAAGAGGGATTCTAAAAGGCCTTTAATACTTAAAGTCTCAACTGACTTCCTTCCTCCACTCATCACGATAACTCCTGACGTTCCAATGAGGAGCCCCTCAGAATCACAGAAATAAGTGACCAATAGAAGCCCTGCAATGGTTTTCCTCTTTTACTACCTGAGTATCTTTTCAACACATTTGTCTAAAAGACACAGTAACAGCTTTAACAGCATATGAAAGCTGGACCGCTAGGAACATAATCCCTTGATCTTCTTCAGCTCCATACAGCATTAGCAAAGCCTTTCATACTGCTCAAAGATGCCCAACGGCTGAGATGCTTTGTGACACGTAAGAGCAACAATGTTATAGGGATTGGGTGTCCTCTTCTGTCTCCTGGTGCCTTCATGGACACCTACGTAATTCCCATACTTGTCTACTCAAAACTGGAGCTACCTCTCTGTTTATCTGCCAGGCTATCCTTTACAAAGCTTTACAGCTGTACTTACTACCCAGACAACAATTAGTAAAAAAGCTAGAGGGACAAGGACCCCATGGATTTGTTCACACTGGGCAGGAGCCCACCCTTCCTTGCTCCAGGTCTCTCCCTGCAGGGATGAGCAACACATAACCTGCCTGAAGGCACCACAGCTTGAGAGCCACAGTGCACTCACTGGCTTGCATTTTCTCCCGTGTATCCTGGAAGCAGTTTGTACAGGCTATAAATTTAACTTAGGAAAAAAAAAAAAAAAAAGAGTCTCACATAGATCAGCCACGGCTGCGCATGAGGTACTCATTTGAAATTCTCTCATAATTGTAAAGAGCCCCTTGAGAAGAACAAATAAGCCCTGCCATGTTTCCTAATCTTGCTACACTAGTTATACAGAGAAATGTTCACCCCTAATGATGACACAAAAGCTGCTGTAAGCTTTTCTTCCACCACGCCGCTGCTTATATCAGCTATTATTCAGTGGCTCCATCCTAACGGTGGAGAATCATTTTTGCTTTTCATTCTTCCTCCCAGAGGGCAACAGATGTAATAACTTATTCCCTGTCTGGCACATTAAGGCTTGAAAAATTAATGCAGTGCTGCTGAGATTTCCACTTTCAGCTTTACTTAGAATGCCAAAGCTTTGAATTCCACGGGAAAAAAAATTAAGTAATAAAAAGCTTATTTTAAGTTTGTTAATGCACTTGTCTGTTTTAATGCATTTCTGTATTTTCAGCAAAATAAGATTTCTAGTAACTAATCTTCCAGATATGTTTCTGCTTCTGAGCTATTACTCTACCGTCTAAGTGGGAGCTCTCCTGTTTCACAATTATCGCAGACTAACCAAAATTTAAGCACTGTTATCAATTGTGTTATGTTAGAAAAAAAATAAATCAATTAAGGATATTGGGTGAATGTAGATAAGCTTGCTGGCAATAGGTTTTATCAGAAAGCTCTTAAGAACTCCCCAGTCACATCACTCCACAGCTTACACGACACATAGCTTATGGTTTACACCCAGGACCGTCCATTCCTACAAAAACACTTTCTAGTGACATGAGTTTTGTCACAGAGTATGATGGTTCAAACCAAATTCCACCTGTGTCTTACTGCTTTTGCTCAAAGTACCCCTTCAGAAGCAGCACAAGAAACAAACTGTTACCACTGCGGAGTTGGCCCAGGGTTTTGCACGTCACAGGGCTTGCAGCATGGAATCAGAGGCTGTCTATGTAAAGAGCTGTTGCAGAGAACTACGCATTAAGTCATCCTTCAGGGAGATTGGGTTTTGCACACCATAGTATTTCTCTCCACATCAGCACTATCTAATAATTTATGCCATATGTTCCAAAGGCATACCTGCAAACTAGCTACCTTTGCAGGTAAGAAAATAAACAGTCCTATCTCAGGTGACTACGGTGAAAGACATCAGTACGAATAGTAACACAAGAGCAGAAGAATGCTGAGAGCATCAAGAGGGAAATCACAGCTGGGAACTATGTCTCATGCAAACAGCACACACAACAAGTTTTCTTTCTCCACCTCTCATGTATTCACTGTTAAAAGAATTGAAACAATCCCTCAGCATAGACTTCATTCACATGAAGTCAATCCTCAGTGTCACAATGCTCAAATGGACGGAAAGCCTCAAATTAAATATAGTTTCAAAATATATCAGCATCTACAGGGAAAGAAAGTCCTGGGCCACGTTACCCAGCACTGTAAGCTATTGTCTAATGCTCCCGCTTCCTATATTTCACACTTGCAAGCAGTGGAACTCATGTTAACCACAAATCATGTCAGGTTGCCCTTTCACTCCCGCTTACAGCTACTCAGCTCTTCTCCCCACCCTCAATAGAAATCCTCAAGTAATTTCTCCTTTGCCTTGCAGGCACCGGCTGTGCCCCAGAGAGCATCAGCTGTTACAGAACACAGGCTTCACATTTCCAGTCCCTAGCAACACTTACTCCTTTATTCCAGAGAGAGGTCTCTGTTTCGTTAAAAGCTGGCTCTGGCGATTCAGGTTTCCTCATCTCAGAAGATTTCCCTTACAGGTTTTGATCTGCCAGCATCAAAGATATCCTCCTGTTCAGAGCATGCCTCAGTGATCACACAATAAGAAGCAGAAAAGTTTCAAACACAGCTACTGGTTCCCCAGGAGACCAAAGGCAATTAATACCATGTTTTTCTGCAAGGAGCAAAGCTAATGAACCCTGATTTCCTACACAAGACGTTCATCTTCTACCCAGTCTGTACACTGTTAACCCACTGAGCTACTCCACCTCGCTCCTCTCCCCTTACCCCACTCCTCCTGCATTGTAATGTGAGGAACAGCCAAGCATCCAGCATCCCCTTGTTGCTAACAGCCCCTCCGCAGGGCCCTCAGCTTCCCCCACACACATTTGGTGTTTGGTCCATTACTTGCATGACTACTCACACTGAGGCTATATGAGGGAGCAGCAAACAGCAGCCAGGCAGAGTGAGAAATGCTTGCACCTCCAACAAGAAGCCCAAGGAACAATTTTAGAGAAAACCATAGGAACTTCACAGCTGTGAGACCACAAAGTTGTCAGGTTTTGCTGTAAAAGTGCAATAAACGCAGAAGCTGTAAGGCACAGGAGGAGCAAGAGCAAACTGAATGCAATTTTTTTTTTCCTCTGAAAACCAGGCAACGAAAAGAACACTGAAGGCCTTATTGCACTACTGAACCGTGACCTAGGCTGTCACATATGTTGATCAGTACCTGATATGAACCACCACAGCTGTGGCACTGACCATCATTATATTTCCAACAAAAATATGATAAATGGTTGTTTATTAATACCTGAATCATGATGATAGAGGACCATTTTCATAAATTAACCATATCAAGCTTGAAGATAACAGAAGTTGACTAGATAGACTCTGAAGAGTCTCCAGATCGTTTGCTTTCCCTCAAGTGGATGCTTGAACTGGATTATTCTCAATCAAACAAGCTGGGAGCACACTCAGAGGAAGCCTCTGTGCACAGCTACCCACTTGCTGAAGGGATGCATCTGTACTGGTTTTAGAACTAGCTTCTGAATATAGTATTTAGACCCATTAGACCCATTAGCAAGAACTGAATGGATATTTACTTTAAGCTAGAGTCGTTCACTGAAATTTTAAGCAAACATCTGATCCAACCTGCAAAACAGCACTTCCACTGTTAGCCAGGATTCGGAACAAGTTGCAGAGATTAGGATGTGACATACCTATAGAGCTAGTTAACTTTTCCCACCTATGCCTGCTTCCACAAGATGAACTGTATCTCACCTTCACGTGCCATGCTCAACTATACCAATTGGAAACTGAGCTGACTTTGCCAAATACTCATTCAAGGGAAAAAAAAAAAAAAACAAAACACATCATTTAGCAGGCAGCACTCAGGGAAAATGCCTCCTAAAAGCTTCTTCCAACATCTACCTTCCAGTCTCCAGCTTTCTTTCAGGCCGCTGTAATCTGTGATTGCTGCTGTTTGTAATGGTGTCTGAATAAACGGTAGCTTCCACCTCATTCTTAACAATCCAACCCTGCAATTAAAAAAAATATATATATAAAAAATGAAAGGAACATTACATCAATAAAGTAAGTTAGTGACCAATTCACACGCCAGACCAATAGAATTCAGAGTTTTGTTTTTAAAATAGAAACAATCTTAAGGATATAATCTAACTGTACTAATTAAATACACTGAAAATGAGGCATAGAATTTCTGACAAGGGCCCAGAGTAAACATCCTTGTTTTCAGTACTCTTCACAGATATACTGCATCTATTAAAAAGAACCATGGCTATCCCATTAATTTCTGCCATCTGTGGTCAGTTAGAGTAAATTGATGTTACCATTCTCATCATTTGATCACGTAAACCTTTTGTTTCAGTGCCTTAAAAACAAGGAACTACAGAATGGTATATTTTCAAGAGGTGAACATTTCTGGCATAGTTCCTTCACTGTACAAGATCAGCTTTTTTGTTAGCTCAATTTTTAAGTCATCTACATGGGATCCAGTTATTCAAGTCTGATTCATCTTCTTTTAACCTGCTGTCAGAAGGAAGATGTTCATGCCTTAGCTTTAAGCTTACTGATCACAGGAGCAGCAAATCGATACATTTCTTGAAGATGGTTAGAAATACCATCAAAGGAAAAACAGCATCTGCATCCATTTTATTTCAGGTTCTGAACTAGTTCTTAAACTGAGAGGCAGAACAAAAATGCATGAAATGGCTTTGCCAGGAAGCAACTTCATGGCACGGGAAAAACACCTGGACAAAGAATGAGAAGAAAAATGAGGTCATGAGAGAGACCAACCACATGCTTAATCATTTCACTGTTTGCAGCATCTTGGTCACATCCTAGACTGATCTCTATCTACTAAAAATGGTGTTAGAGACACCAACATTTTATTTGTAGGAAATAAGTCTTTACAAGAGGAAAAGAGATTACTTAATTTTCAAGACCAAGACTTCCTGCAAAGGAATTTGTTAAACAATGGTAACGCCAAGGAGAAACGCTTCACAGCAGCAGTGTTGGAAGAGCCCTGAGTTTCACATGTGGTTTGTGAATCCTATTTCAGAGAGTTCTTAATCACCAGCTTAAAAAGCAGCAGGCGCTCTGAATGCCATAGGTATCAAGGTGAATGTCACATATATTGCAAAGATTTTTTTTTTTAATTGGCAATGCTTGAGATAGATTGGAGAGACGTTGCAGGCTATCAGGAAGGTACAGAAATATGGACGTGATACAGCACAAATGCTGCACTTGTTGCAAATGTATTCTCTCACAAAATGTATTGAAATACCAGAAAGTTTGTAGAACACTCCATTTTAATAGAGAGGGGAAGAAAAAGAACAAGTGAACTTGGCCTAAAGTCTTTAAAAACAGAGCAGGAAGTGAAGAAGACAAAGAGCTGAGAAGGATAAGGAGACAAAAGCAATTTCCAGCACTGTGAGGCCAGACCCTCTGTATACATTCATACAGCTCCTCAGTTTGTGAGGACTACAGATGAGCTCCTCCTGAACAGCATTCCCTTTTCTATCAGGCATGGGCAGTAGAGCAGCGACGATCTGAACCAGTCAGAAACCTCAGCACATGAGCGCCTCAACAAACCTACATCAAGTACGGCCACCTCTGTTCCAAAACTGGTGATCCTTAAAACAACCCAGGAGCAGGCTCAGCTGGAATACTAACACAAATCTGTGCACAGCAGCAACAGCCAGTGAAGGCACCACCTCCTTCCACAGAGCACAGAGCCACAGCCCTGCAGCCAGCCATCCCCCTGGGGTGGCAAGGTGATCTTCATTGTCTTTTCCAGCCTTAATGACTCTGATTCTACATTTGAGAGAACTCAAACAGTCCCTGAAAAGAGCAACTAGCTGTATGTATGATCCTTGCGATATACAGAGTGTTAGCATATAATTTATGTTTATTAGACACCATGAGGTTCAATAAATCATTGTTTTCATTTGTAGAGCATTATTAGAGCAGTGATTTAACTGAGGGAATTCTTCCTCATGGCCCATAGGAGTGAAAGGTTAATGGCATAATGTATTCCTATAAAACAAATAGTAGACTTCCCCCATCTCTCAGCCAGCAGGTGGTAAATTAGCAGGTAATAAAGCGTGTATGTAATCTGCATTCACAGACCAATAAATAATATACAGGGGCCAGTTTTACCTGTTCCAGTTGACAGTCCATCACGAGGACTGTACAGCTCCACAGCAGTATAGCAAAGGTACAGAGAGCAAAGGGAGCTGCTGCTGCAACAGCCTGACTTGAACACTGATATATGTCAGATTCCAACAAAAGAAGCACATCTAGGATATTACAGCAGTGCCCATAAATTCCATATTGTGCTATAATAAAGTACTGCTCCTATGTGTGGCAAGTACACACTGCCGTGGTCCCTTCAGCTCATGACATTTACTCTGCTATCCTATTAATACTGGTGGCATTTCAGTCGGGTACTGGAATAAGCTAAGGAAAAAATATCTTAATATGCGCTGAAGGCCAAAGGAAAAAAGAAAACCACCACCTAAAATAACATGCTACCTCTTGCTGCAAAAGTGGAGCGTATTATCCAGGTATTCCTATGGATGGAACTAACAGCCCAGGTTAACCCAAGCACACCCTTCCCACCCAACACTCTGCAACAGCCAAACGCCGCTGAGCTGCAGCTGGGGCACGAGGAGAGCGCCGAGCAGCACCAGCTCGAGGTGCAGCAAAGGGCTGTATTCCATCTATTGGCTGAACGGTCCTGTGAAAAGCAGAAAAATATGCAGCCTTGCTTCCCGTTTTGATAAAGGGATGCAAGGACAGGATTCAAGACTGCGAAACTTTTTTCTTCTGTATATTTGCAACTTTGTTTTCAGTTGATACAAACACATCACCTGGGAATCTTCAAATGGAGCGTACAGAATTGCAATTGGACATTCAACTCAGAGATTTGCACTCGTCCCTTCACGTTCCTTCACTTTTATGAACCCCACCATCCCATAGCAAAACACCCCTCACCCCACATCCGCTCCCCTTCCCATCACCGCTATCTCTGTGAGCAACTCTTTTTATGGCTGAAGAGCAGAAAGGGGGAAAAATTCATCAAAAATCTGACGTACACCGTGAATGCTCACTGAGATGCCTCACAGCTTCAATACGTCAGTGCAAATGCCTGAGTTAACAGTGGCTCGTTAAAGGGCCCTTCTACATAGACAGCAGATGACTCAGCACAAGAGCTTTTACCTGGTGACAAAAGGGACGTTCTGGAGCCCTGCCAGGCTCAGTAACCAACCTCACCGAACACTCTGCTTCTGCCTTCTGCAGAGTGCATGATTATTCTGGTCTATGGAAATGGGTATAACTGGAGGGGTCATGTACACACAAGTGCTGGCTTTGCCATTGCAGCATAGCAGCCCTCTGGCACTCAGCTCATGCCTTTCAACACCTGTTCAGGACAGGTGTTCTGCTTCGTCTCATTTTGCTGTAGAGCAGCTTCCACCTGTTTGCAACAGCAAAACAACGTTTTGCAAGGAAAAAAAAAAAAACCCCAAAAAACAAAGGCCAACCTAACATTTCTCTTCATAGCTGATAAGCAGTATTGTAGAGAACACAGTCCAAAAGACATTTAAAAACGTATTCATCACGGTGCTTTGCAGATAGGAGGATGCCACCTCCATTACTCTGCAGCCATTCCACAGCACCTGCCTGAGGGCTGGTGGAGATGGCAGCCCCTACTTGCGCTTGCCAAATGGCAGCCTGTGCTCTAAGTAAGTCACTAGAATGATACCGGCTGACAAACTCCAACTTGAACCAGACCGCAGCTTTAGAAGAGCCCCACTAAGGCCAATCCACAGCTAACAGTGACATCAGGAAACACATGCACACACGAAAAAAAAAAGCACCAGGGAGGAAGAGGTGAAAAACAACTCTACATCCTTCTGAAGGACGGTAAAGCACCAGCAAAGCCTACTGCCCCGTGTGCTCGGCGTTGTACCCACAGCCAAAAGATTAAAGATGTTAAAACCAATTCAAATGCAACAATGCTTTAAGTACAACAAAAGGCTCCTCCACCTGCCTGCCATCAGTTTGCGGCGCCTTTCTGCTCCACCCATCCTTCGGGGGGAACGATGTCTTAAATAATCACCTATTCCAGACCTCATAAAAAAAAAAAAAAAAAAAAATCTTTCCTCATAAGGTAGAGGACAACAAATGCTCAGACGCTCTCTCCAAAACACAAGAAATGCTTATTGATGTCTTTCCTCCTCATATGTTTTGCCTGACTCACTTATTGATAAGCTTCTGGCTTTTATTCTTTTCCTCAGAGATTATAAATTAGAATGCATATAATTAAACACTGGCTCCTTGTTAACACTTTATAGCTCATAAAGGAAAAACACCACCCACAAAACACCTTAACAAATCCTATTATTTTACTCTAGATGCCTATAATTAATTATAAATGGTTGCATCTCGTCTGCAACAAATATAATTCATAAATGAGGCAATAAAAACAGATAAAGCAAGCTAAAACGCATTACACACCATTTTTCTCTCCTAGCTGTTTGTAGGTCCTGCACCTCCAGAAGTTGAAACAAGTCTGTGTAGCAGCAGCTGCCCCAGGCAGAATCAATAGAGCCCACACAGGTAGGTGGGACTGGCACACAGGTGTTGCTGCTCAGGGTCATTAAGGCACAAGGGCAACTCCCACTACTCTCCCCCTCCTGGGCTGCTGTTGGCCATTTTTATCCTTTGGGCCTCAGATACAGACAGCCTGTTGTACCTGGAACAGTTTTGATCAGGCCTCGAGGGAATTTTCAGCCCAAGCGTACTGCTGTCCCTAACACAGCACTCAGGCTGAGGCTGCACATTTCCTCAGTTCACTGGTCTCTCATCATTTCTAACTCTTTAGATCACAATCCCCATACAACTTAACTGGCCGTTCTCATTAATAGCACTCAAAATTCATTAAATCTGGAATTCATTAGGCTTGAAAACCAGTTTTAAAACCCGTTCTCACCACTACATCTCAGGAAACAGTTGCTATTCAACTCAAGGGCAACATTTCAAAATATCTTTCAGGTTTTATTGGGAACTGAATTAAGAATACTGTCATCTAACTGCAGAAACCCCTACTGCAACTAGCAAACAGATCAGTCCCAATCATTTTTAGGGAATTATTGATGTTTAGCGTAGCAGTCCTATTGCCCTCAGGAGGGATTTAACACATATTTCAATTTTAGGACAAGATGAAATATTTTCCTGAGTCAGTAATATATATTACAAGCTCTTCTAATTACAATAATTTGTAAATATATCTTTTACACTGTACTATATCTCACCTGTGTTGAATTGCCAATAGCTCCCAGCATTTTCCCATTCCTGGTATGCTCTTATCCCATCAGCACAGGCTGTGCTGCTGTTTTTGTTCTCCAGACCAGCCTGACTTTATGATTCTGTTCATTTCACACCTGGCAACACAGAAAATACAGAGGTAATAGAGGGGAAATCCTTCAGCAATCAGGAAAACGACCATAACTGCAGCAGTGATGTGTGCTATTTTCTCAAGGAGCAAGAAAAAGCATGTGAATTTTCAAGAGAGCTACAAGTCATTGTTTGCTACAGTGACAAGCCAGCATATGCTCACGTTGTCATTTAATAACATGGAAGATAGCACTCATCATAACTGTCACAGAGCAAAATATCAGAGAGGGAGGTGTTGTCATACAAAGCTACTCCATGCAAAATGTGTAACGTCCACCCTGGATGTTGAAATTGGAAGTAGATTTTATATAGAAATACAAAACCAGAAAAGATCCCGTACATACCTATGCACATAGATGCACGTTCTCCTCTTTGAGCACTGAGAACAGCAGAGAAGATGAGGAACCAGAAGTGAACTTCCTCAAGCTGAGTTTCTGCAAGATGTCCAGGAGGAAGCACCAGAACGGTCATCCAAAAGACATGATGGGATGAGGTCAGGTGTGGATAAAATCCTGAGCCCTTTTCTTGGAGGAAGGAGTAATTCCTAAGACCAAGGATATGGAGTAAGAAGAGCATCAAGCAGTAGCGGTTAGATTCAAATTCCATGAAATGTTCTATGCATCTGGAACAAGTCGTCCAGAGAGGTGGTGGATGCACTGCCCTGTCCCTGGAGACATTCAAGGCCAGGCTGGACAGGGCTCTGAGCACCTGATGGAGCTGTAGGTGTACCTGTTCAGTGCAGGGCAGTTGGACTAGATGTCCTTCACGATCCCTTCCAACTCAAATTCTATAGTTCTGTGAAAGAAAAGCAACCAAGACTTGGGAGCTCTGCTTTGAATCTATTTTACACACTTTTGGAACAATTTTACATTCATCTTCTAAGCTCACCTCCCTCTTCCCCCCCCCCCCCCCCCCCCCTCCAAACCCCCCCCCCCCCTCCCCCCCCCCCCCCACCCAGAAAACAATTGCCCTGCATGTTTCACCATTAAATTATGCTTCAGAAATCACTGGTGATTTCATTTAGTTCACAGACAGTGTTGCCATGTTACATATTCAAGCTAACTTTCCCATTATTTCATTTACTGCTCCAGTAACCATTGGGACTGCAGTGGAACGGGAGAAAATCCAACAGAGTATAGGTTGCAGAATTGATTCCCTGTTCGTACAGAAAGCTTCTGTGTAAAATAATATATAAAAAAGGAAGTCAAATACAGAAATACAGATTAGTTATTCAATAATGCATAAATAATTAAGAAGCATTTAATAAAACTAAACTTTAAGCTAACTGTATTTCCATAAATATTTGATACGTGTTCATTAAGTTTAGAAAATATGTTGTTTACATTTGACATCGTGAAATAAATCCATTCCTAAAATCTCCAAATTGGTCACGCAGCAGAGACACATATCATACAAAACCTCTGGGAGAAAATCTCATTATTTTAGTGGCAACTTGTAAATAACCATTATCCTGTTGTTTCCAGTAAAGGCTCATTTCAAAAACACCCTTACAAAAAGACAGAGGAAAAAGAAAGGAAAAATTCAATAACAGGAAATATATAGTGTAATAAACGTATGCCATGTTTTTCAGGGAGGGGCGAGTCTGTGGGGGCCCTGGGGAAAAGGGGAAACAAATGTCATCTTTCTTTTTATATAATTGTATACCCGTGTGCTTTATATAATCAAAATGAATACTTCAATTTGCTACACATTTAGCTGGAGGAAAAGAAGGCATATGGAAGAAAAGCCCCAGGGGCAAATGATCTCACTCACCTGGAAAACAATGCGTGCGTTAATGGAGTAATTTGTTAATTAAAGATTCTGAGATGCCCACCAAAGCCATTTATTTTTGAATTACCACTTCCTAGAGTCGAACAAGATCCCGGGTAAAATGTAATTAGAAACTCTATTTTTCCTCTGTCTCAGTTGTTTCTGAGCACAATCAATTTGACAAGGATCCCCAGAGTTACCTCGGCAGCAGATGGTCCGCGTGCTCATCCAATCAGCGCCGCGCACCAAGAACAAAAAAGATAAAACAATTTCACGCCTGTCGCTAGAGCTCCGAGATGCAGTGCTGGATTGAATTATCTTCAGATTAAGCTCCTTATTTGCAGTGGAACACAAAACAGGGACAACTGCCGAAGACAAATAAGTACTCATTTGTAAGACTCCAAACACAGTGCAATTTTTTATTTTTTTTTTAGGTACATTGAAAATATAGGCAATGCCTTTTCGGCTCTCAGTAGCAAAGAAGAGAACTTGGCTGTAAGGATTTATCTAGAGGCACGTTCATTCCGCTGACACCTTGGAATGCTTTCCATTGCAACCGTGTGGGCATTAGGGAACTTATAGCTGCTTTTTGGGTTTTTTTTAGAAAGTAACAGCAATTTGCTGAGCTTCGTGTTAATAACTCTGACAACTGTTTTGTTCATTTTAGAAGGAAATGACTCGGCTATGTTTAGAACCGTAGAATTGTTAAGGTCAGAAGAGACAATTAGGATCACATAGTCCAAACATCACCACCATACCGCTAACCATGCCTCTCAGTGCCACATCTTTTTTTGACTAGCTTGCATACAGCAGTGTAAAATGATAACATTCATACGTGCGTTCATCAGGAAGGGTCCTAATTTCCAAGTCTTTCAAGGATGCTTCATAGGTTGCTGTGACAGGGTGACAGAGGAATTGTGCTGTAAGAAGCACTGCTTGACTCCGACTCCTGTTGCTGCTGTTGGCTTTGCCCCAGGTTTGAGCCCTGTGTGGTACTTGGTCTTCTGCTGCCCCTGAGACAGGAACCCAAGGGATGAAATAAATAAATCTTGCGATATGGAACTAGGAGTTGTTCTAAAAGTCTACTCCCAGAAGCAAAATGTAGTAGGAAGTTGGGACAAATGTTGTCATAGGACAGTGGGATGCCACGTGTTGCCTGGTATGGTTGTGCTTACTCTTCTTGGAGGAATTCGGCCCAAACTGTTGGCAGATTACAAGTAATTGGAGCAGAGCTTCGTTTTGGCAGGTTGCTAAGAGACACACTGAGTGCCATCGTTGGCTCTGCAGGAAAACTACAAAAATCCCTAAATAGTTTCACAGTATATATTAAAATTAAGTTTTGGGAATTCTTAAACAAATGCATCAGGGAAGAGCTGTCCTTTTTAAAAATTTGTGAATCAGATGCATGTTATGCATCAGTCAGAGAATGAACTATGAATGCAGATACACCTAAACCTGAATCCACTGAAAAATTGTTTTGTTGTGGTAAGAATTTAAAAGCACAGTAATTGAAGTTTATGTGAAAATAACACATGGGCAGGAGGGTGAAGTGCTTAAAACACAGCATGTAAGGCATCGTTTGTCATCAGGACACACAGCAAATAATGCTATTTTATATGCAAGGTAATAGGCATTTATGAGGAAGAAAAGTGAGATCTTGGCAATGCAGTAGGAAAACATTTGGGATTTAGAGTTTCGGTCTGGATTCTACTGATGGAGAGGTTTTTCCTTGTTGGCTATTGTATCTCTAAAGCTCAGAAAATCTGATATTCTCCTCCTCTCTTATGTTACTTTTGGCTCTGGCGTAAATTCAGCTGTTGGGAACTTTTAGGTTTGGGGCACCCAGTAGCTGAGAAGCGAGTTTTTTTTGCAGAGAAGGGGCTCCTTTTGCCTAACCTACCTGGATACTTCACAGTACCTTTCTTGACTTTAAAGAAGAACAGTACTTGCTGAACGCAAACAAACCTGATGTTTCTCCTACAGCAATCAGAGTTGGAACCCAGAATTCCCCAAATCCAAATTCTTCTACATAAAACGTGCTAAAATTCTTTCCCTTCTTCCCTCATCCCAACTTAGTGGCCTCCTTGATTCCCATTTTGCTTCACACTGGGGCTGAATGGAAGTTCCTCACCTGTTAAGTTCGCACTGACATTAAAAAGCAGCTCGAAGCAATTCAGAAGTCCCATTTCTAGAGAACACCTCAAGTTCTATGCTCACATTTGCTCATCAGAAAAAAAAAAAAGATTGTTTTTTATTCTTAATTAATTCCACTAAAAATAAATTTTAAACAAGCTCTCCCTGTCCTAATTTTATGAACATTCTGTATGCTCCTAATTATTTTAATTTCTATTAGCCTACAGGCCATACCTTGTTTTCATAACAATTTATCACTCCTATACTATGTGTTCCCACATCTGTCTTATCATTTTGTTTTTTGTTTTCAGTGTCATTGTGCATCAGCACTGTATTCTGTGTATTCTGCTGAGCACACGGGGAGCCTTTTCCAACTTGGACAATTTTTCCTAAGTCTGCTCTGACCAGAGAAAATACATTTAGTGAAACGTCCAAATAACATAACAGAGACTAATTAAATTAACTTTTGCCCATTATTTTGTGAGCCACAAGCATCCTACAGCCAGTCATTTGTTAACTAATAATAGGTGCATTATTTATTGCATATATTGTTCCCTGACTTCAAAGTGCTACTAATGTGAATTCCTTTCTTCTCATCACTGATAAATAATATTAAATTTGCTCAGAGGATCCAGAAGCAAAATTGTAGCATATTAGTTTTCTTGAGCTACGTAAATAATATTCACCACAAAAAATTGCTTAATATAGTAAGACTACATAAATTAACTAACACATACAAGAAAAGTAAGAAGAAATTATATAAGGAGTGCTTTTGCCAATTATTCTTATATAACCATTCATTGCAAATTACAGCTAACACTATTGGCTGTAATTGCTTTCTGTTTTTTCTTTTTCTCTTTTCACTACTGGTTTTGGAGCCACATTTGTTCTAATAAGTATCAGAAATACGGTCAGATCTATCGCTCTTATTTGGCCACTACGCTTTCTATGTAGGTCAAAGTTTGATCTATGGAGTCTAGAGACGTGTCAGTTGAGAACAGTCAGTATAATAGCTTTTCCATCCTGTTCCTCTTAAATCTCTGTCTAGTACAGCGCATATAACGTTGAAATATATTTTGCCCCTACCTGGTGTTATTCGATAGTGATGGGGGTAGTGATGAATAGAGAATGCAAATTTACTGCTTTTGTTGCTCAACAAAGACCTTGCAGAAGTCCTTGCATTTCAGGTTTCGTTTTGGGAATAAAGTCACCATCTGCTGTATTATTTCCTCCCTAAAATTACCAGCTCATGCCAATGTAAATTAATTTCTTATTAGCTTGCATTACCATCAGTATCTTCCTCTGCTGCATCCTGTGCTCTTTGCCTTTCACAAAGTAGTCATGATTTTGCAGTAATGTGGACTTGATCAAAACCACGATGCTATGGGAAGGGCTATTAGTAAATAAAAGACTGGAGAGACTCTCATGTTCTTACAGGTATTCTGCCACTTCACCAGGTGAGGAATAAAGAGGAAACTGCTGTAGAAAACAAACAGCAGATAGTTAATGGATCTTCTTACAAGCTGCATGTTTTCTTGACAAGGAACTGTGGAGACCATTGCTGCAAAAGGCCAACAGAGAATTCAGAACTATACTGGCTGGTCAGCAATCTTTTCCTTGGGTTTGTGTTGCAGAGCAATACTTGCAAGTTCAGGCAAAATTTTAATTGTAGTTTTACAGTACAATGATAACCCTGACTAAAATTACCTCTTCTAGAAAAGTGATGTATGTGCAAACTAAAATTTAAAAAAAGAACACATTACGTGTTTAAAATGCATTTGTTCATTCCTTCTCCTGAGCAGTTTAGTGGTCAGGACGCTTGTAGCACAGGTCCCCAGGGAGTCACTTCTTAAGAGTAAAGGGGCCCAGGAAGCCTGGACGCTCCTCAAGATGGAAATCTTAAAGGCGCAAGAACAGGCTGTCCTTGAGTGCCGTAAGGTGAGCCGCAGGGGAAGATGACTGGTGTGGATGAGCCGGGAACTACTGTTTTGATTCAGGGAGAAAAAGAGAGTCTGCGTCCTCTGGAAGAAGGGACAGGCTACTTGGGGAGATTACAAGGAAATAGCTAAGGTGTGCAGGGAGGAAGTTAGGAAGGCAAAAGCCCAACTTGAACTCAGATTGGCCACTGCAGTAAAAGATAATAGAAAATCCTTTTATAAATACATCAACAGTAAAAGAAGAACCAAGGAGAATTTTCATCCTATACTTCATGCAGGAGGGAATGTGGCCACTGAGGATAAGGAGAAGGCTGAGGTCCTCAGCACCTTCTTTACATCTGCCTTTAATAGCCAGACCAGTTATCCTCCAGGCATTTTACACCCTGATTTGGAAGTATGGGACGCTACTCAGAGTATACGCCCAGCAATTCAGGTGGAGACAGTCAGAGAGCTCCTCCTCCATCTGGACTGTCACAAGCCCATGGGACCGGACGGCCTACACTCTCAGGTGCTGAGGGAGCTGGCAGGGGTGACTGCTGAGCTGCTCTTGGCCATCTATCAGCACTCCTGGTTAACTGGAGAGGTCCCAGAGGATTTGAGACTTGCTGATGTGACTCCCATCTTCAAGAAGGGTCATAAGGAGGACCTGTGGAACTATCAGCCTGACCTCGGTACTGGGGAAAGTAATGGAGCAAATCATCTTGGGTGAGATCACACAGCATGTGCATGGTGTCCATGGGATCAGGCCCAGCCAGCAGGGGTTCATGAAAGGCAGGTCGTGCTCGACCAACCTCATCTCCTTCTATGACTGGGTGACCAGACTGGTAGATGAGGGGAAGGCTGTTGATGTAGTCTACCTAGACTTCAGCAAAGCCTTTGACACGGTCTCTCACAGGATTTTCCTGGGGAACTGGTTGCCCATGGCCTGGACAGGTACACACTGCTTTGGGTAAGAAACTGGCTGGAGGGCCACGCCCAATGTGTGGTGGTTAATGGGTTAAGTCCAGCTGGCGACCTGTTTCAAGTGGTGTCCCCCAGGGTTCGGTACTGGGGCCTATCTTGTTTAATATCTTTATTGATGACGTAGACGAGGGGATTGAGCGTACCCTCAGTAAGTTTGCAGATGACACCAAGTTGGGAAGTAGTGTCCATCTGCCTGAGGGTAGGGAGGCCCTACAGAGGGATTTATATAAGCTGGATTGCTGGGCTGGAGTGAATGGGTTGAGGTTCAACAAGCCAAGTGCCGGGTCCTGCGCTTTGGCCACAACAACCCCATGCAGTGTTATAGGTTTGGGGACGAGTGGCTGGATGACTGTGAAGAGGAAAGGGACCTGGGGGTATTGGTTGATGCTTGGCTGAACATGAGCCGACAGTGTGCCCAGGTGGCCAAGAAGGCCAATGGCATCCTGGCCTGCATTAGAAATAGTGTGGCCAGCAGCAGGGAGGTGATCATCCCCCTGCACTCAGCACTGGTGAGGCCTCACCTAGAGTACTGCGTTCAGTTTTGGGCCACTCACTACAGGAAAGACATTGAGGGCCTGGAGCGTGTCCAGAGAAGGGCAACGAAACTGGTGAGGGGTCTGGAGCACATGTCTTATGAGGAGTGGCTGAGGGAGCTGGGATTGTTTAGTCTGGAGGAGGCTCAGGGGAGACCTCACTGCACTCTACAACTTCCTGAAAGGAGGTTGTGGTGAGGAGGGGTTTGGCCTCTTCTCCCACGCAACAAACAGGAACCAGGGAAATGGTCACAAGTTGTAGCAGAGGAGGTTTAGGTTAGACTTAAGGAAGAACTTTTTCTCTCAGAGAGTGGTCAGGCACTGGAATGGCTGCCCAGGCAGGTGGTGGAGTCGCCGTTCCTGGCAGCGTTCAAGATGCACCTGGATGAGGAGCTGCGAGATCTGGTTTAGTGCTTGTGGTAGCAGTGGTAATGTGAAGATGGTTGGACTAGATGTCTTATGGGTCGTTTTCCAACCTTGTGATTCTATGATTGTATTATCAATGGGAAATGCACCTGCATTAAATAACTTCTACACAGAAATATATTCAAAGGAAAATCTGAATGAAAGCTACAGAGCAGGCAAAGAGAGTTTATGAGTAGAAGTACTTAGGCATGTATCTTAAGGCTACAAACAAACTATATTTTTACTGCTGCTGTCAGTGTGGTCTGTAAGTGATGGCTGGCAAATAAGGTAGATAATCTCATGGCACCCATTGACACTTAGCTAATGTTTATAGAGACCAAACAGCGGATGCAAGCCCAGTGAGGGTTGGATGGTACATTTCAGCGGTGGCAAAAGAGACGTGAAAGACAACCCACATTCCAGACAGCCATGCACAGCTGTCACACCACAAAATGAAGAGCATTCCGATGAACTCATCAGAGAGAATTGTCTGATTATGACCAGGCAATTGTGTACAGAGGTGAATATAGGCTTCAGTGAATTAGAAACAATAGTGTCAACATTGAATAATCATGAATAAATAAAAAATGAATAATCACGTCGTGCTTGACCAACCTGGTAGCCTTCTATGATGTTGTCACTGGCTGGGTGGATGGGGGGAGAGCAGTGGATGTAGTCTACCTTGATTTCAGCAAGGCATTTGACACTGTCTCCCACGACATCCTTATAAAGAAGCTGAGGAAGTGCGGGATAGATGAGTGGACAGTGAGGTGGGTTGAGAACTGGCTGACTGGCAGAGCACAGAGGATTGTCATTGGCGGTGCAGAGTTTGGTTGGAGACCTGTAACCAGCGGTGTTCCCCAGGGGTCAGTGCTGGGTCCGGTCCTGTTCAACATCTTCATCAATGACCTTGATGAGGGGATAGTGGCCACCCTCAGCAAGTTTGCTGATGATACAAAGTTGGGAGGATTGGCTGACACGCCCGAAGGCGGTGCTGCCATTCAGCAAGACCTGGACAGGCTGGAGAGCTGGGCAGTAAGAAACCAGATGAGGTTTAACGAAAGCAAGTGTAGAGTCTTGCACCTAGGGAGGAATAATTGCATGCACCGGTACAGGTTGGGGGATGACCTGCTGGAGAGGAGCTCTGCGGAGAGGGACCTGGGTGTCCTGGTGGACGACAGGTTGGCCATGAGCCAGCAGTGTGCACTTGTGGCCAAAAAGGCCAATGGCATTCTGGGCGTGGCCAGCAGGTCGAGGGAGGTGATCCTCCCCTTCTACTCTGCCCTGGTAAGGCCTCATCTGGAGTACTGTGTCCAGTTCTGGGCTCCCCAGTACAAAAAGACAGGGATCTCTTGGAAAGAGTCCAGCGGAGAGCCACAAAGATGGTGAAGGGCCTGGAGCATCTCCCCTATGAAGAAAGGCTAAGTGATCTGGGTCTGTTTAGCCTTGAGAAGAGAAGACTGAGAGGGGACCTGATCCAGGTCTATAAATATCTAAGGTGTGGGGGGCAAAGTGGCGAGGCCAGACTGTTTTCAGCAGTGTGCGGAGACAGGACAAGGGGAAATGGCCAGAAGCTGGAGCATAGGAAGTTCCGCACCAATGTGCACAAGAACTTCTTTATGGTGAGGGTGACGGAGCACTGGAACAGGCTGCCCAGGGAGGTTGTGGAGTCTTCTTCTCTGGAGATATTCAAGACCCGCCTGGACGCCTACCTGTGTGACCTGGTGTAGGGATCCTGCTTTGGCAGGGGGGTTGGACTCAATGATCTCTGGAGGTCCCTTCCAACCCCTACGATTCTGTGATTCTGTGATTCTGTGATTCTGTGATGATGTTCGCACCACTTGGATCCCACAAATGCTCACACAGGAACAGAAACAACACTGTATGTATGTTTTTCAGGACCAAGAGAACCCATATGAGGCTGAAGGTGACAGTTTCATGGATCACATAACTACTAGTGATGAGATGTGTCACCACTAAGAGCTGGAATAAAAACAGCAGTCAATGGAGTGGCAACGTGAGTTCCTCACTGAAGACAAAGTTCAAGATGCAGCTCTCAGCAGGTAGAAGTGATGTGCACTGTTTTCTTGTTTTTTTTTTTCTTTTGGATAGGAAAGACATGGTCCTTCTGGATATACTGGGACCCAGCAAACCATCATCTCTTACTGCTACACTGCAACACTGACTGAGCTGAAGGCTTACACTTCCACAGTCAGGCTTGAGAAGATGATAACCTTTTCTTGTAACATAATAATGCCAGGCCCCGAACCAATTTAAAGACCATGGAGCACACTGCCAGTCTTCCTAACCCGCCCACATAATAGTCCAGATTTGGTGCCTTTTGACTTCCATCTGTTCAGCCCAATAAAAGACAGATGTTGTGGCATCATTTTCCTAGCAACAACGCCATCATAGCAGCTGTGAAACAGTGAATCTCCTCCACAGCACAGGTTTTTGCAAGTGCAGCATATAGGCTCTTCGTCATTGCTGGTAAAAAGGGAAAGCTAATGGTGGTGACTATGCTGAAAAGGAGTGTTTTGTAGCTGAGAATTTTCTCTACCAAATAGAGCTGTACTCTTTGTTTTAGTTTCCAGGGAAATAAATAGGAGGTGTTGCTTTCAGAGTGACCTACCTACGTTGAAGATTTGAGGTTTTGAAGATATTTAATGCATTCCGTATTGATAGAAAACAACACCAAAATTACTGATAAAAGTAGCAATTCCCTTACTATCTACAAATGAAAACATTTCACTTCCTGTAGTGAATGAGTATACAGGATGATTATGATTTGTTAAAAATACATTAACTACTGATACAGATTAGACAATGTCAGTTGTCAGAACAGAATATAACCTGTATTATAAGGAAAGCATAAATAAAAAAATGTGATCTGACTCAACAGTGCACCCAAGAAAGACTGGAGCAAGTTACTGATCACTACAGAGAGAAGCAAGATTCCCTTTTACAAGTCAGAAGAGGAAAGTAAATGTCATTTGCTAAGGCCAAGATGCCTAGTGGCTGAAGTGTCCCTCTGTCACAGAGCTCTGCAGTTATCTCACTGAGCTTAACAAAATCTTAAAGAATTTATTACACTGAACTCATTCAATTTTCAGGCTCTAAAAGGAAAAATAGCACTAATCACTGAAGAGAAACTAAAATGTAGTGGGATTGTGGCACTGTGTCCTATTGCCATTTCTAATAATCAATCACCTGCACAGCTACCAAATTCACTAAGCCTCTGGAGAGAAGCTTGTGGGGTGCACTCGGTCTGGACTTCTCCTGGCCTTCCTGGCTTTTATTTTGCTGTAACAACATATATATTTTTTAAATGTACAGCATAGCTATAGTTTTGTACAGTCAGCAGTAACAAGCTCTTGTTCTGTGTAGAACGAAATAGTGATGCTTCTAATGCAATGACACAGCATGGAGAAACACGGGTCTAGAGTGATGGCTAAAGCCTCAAATGGGGACATGGAATACAGACAGAGGACAATGGGCAGCGTCAGACTGGAGGTCTTGGAACACACCAGAAACATTTTTAGGGCTAAAAAAAACTGTTCCACATGCAGCAGCTTTGCAGGTCACACAGACTTACAGAGCAATGAAGAAAAAGTAAGGTGTAAAAGGTTTTAGTAGATACCCAAAAAAGACCTTAAGTAATCCCCAGGATGAGGAGAAAGGAAGCATCAACACCAACTTCATATTGCTCCTAGTACAGGGACTGTCAGCAAGGAACACATGTATAATTAATTGAACTGTATTGTTATTACTGAGCCTTAATGTAATGATACTCTTTTCCTTATCTTTTTTTTTTTTTAATCTTGTAATTGTTAAAGCTGAACTAATAATAACAATAATTATATGATTAAGAGTTCAATTATCATCACCATAAATTCTTAGTTTTACACATTATTTGCATGTCTTTTTTTCCCATAACAGAACTTGGGGTGTAACAATGTACCTTTTAAAACGTATTACAAGAAGTTTTGTCTCCATATGGAGGTATCTTCACCAATTTCATATTGGTTTAGTCCAGGGTTCTCACTCTCCTTGAATCATTACTGTCTTTAATGGGAGTGCCATGCACACACTGAACTACTGCTGCTTTTTAGGGGGGCAACTAGCACAGAATTCATCTGGATCACTGATTTTCCATGAATGAATTACAAGCTCCTGATCAGTATCTTCCATTTCATCAAGTAGATGAAATCTTGAATGCACACAGATATGTTATAAATACCTAAGGAGCCACGAGTTTATCCCTGTTATCTCAAAGCAACCAGGACCAAGACTTCCAAAAAATCTCCGTAAACTAGATCAGTGCCAGACTCAGTAAGTTAAGGAGAACCTCTCAGGGAACATTGGTGAGCCTGAGGGTGGGGGTAAGACCTCTGGGTGGTATTAAATCATCAGAAGGGGATGTCTTTGAAATGAGAATATTATTACAGGTTTTTCAAATATACTCACTGTATGAAAGTCTGAGTCAGACTCTTCCAGTACTTGCAAAGTAGCCTTCTCTTTGACGTATGTTTTGATTTCCTCCTTGTACCTCACCTCTGCTGTCATAAAAGCTGCCATTATGTGTGGTCACCTGTCTTTCTTTTGCTTCACAGTTTCACAAATGACTATTGTGCCCATGATGTAAGGTGAAGGAAAATTCAAATAGATTTGCATAAAGCCTTTCTTCATTTCTAAAATAGTCCGGGATTTGAATGCCACCCACCAAACCTGGATCTGAATTGCTGAGAGTTTATTCTGACAGATCCCAATGGAGATGCCAACTTACCTCTGCCTCCAAGCCTGAGACTTGTTCCCTGAAAAATACCACTCCTGTTAGAGCTGACTTTTAGCCATGTACCCCTGCTGAAATCAGTAGGATCTGTATTCTACTCAAGCTAGTGGGTTGGCCATAGCTCCGCCTGATACTTGAAAGCCTCTAATGACTAATGGTCCACACTGTCTCTGAATAATCTCTCCCATCACTGTCTGAATTAAATTATATATATTTTATGCATGCATATTTATATGCATGAGGAACTTCGAATTCTTTTCTTCCCATAGAAGTTGGCATTGAGATTCTATCAAAAAGTTCGGACTTAATCCCCAACACTTCTGTGCAACTGAAAAAATTAATAATTTTAAAACATAAGAACGTTGTGGTGGTTTTTTTTGTAATATTTTCAAAAATCACGTTGTCTTTCCCCACTGAGATCCAACCAAGGCTTTCAGTTTTATCAGCTGGAACTGTTGAGATATATTTCCATCACAGCAAAGATAATGGCAAGATAGTAAAGTCTGGATTTCCTCACACGTTTTGAGATGTTTGCGTTGAAGAATACTCACTGATAGATTAATATAAATTCTGAATTATCAGAAATATACATGAAATACTTACCAAATATAATAATGCATTTGAAATATATGTTTCCATTATGTCCATGTAAATATACATCCCAAAATCCAGAATTACTTTATCCATGACAAATTTAAGCAGTTGAAAGCTGTAACAGCTGCAGTATGTTACAATTCACCTCACAATGTATTTTCTGACCTGGTTTTTAAAACATTAAAGAGGAAAAAATCTTAATAGCAATTTACTCTATTCAAATATTGTAAAGAAGATGAGATGGGGCATAAGCATAGCTGCATGAAATCAGGCATTCTGTTTAACTTGTTGTTCTTCATAATTTGAAAACATTACTCTACTCTGAATATTATTATACTAGAAAATGAGTCAGGCGTATACGAGGGCTGCTCCAAAAGTACCGCCTCCTATTTTATTCTGTCAGTCCACAGTGTCAGAAGTGGATGTTGGTAAAATGGCAGTAGGGGTTGAAGCTTCCCACCAATATTCTGCTACATTTTGTTGCCATGCAACAGATGGCTATAATTTACCTTACAGTCTTGATGGACATATAAAATGTATTCTACCTACTCTACAGATATTTATTGATGTATTTGTATAGAGTTGCACCAAAATACAAAAGCAGCTATTATAGGTTCATGTGATGATTTATGAAGGTAAGTTCTACTTACAGAGAATTATTACAGTGTAATCTGAAGTAGCTATGAGGAAACCCAATTAATGTTTCAGAAAAAGTTCTTTGCCCATTCATAAGGTATACTTACTTGAATTCACTCGGTAAAGAGCTCTGTTGGACTTCAACCACGTGCATGTCTTTGTCACAGAGTGAATATGAATTCTGGGCATTATTTCAACCAGGATATTTTCATCTTTATTTCGTTGCTTATTGTCTCTGCACTATGAAATTCAAAGCAACCAGCTAAACTTTAGTTATTCAAGTGAAGTCCTGCCTACATATTTTTTAATAATTTTGCCTTATAAGCTGCCAAGATTAACTGTTATTTTCCCAATGCTTCCTCTGTTGTAACACCAGAATGTGGAACGATTGCACACTACTGTAAATGGAAATGTGAATCAGAGGGAAAAAAGATCAAACAAACCAAACCAACCAACTAACCAAAACCAAGGCATGACGTATGAGAATTGCTGAATCATGGCCTGAACCTCTTGTTTATTTCATAATTATAACACCTTTATATTCATTGATTATACACATGAAAAGCAAGTTACTGTAGAATATTTGACTCATTAGTAGATGAATCTAAAGTCAAAGTTTAAATTCTTCAAAACAAAATGCAGCTACGAGATGATGAGAGAAATGAGAATACCCATTTGTTTCATAGATTCAATGCACGCAAGAGAAAATAGTCACCTACCTGGCTGCTCCTATTAAGATCCCTTTGTTAGTTAGAGACCCTGCACTTGAAATGTGTTTACAGATATGGCATCAATTCTGGATCTCACATTTTAAACGATGGATACCTGAATAACAGGCGATGCAAATAAGTAACAGGGTTAGGATCTACCCTCCGGTAAGGAATGCTTACAGCTATCAGGTTCTCTCTTTATGTAATTGAAAGCCATTGATTAAAATGGTCAAAATGAAACTGTTTGCTTAGAGTATAATCTCTTTACAGATCAGAATTAAATTCATAACAGCTGCAACTAAGATCATGCTCCTAAGCCTCCAAAAAGAATTAAGGTGGCTGGAAGGGAAAACATTAATCATGACAGAGTAAACCTGATGAGAAATAGAATGCGATAAGCATGAAAGGCCTGTTTAGGTCTCTTCAGCTATGGAACATGCACAAGCTGACAAGAAATTACACGTTCACACATGGCTAGAAAAGTCTTGTCTTTTGATGGTGTGCATATAAAGTTTCTTTTTTGGATAAAGTTTATTTCCAAATATCAGACTTGAAAATGTCCTATGTGAAAATAGTTCATATTTAGATAGATAGAATGGCATATCAAAATATGCCATTCAAATGTACTACTTTCTGGTTTAGAAGTTCACTGTATGTTCCAGACCTATGATAACTATATGTGCTCTATCTCATGACACAGCATGCATCTAGAACATTAAAATAACCTGAACTTATTCATGGAATAATAGAGGGAAAAAAATCACATTCTTTCAATACGAAATGAAAGAAATGTATCTATACTGCTATTGTGGGCTATGCTGTCATTTTTCAATCTGAATTTTGTACCCAGCAATAACCTACTATAAATACAAATAAAAACACTGGTTCCCTGTAGAAAGAGATACTCAAAATTGTGCATTTTCAAAATTCACAATTAGTTTCTGATTTTAAAGTACACTAAAGAACACACTGAGGAAAAAAACAAAACAAACAAACAACCAAACAGTTGTGTAGCACAACAAAAACAAGAAATTGGTGTATTTTGGTAAGATGAGATGCATCTCATACATGCAGTGCCTATTTAGCAGCCAACTCTAGAGCATTACCAGATCTGTTGTCTCTGACCTCTCCTAACTGTTTTTCAGAAACAAAGCTGAAAATGAGCTGCATGGACTTCTGAGGTCATTCAAGCAGCTGTAGGCCTACCTGCAAATCAATTTCTGCTTAAAAAAAGGAAAGGATGATTGTGATTTTAAGAATACTGGCTGACCACATGATACTGCTTTTACTCCATCGCTTAGGGTTATTTCATTTTGTGGTGAAAAGTAAACCATGTCATGGATCAATAATTTCCTGCACTTTCTAACTTTATGCTAGGTATTTCAGCTGCCTATCACTGCTAAATTCAGGTTTGCTTTAGATAGTTACAGAGCACTGATTGTACCTGGTTACGTGTTCCAATATATTGCTTAGCACAGACCTAACACGCGCCAATTAGCATTTTCCAAGCAATTATCAGGTAAAATTTTGCAGTTCGTCCCATTGTCCTGCTGCTCACATGCAGCTGCCTTCACTGGCACAGTAGCAGACTCACCCAAATCAATCTGCGTAGCACCGTGTAAGGTACTTGCAGCACCTACAAACATTGGAAAGCCTATTTAATTTATTATATCCCCCTGAGAGAGAGCACTTTGCATGTGAAGTCTTCCAGTCTATTAACTGAAAGGCAGGCTCTCTTGGTTGTTTATTTTTTTCTTATCTTGCTGAGCAGAATTTGGGTTGAACGGACAACCAGCCATATTTTATAATTTCTGCTATGCAAGATTAGATATAATTCAAGAAGTGGGCTTTCTATGCTTGTTTTCTCAATATACATACATTTCCCTATGTGCACATACATATGTTGGGATCTGTTGTTGTTTGGTTGTGTTCTTCTTTCCAGGCTGTTTTCCAACATATATTTTTCTCATTACATGTAGAAAAAAAAATTACCACTCTAATACATGGAGAAATATCCATACACACGAAAGAGTTATCTACTGTCAGTGAGAGTGGAATGAGGCCTTACTTCAGAAAACTGTAAAAACTGGTTTAAATGTCTTCACAATACATACTAGATCAAAATCGAGATCAATATATGGTCCTGGATAATTCTTCACGTCCTTTAAAAGGAACAGAACTTTGTCATTTGGACCATTCCTTTTTATGCGCTTATTACTCAAAGTGAGAAGAGGCTAAGAGCCACAGTCTGAAAAAATTGATTTTAAGTTAGATTAGTGACATTAGTGAGCATCCTCACTTCCAAGTATCACAGTTTCCATGCAACTTGGCCCATGTTTACAGTCTATGTAGAATCTTGGACCAAACTCATTTGTACAGTACTTCTACTATTTCTGTCCTAGTTAGGTGACACAACATCCCGAGGAACAGCTTGCAAGTGTCCAAGCATCACCAGAGCTGCTGTGGAATGCCTCCTTGTTGCCTCAGTTTTACAAGGTTTATTCTCCTAATATCTTTACCTTTTCCTGATCAAGCCTGTTACGTAATGTTACTGTGGGTTATGAGCCCATTGTAGTGATGAATGAAATAACTTGAAGTAAGTGTTTCTATAATCGTTTTAATTGATTTGAGATCATTCTTCAGGAAAAGGTAATATCCATTACAATTCACAGTCTATTTTAGATTACACTTCCTTACTATAAAGTAAAAGAAATATACGTTTTATTGATGGTGTAGGGGAAAAAATTATCAGAAAAAGTGATTAATTGCACTTAATATTGCTTGTAATCGATAAGCTTATAATCTATAAGCTCAGTTTAGAATTGATTCAGAAGTTTTTATGATGTAAATAGTGTTTTTTCATTAAAAGTCTATTTTTTAATATGGAAAAATATTGTCTTTTTCTACCTGACAATGTTCTTTAACTTAGAAGTTAATAAAATGCATTTCATCTATTTGTACTACAGTAGAAGATAAGTGTACCCACTGTACTAGGAGGTAATTGCAATCGTTTCAGTCTCCTAAAGGAAGAAAGAGGGAAAGTATTTGTCCTAAGCCACATACCATGTTTGTGACTGAGATGAATATCACATCTGCAACCCACACTCCTCACGGTATAACAACAGCTTAAGGATCCTGCATGTGTTGAAGCATGAAGATCCACGTCTGTCTAGCAGTAACAGAAATCCTTTCTGCACCCCCAAAATGCAACTAGAAGGCTGTATACCTCAGGTGCAAGCCAACAGCATGAAGGGGTATTTTTACTTTATTTTCCTTTGCATTTTGCAATGCAAAATGAATCCCCATGAAGAGAGGTGTGTTTTTCATCTTCTTTTCCTCCAGCTGAGGTACTAGTAGCTTTAAAAAAAACATTGCTTTAGCCTGACAAATAGCATCACAAGACTACAGAGTTAGGAGGAAATGAGAATCGAGTTTAACTTATTATGCTAAAACCCCAAGGAAATGGCTGAGTTCATGAGACTGATAAGCAGCGTGAGAGATTTGTGGAAAGAGGAAAATTCAGAACTTTTTTTTTTTTTTTACATAGAATTGAAAAGAGCATTCAGAGCCTTTTAATGGCTTTGGAAATTCCCCAAGATGCACAAAGCTGTCAAACATAGACCCAGTTGAAAAGTTTGTCTGCAAAAATGAATTACCCAAACCTCAGTGTGAGATTTCTGAGATAAATAATTATTCACAGAACTGAAAGTGTACTGACAGAGTAGTTCAAACTACAAAGACACATTCACATGTAGATATTGTAGATGAGCAGAAAAAAATACATGACTTTAGGTCCATCCAGTACCTATTTATTAATGTTTTAAAAGAATCTTGAAAAGCAAAAGACCCCTTTCCTATTTGTGTACTTGATATCACAAAAAAGAGCCACACGTTGGTTGCTGGAATCACTAATTCAGTTTCAGAAGCAAAACAAACATAATTCTGTGTACTAATAAGAAGTAATCATTTAGTAGAAAAGGGAAAAAAAATAGTGCAATTACCCCAGAGTGAACCCTGGAAATATTTATAACTAAATCATGATGAAAAATAATTTCAGTCTGAAGGAACTCTAAACTACAGGAAAAACTGAGCACATGTAAAACATGAGAAACTCAGTCCATCAGGTACCTGGATACGCTCACTTCTGATGAACAGAAGCAATCTTCTGTGGAAGGCACTCTGGGAGTGTCTGTCTAGCAGGACACAGCACTACCAAGGTGAGCAAGGCTCTTACTCTCACGAGGAAAATCTCAGTTGCTGAGGTTTGAAAAACAAGTCTTCCATTATTATTTACTTCCAAGGAAGAACAAAATCCTATCGTGTATTGAGAAACATGAAAATTATCAGTTGCATAATGCACAGAGGACCTGAGAAATTCACAATATTTTGCTGTAATGGACCCTTTCCCATTCCTCATGGTTTCACCCACCTCTGCAACACACCCACTGCCATCCCCTTACCCTGCATTTTGTCAACACTCCAGACACAGCAGGTGCCTCCCTCTGCTCGAGTCTTGAAAGCCACTCTCCACTTAGTGACAGCACCAGACTGAGCAGTCCCAGACTCCTTTCTACCTAACATCTCAACTGAGACATTTATCACTCCAAAACAGAGTTTTGCCCACCTGCTAATTCAAGTCCAGTCTATCATGAAGTTCATCCTTACTGCTTATCTCCAGCAGCACTAGAGTTAGCTTTGAAGGTTATCCAGGAATATTTGTGAGCAGTTGGTATTTTGACTCAAAAAAAAAAAAAAAAAAAAAAAAAAAAAGGAAGAAAGAAAAAAAAGAGATTTACTTTACTTTGCTTATTGTTTAAATAGTCTTACACTCTTTATTTTCACTGCTCTTAAACTGCAGTGACTGTTTATGGAAGTGTGCACTGCATAGATAGAACTGTTCTATAATGGCTGGACTTAGATCTACTTAGATCTATCCTAGACATCATTAAACAATTCATTTTCTGTGATAGGGAAATGTGCTCTTGGGCAAGAGCTCTCCATTAGCATGAATTATTAACAGTATGTATATACATGCATTATGGATTTTAAAGATGAAAAGACAGCTTGCCAGTTATTCTATGGAGCTTTCTCTGTCTACGAGACTGCTGGATCTCAGACAGCTGTGCGTGCTGAGTGGCTGCAAAGAAAGAATCCCTGGTGACCACAAAAATTTTGTTTTCTTGTTGCCAAAATCATATATAACTTACCAAAAAGAAAATTCTCTGATAATATCTGCTTAATCCTTCATTATTGCTTCCTGTTGCAAAGCTATGTCTTTAAAGTTCCCCAAATATCCACAAAAGAGGTCTCAGCACCATTCTCAAAATGCTTACACTTTTATATTAAAATATCTCACAAGAAGGAGATTTTTGTAACCACAGCATTTAAGAAAAGTGTGTCGTTTTCAGATGTTCCTGCTGACGCATCTCCTTGTGATGTGTCAAATCACATCTATCAGCTACGTTAAGCTACAAAACCCTGCATGATAATGGCAAATGATGGAAAGAAGCAGCTTTGATACAGTACATCACACTGTGATACAGCAGGGAAAGTCTAAAAGCATTTAAATCTCAAATAGAACCTCTCAGATGTGCAGCTGCAGACAGTCTCCACTCATGCTTCTACACAGCTTTGCTCTCTTTGAAAAGCATTCTGATAGGTGTTTGCTGCTGAAACCTTTCCAGGTAATTAGTCCCCCTGGTGCCTCAGGATTCACCCATCTTGCTGCTCCTGTTGCCATCTTTCTCTATGAACATTATCTCCATGAACTTAGGTTGTCTTTTTCTCCAAAAGTACCTATGCTTTCCTCTAGAAAGTGATCTGTGAAGGATTCCCTGTTGTCCTTCAAGACTAGTTATGAAATCAAAGTATAACACAGCACCCTGTATACCAGTCACTCTGTGGGTTCCAATAGGGCATGCCTCCTTCCATAACCCAGGGCTGCACATGTACTCCCAGTGCTGCACTGAAGACTTATAGGACTGGTTAAAGTTACAGAGATATTGTATGTCTAAGGACATTTTATATTTTAAGTGTTATATTGTTCTTATTCTTCGCTATCCATTTCTTACATCTGAAAATTCCCTCACGGTAACTTTGTGATTGATATTCCTTATCTCATCCCAAAACTTCACTCTGCTTTTCCCCATGAGCAAAGTCCTGATTGACCTCTACCACACGTGGGCACTGGTGCCTTAATTCAGTGCACCCCAGTAACTTCATCTGAGATCCAGCTCTTTCAGCTAACATGACATCAGTCTGCAGACAACTGGTGAACATGTCCACAAGCCCTGCATCAGCACCAGACAGGCTGTACCTGCTCCCTTATCCTACTGCCAGCTTCAGCACCTCCCAGTGTAAGAACAGGAGTGTTAGCAGCAGAACAAGAAGTAGATCCTGCAGTTTGTCCTACAAAAGGATCTGCTCAGATGCCCATGAGGCAGTGACCTTTTGCTAGGAGTTCATTTCCTTGCCCAACCAATTATTTGGCAATTTCTTAGTAGTTTCCATTGCAGAAAATCTGCAGTTTGGAGAACTCAGCATGCCTATCACTAATGAGGCAGTATAGGACCTAATTTTTTAAATGTCTTATTCACTGTCAAAAACCACCTTGCCGTAGTATTTCCACTTCTGTGCTTCTTTTAAGCTGGCTGTAATTCACACACAAAAGAGCTGAAAAACGTTCAGTGACTGCAACATTCATTGTACTTAAGATAATAACTCTGCATGGATAATTCTCCAGCAGGTTCCTCTGCACCCAGTTCTGGGTAAACCAGAGCTGGCTGATCAAAACACCTTCCCTTTATTTCTTCTGCTTCTAGAGGACAGCATGTTAACAGGAGGGAGCAGTTATGCAGCTGCCAGCAGTGGCAGAGAGCAACGTTTGCTTTGCACAGAAGACTCATTCTATTGAATAATTTCTCCAGAGAGAAGTGGGATTCTATTTACAGCAAACTTTATGCAAATCTTCTTTCTATATACCGTTGTTTTGCTTTTTGCTATTTCCAACAATATGATGGATTGGCAGACCAGCTACCAAAAGGCATACTAAGGAAAACAGCACTCCTAATCTAAGTGGAAAAAGACAAAAATAGTGCAAAACAGGAAAAAAAAAATAATACCACAACAAAAAAAGATATACTTTGAAATAAATTTCCTACAGGCTAGAGAAAAAAAAAAAAACATGGTTATTATACAGTAATCAAATACTTTCTCTGTTCATACTATGTCACTATTCCTCCCTCTCAACAGTTCCTTCCATTCATCCCTGCTCAAACAAGCCATTCTCACCACTACTTCACTATGTTTCATTGCAGTTACGTTCAGAACAGAAGAATCCTGAACCAGTAACCCGGTATGCGTGTGCCACAGCACACATGCACACTTGTATACATACATATAAGCATCACCACTAAAATCCAAGTGAAATTCTATTTCCAATTACAATTTCACAAGAAAAAAATACTATTTAGGCACTGACAGTTGCGAGTTTCATCTCTTCAGAATGTCTTACAGTGACCACCTCCTCTTTATTTCAAGTTACTCTTAACATAAGAGCCATCACTGGGCTAAACCAAGTACTGACATATGAATGCAGTAGAAATGCATTCTAAAGATGTTTCTTTAGAAAACGTATGATTTGTTATGTGCAATACTTACATGCTGTGTAACTGTACATGCTCATCCACAAGGAAAGTGTCCACATACCACCTACAATTCATTAAAAAAATCCATTTACAAACGTACTTGCCTGCTTGTTGTTTCTTAAACAAACAAACAAACAAGAATTTTTACCAGAAATTTTGACCAAAACAAACTTGGAAATCTCATTCATAGCAAACAGAAACACCACTGCTTATTTTACAGTAACCTTCTTTAATTAACATACATAATATTATACTCATCGTGGATTCACATTTGAAGCTTACTTAATTACGCTTTTTTTCTCTACAGGGATTTGCACATTTTGATCTTATCCCAGCAAAAATAAAGACCACTGATACATTAATAGATCTCAATGTGGTACGAACATAGTTCTGCTTACTAAGAACTTCTAAACATGCCTGTACAGGTAGAAAACCCAGGTTTTTGATTAACTGCATTTTCTTTTCTTCTTTGGTATCAGAATAGAAGGTGCACGTACATGTTTTCAAGCACAGATGACATACAAAATAAACTTCAAAGATAGCTTTATGGCCATTAATTACAAAAATATCCTTACAGCAAAGGAGGTAAAAGAATGACTTAGAATGGATTAAGCCTTCTTTACTGAGTTGTGCTTTTCAAAATACCTCATGAAATTATTATTCAATTGAAAGCAAGATTAGGGCATTTCAACAAATAAAGAGCCCTAACGTCCCAGATCAAAATAAATCCTGAGTTCTATTAATGGCAAAGCTTCCTTAGAATTCGTTGGTTTCAGAGTTTCACCAACAGGTCAAAATTCAGACCTGGTAGAGATTCTTCCAGCCTTATATAAAATGCATGAAATAAGAAAGAACCTTGAAAGAAAAACCAGGAAGTCTAATAATTCTTACAGTTGGTATGCTATTTTTTTTCTTTTCCAAAAATAAAATAGTAAAAAATAGAAAGTAAGAAGAAAATCTGGTTCTTATTCATAAACGTACACGTTTCAAGAAATACTGAGAATCTTAGTCGAAGACAAACAGAAAAAGAGAATACTTTATAGAGTTCCTGAAATGAGGACAAAAAGGAAGGCTATAAATAAAATAATATACAAGGTCACAGCTAATGTAAACATTAAAACAAAGTGATCTACAAAACCACATACACATTAATAACTCATCTTAATTTAAGAATATCAGATGATCTCTACACAGTAAAAATGTCCTTTGAAGAAAAAGAGTTAACATTTTATAATTTTACAGAAGGCAAGCATATTGCATAAATATGTACACTGCTGGGTACATACATGTCTTTAGGCAATGTACAGTCATAAATAAGAGAATTAATGTATGGGGTTCAGAATATGTAGACAGAGCACCGTGTTGAAATACTCAGTAGATTAAAATTTGCCACCTTAATTACAGACAAATCACTGTCTTAGAAATACATTCATGTGGTCGCAATGTATTGCCTTCTTCTGAGAAAGTTAACATCTTAAATGCTGAAGCATTAGTGATTTTCAGCTGGCACAAACCAATAAAATGCCACAGAAATCAGGAGCTGTACACTGATTTGCACCAGTTCAGAGTCTGACCAAACACATTTAGAAACTGGATTTTAAATGCAGCATATCAACTTAATGATATTATAATGTAAAAGATGTATTCCGAAAAAAACCTACCATTACGAAAAATGAACTCAACCGAAAAAATATAGCCATAATGTAAACTGTATTTGGGGAGCATATTATCCCATATAGTATGTATTAAAGAGAAATGGATGTTCCAATGGCCTTTCAAAGCACAGTCTGAAGATCACATCTAAATTAATTTCCTTGAGTGTAAAAAGTTTATGAACCAGTGAAAGGTTAACGTTGCAAGTAAAGGCGACAAACCGCTTCATAATAATTTCACTGCTGTTTGATTACAGCAAATGATAACAGCAAAGGATAACAGCAAAAGATAACAGCAAACATTCCTACTCTGTAATATCCTGTAAAAGGTATTTATTTTACTCTTTGTCATCAGCAGTTTCTACGTACATTGCTCACTCCTGTAGAATCTCAAGGCTTTTCTTCTTCAAAAACTTGCATACTTTCTAATTTGTGAATGAAACCAAATGAACAATTCGATTCTTCTGCTCTTGCTAGGTATTGGCATTCTATGTACTTACAGACGTGAAATAAATGACTGATAACTTCAAACTGCCGATAACACTGTGAGATGATGATCCTTAATGCCTGAAAGATCCTATAAGGACATTACTCTATGGCTCATGTTACCTGAGAAATGGTACGGCTCCAAGAAGGTCACTGCCTGGACAGACTGCAGCTTCCCAAGGACAAAGATACACTTCTCATCTCAGCGGAACAGATTAAGTTTCAATCATTTCTCTGCAGAGCTGTTCTGCGGGGCCACTTAACAAAATCTGTCACCTAATTTAGGGTCATCACTGCAGTCTGAAGATTTAATTCCTGTGATTCAGGTGGATTAAAGGGGATAGTATCACTTTCACTGTTTACATGAGGAAGACAATCCAGTAACTCTATATGAACTGGCAAACTGAACAGGAGCATAAACAACAACAAAAAAAGAAGTTCTGAGTAAACTTGAAGATTCAAAAGTAGATTAATGAAGCAACTTTGGTGGAGCTTATTTAGAATGATAAAAATTCAATTATTTATCATTTGAAATAATGTTTACTTGTAAGTTAGACTCCTAAAAACCATACATTTACCAGGTAAATGCCAAAATGAAGTTACTGTTATGTAAGTTACTATAAGTTTAATACTTAATAGCAATTCCAACTCAAAATGATATCTTATTACTTTGTTTCAATTACTGTGTTCAAATTTAAACTTAAGTTGTGAATTATTTTTCTATTGGTTTTGCTCTTACGTACTAACAGCTCCAGAACTGAAAGCAATAGCATGTTAGCAAATGATTACATTTGATGGTTATTAGGCTTTTATTCTAAGTTTATGCACTATTGAAAACAAATAGAGTAAATAAATAATTATGCAATGCTATAAAATCATTAACAACTTAAAATAGAATAAATTTAAATTATAGGTAAGATACAAAGCTGTTTGAATAGTTTTTTTAATCACTGACTCCTAAATTAGTAGATGGGCGTTATTCAATTAAATGAAATTTTGAAATTTGCCATCTTTTATCTTCTGCCAGATAAAAATGTAGGGATAGGGATCATGTACAATCACAACCATCCTGCATTGTTTCTTTTTATCCAGTGGGTGTTATCAGACTGTTTTCTTTGACAGGACATCAGGATCCAGGGGAATACCCATACTGACTCCTGCACAATACCATCCTGACTCCTTGCTCTTGAAATAAAGCAGAAGGATAAAGTCACTTATGTAATTTCTAGGTACCAGGTAACTAGAAATGGGCATTCACTTGAAATTACAAGCTAGAGAAAATTTACCCTCTTAATGGCATTATACAAATGGATGCCCTGTAACATCCTGCTCTGTGGCAGCATCAGGCAGGGGTTCTGAGAAGCAATCCATGACCAGGCCATTCATCTGCTCATGTCAACTTTTTGCTTATTAATGTAGTTTAGCCCTTTCTAATGGCATGACAAGGAAAACTTGAGTATCCCACACTGTAATCAGAGTTGACAAGATGTTGTTTGCTATAGTTTTAATGCATTATTATACTAAAACTTTCAATACTGATATAGGTAAGTACTAATGCTACAGATGCAGAAAAAAATAACCAGATACATATATTTTAGGCTATAATATTACTTTTTGAATGGATAATATGTGATGCATATTAATAATCTTCCAAAACTACTATTTCAATTCAACCATATATAATTCTATTATAATATATAAACAGTGAAAAGAAGTAATTAATTTGAGAGCTAGCCCCTACCTTTTATTTTGGAGGGTCTACTTCTAGCACTAAAGGTCATGCTGCAAATTCTTAGCTTCACTCACATGGCTAGACTTTAACTCACAGAGCTGGCTCTGCCCCGCAATCACTTCTGCTTTTATTTTGGGCCCTCAAAAGTGTGGGCCTGAAATATCTCACAGTAACACGAATGAGAAGATTTCTCTGGCTGAAGTCGAGTTTCATCAGCAATAAAAAGGCTTCAGAGGTAGGGTGAATTCTCTGAAATACAGTCAGAAATAACGGCAACGTGTTATCATTATTTCTATTCTATGTCACTTCTATATTTTTAATACCCCAACGCTGCAGGTAATGGGGGAGTGAAACGAGGTAAGAACCTGAACCATCCCCCTGGTGAGACTCAAAATTCCCAATGAGAAGTTCCTCCTGACCTTCCTGCACATGTGCAAAAAGTAGGCATAAGAAATGGAGATCAGCTGAAGGCTTGATGGAAATAAGGCTCTCTGTGCTGTATGTTTTCATCGTAAGAAACATTCCCCTGCAAGTCAAACCACTGCTGATCCATTCTTTTTTCTTCTACCACTGATGTTATTTTTGTTACGCGCTCTTTTTGTGGTTTAGTAGAAAAGGGATTAGCTCCAACAGTCAGCAGTTTGTGCAAGAAGACGACAAGAAGGCAAAATTTGTCACAGTGACATCAAACTGCTAACACAAACGGATCTGTTACCCTTTCTCTCTTGCTCAGTGAGACAGCTGCCCTCAAGGTATTAGCCTCTGAGCATCCGTGATAAATCACTGAAGGATAGGAAACCCGATTATCCCAGCACAGCAGGGGTAGAGGATGCAGCAGAACATAGAGCAACGACATCCGTGAGGCTTAGAATGAAAGATTTTTGATATACTTAAGTAGTTAACAAAAATTTATTGCAAGAGATAGTTTGTCACTAGATTTACAGTTTCAGAGAACATAGTACAAAACATAGTGCATCAGCTTTGTCTAAACATTAAATAGGTGCAAATACACAAGGATAAAAAAAAAGTGAATACTTTACAACAGAAGTTATAGATCTATAAATATATTTTATATACATTATACATATTCTAAGACATGAGCTTCACTGATATATATAGTTCATATCGGTATCAGACTATTCAGTGCTTTAGTTATAGGACAGGTCTTTACATGGGATAGGAGCTTTTCATGGACGTTTGCATCACTATACTTACAGTAAATACTTCCCAAGGAAAGAGGAATTTTGACCAGTTTTTTCACAGGACCGCTTGCGAAGCCAAGGGGTGCCAGGAACCCCACGTCCATCCATCTGGGGGCTCCTTGCCCCCCCCAAGGACCCATCCTAGAAGAGGGGCTGCAGCGGCAGGACGGCTGGGTGCGGGGACAGCAGGGAGGGGAACACGGCGTGCGGCAGCGGTGAGAAGGCCAGCGGGGCCGGCTGCAGCACCGAAGGCGGCACCAGCGGCAGGTGCGGCGGGGCCACAAAGGCTGCGGGGCCTCCGGGGCAAAGCCTGGGCCCTACGGGCAGGTGAGGTAAAGGTGCTCTGGCAAGGGCCGGGACCTGCGAGAGGAAATGCTGGTGGGGCTGGAGGGCCTTGAGCGCGCTGGCGGCAGCGTGCTGCTGCAGGACGGTGTGGTGGATGGTGGTGACCGAGGTAGAGCACAGCGGTGGCTGCAAAGGCAGAGGCTGCAACGGAGAGCTGGGGGGCTGCATGGCCGGGGGAGGAAGGGTAAACTTCACCTTGTTGGCCAGCATGTTCTGTTGCACGAGCTGCTGGTATGCCTCGGATGGGAGGTCTTTGAATTTTTCGTGGTTATCTGGAGGGAATATCAGCGTCTGGTCGGGAAGGGTAAAGGGGGCTATCAGCTGCTCTGTAGCTAAGAAGGTGTGGCTGTTGAGGTGTGCTTCTTTGAATGGTAAGGGCGGTGGGCTGTTAAATATGCCTGAGTTGCACTGCACCCAGTCACTGGTCACCTCATTTATCTTCTCGTGTGGCAGAGAATCAGCCAGCTCATAATGGCAAAGGACTGATTTTGGGGGAGCCTGGTCCAAATGTCTGGTGGGCAGTGGAGCTTTATAACGAGCTTGACTTTCATGGCTGTTCACATTTTCATTTTTCTTTTCATCCTTCAGAGCATCCTGTGTGCTTGCAGCTGCAGGAGTACCCTGCTCGGGAACAGAAGCAGCACAATGTGTGGCAACGTCCGAAAGCACACCCAGCACACTCTCTGGTGCTGCACAGTCTGTTGGCTTGTCTTGTTCCAGAACATGTGCACCAGCCATTGGCAGAGATGCCTTGCTTTCCTCCAGCTGCATGGTTTCATCCGTATCTTCTGCAAGATCAGCTTTGGAATTCATGATAGTATCCCCTGTGTTGTCTTCAGTCAAAAGTTCTCCCGAAACATCTAATGTAGAACTTGGAGAGTTTTCTTTACAAGGCCTGGAGGCCTCACTTCTCTCACTCCTGTCAATGCATACATGACTGACTCTAGTTTTCCTCCTCCTGTGTTTTCCTTTTGCCTTGTGATGCATACCTGCAATGCTTGCTTGCCTGAAATACTCCTCTGCCAAGCATGCCTCTCTGCACAAACTTTCATCCGAAGAACAGGAATAGGCGTGCTGTCTCCGCTTCCTGTGGGAGCTTTCCGGTTCATCCGTCAGGAAGCTGTAACCTCTTTTCATGGGATGATGGTGGCCTAGACTCTTTTCTTCACTGCAGTGCCCTAAACATTTATGCTCTGGGCTGCAGCTCAACCTCCTGACTTTCCAGCTACAACAGGTCTTGGAGCACAGGCAGTTGTGCCTCCTACAAGTTCGAGCCAGCTGCCTCAATTGTCTCCGAGAGCTTGCTTTTCTCTTTCTATGCAGAGATCTACAGCCACTGTGTTGGTCCCTGCTGTTTGCATGCCAGATGTCACATAAGCCTCTGCCCCCATGGAGGTGATCTGATGTAGCCAGGACTCTTTTATGACCATTTTCAGTATCAGCTTTTTGATGAGACTGCTGAACCTCATCTGTAGCTATCCAGATATTCCCTGCATCGTATCTGCACTTCTCTGGGTTGTTCTGGAAGTGCTGATGTTTATTTTCATCTCTGTAACTCATTTGCTTTTCTATAACTGAGGAAATTTCCATTTCTGCAATTGTTGCATCCCCACAAGGATGATAATGATGGTGATGACAATGACACAATTTTCTTCTCCTTTTCCGTTTTCTACTTTTGTGAAGCCATTTTTCATGACTTTCTTTGATCCAAACTTTGTTATATTTCTCACCTATCACAGCATTTTGTCTTAAGTGATTTTTTGAAATGTGACACTTTTCTAGTTTTTTAATCCTGAATGACTCACCCAAGGCCACTTTATTTTCATTTTTTGCAAGATCAGAATTTCTGATGAGGGAAACGTCACTTACAGGGGGTATTGTATAGTCACATCCATTTTTATTTATTTCTGCTTCAGGATCACCACATTCTGAAGTAGGCTTGTTTGTAAAATCTGAGACTAAGCTATGGTTGGATTCAGTTGTATGGTGCAAATTAGGTATGTTTGCACGATGCTTGGGTTTTTCTTGACTATCACTTGCTTTTGATGACCTGAAATCAAAATACAAAGGGTTACAGCTATAAGAAATGGATGGATCTGTACTTGTGTAAATTAGCATTTCTGATGGCCACTGAAGAATGTTTGATCCATATTTGCTAAGTACAGGAACAAACGGTTCACAAGATCTCTTGCGTGTGTCCAGTTTGCTTTGGGGGACTCTCGAGCCATCTTCAGAATGTGATGGAACTAACGTCTCTGTCCCCAGCTTTATTTCAGTTTCAGCTGTGAATAAGTCACTGTTCCCATCTTTACCATTTTCCTCAGCAGTGTCCTGAAGAGATGAGCAATCCTCCACAGCAGCCTGAGCAACAGCTCCATTTCCCAGCAGCTCACAACTGCTGCAGTCCAGGGGCAGAACTTGAGCATTGTCCACAGCCACAGACAGTGTTTGACCCGGTACATCTGCAGCACCGACATCAGTACTGCAGTCCTCCATGTCAGAAGACACTAGCTGCTTTGAATTGGAAACAGCAGGAATTAATACAGGGTTCTCTAGCTCTCTGTTTTCTCCACTAGCTAGCTCTTTTGATTCCTGATTTTCAGGATCTTCTGCTGTGTCAGTGCATCTTTCCACCAGTGGGTGCAAACAGTTTTGTTTCTCCTCAGGACACAGGACTATTTCTGTTGCTGATGGAGACTGAAGATTACAGGCTCCTGGAAAAAATCTGCTTCTTCTGCTAAGTCCATGCTCCATAGACGTTTCGTCATTATATTCGTAGAAAACAGCAGCTGAAGATTCCAGTTTGACTACTGCTTTCTTAGGAAAAGCAAAGGAGAACCCAACTCTATGTCCTCGAGCTCCTTGAACTTGATCTCCAAATTTGGTAGTTCTGGATGTATTACTGCACGCGTTTTCAGGAGTGGAAGAAATATCCGAAGTAGCATCTTTGCAATTCTGTGTATTGTGCATCAGCGTACGGCTGAAATCCTGTTTGCTGGAAGAATCTATAGCAGTGCTTTCTGGGATATCAGTGGAATTATCCCGCACAGTCACTGTTGTGGATTTGAACATAGGTCCACTTCCAGGAGCACTAGGAAGGCAAACAAGACTCAGAGTAAGTACCTCTCGGAGGACTGCTGGCATACACAAAGTGTTATTTGGTATTGAAAGGATTTTTAAGAAAAGAGAAGAATCTATGGATACGTAGATTTAGAAAGTATCTTATTTCATTATAGGATTTCTTTAAAAAAGATAAATATTTTGTCCACAGTTCCTTCATGTGAGGTCATCAGACAGAGGGCTAATAATCTTGTATAGTTCAATTCTCCTAAATGTACTTTCTGAACTAATAAAAGACCATATATTTCCCTAGAAACCTTGCTTCTCCTCCCAGTATGCCATCACAGTTATGCCACTATTACCACAAACAGCTGAGGTTTTATGTTTCTATGTGCTACAAAATATATTAAAGCAGAGAGTACCTCAGAGATCACTTCTCTCTTAGTCATGATGCCAGTGACTGCTTCTCCACCCACAGGCAATCACCCAGCAGTTCCTTTCCTATTTGTGTTCTCAGACCTGTTGCAAGCTCAGCCATTTATTTCATGGGAAAATAATATCAGGAAAAGTATTTCAGCTGACAGTAGTGCAAAAGTGATTCATCCCTCTTGAGAAAAAATTTATCACTGTCTACTTCTCTTCTTCATCTCGTACTCTCCCCATCTGTTCTATATGACTTAATAGGAAGTAAAGAGAAGAAAAAACTGCTTAAGCTGGCAGTTTTCTGGGATTCACAGGAACTGTTCAGCACTAGGAGTAATGAACCTAACTACAGCAGTTGATTTTTTTTGTTGCTGTTTTCTTTTAATTTTGGTTTGGTTTAGTCCAATTATTCTATATTTTACAGTGCAGTGCAGAGCACTACTAGATGATAGGTCACTGGAAAAACTTGCAAACATGATTCAGGACACCAAGAAGTGTTGCGTGAAATAATGACAAATGCATCGCATCCATTCTTTCACTAACAAAATAAAGTAGTGACTTTTTATCCAAAACAAACCTAGAAAACACTAGTTAAAATAAATCCTGTGCATTTGTATCATACCTCTAAGGACAGAAAGTAGTAGTATACAGCAACTATTAAAGTTCAGAGAAATTCTTCACAAGTGATTAGGAAGACTCTGAAAAAAAAAAGTAATGGATAGAACAAACACCTACAAAATCTGTGCTTCACTAGTATGGAAAAGGAGGAACAGTAAGTTTCATTTACCTATTTGTCCTGAATTCTATCATATTCAGGTTTTCTAATATGCTTAGGGAGTATGATATCTAAAGCTGGGAACATAAAAGCCATGTTTGTCGAGTATTAAATTTGGAAAGTTAGAACACTGATGGAAGAAAAAGCATTTCCACGTGACCTACCATCAAAAGATAAGTAAATGAATAACTAAAGTGTTACGCTGATCTTATCAAACAGACCTTACAGCTTCCATGTCACCTTCACTTGCTTAGAGAAACCTGACATCAGCATGCTGTCCACCATACATGCTATGGAGGAACACACAATCACTGAACAAGAACTATGAATCATATGGGCTGACTTTTCTGATAGATCATCTGGTGAGATGAAGCTTGGATTAAACTGGCGTTTCAGCATATATTTTTCCCCTTGAGGCTCCACTGTGAAAACTCAAGTTGATATATATATAATTAGTGTCAAAAGTGTGCAAATAAGAATAGAGTCACAGTCAGCAATCTCAATATTAATTTCAGTAGTACGCCTAGATTCACTAGCAACATGTATGACTAGCAATACTTCTGCAGCGAGAAGTAAACATTCTGTTGAGATGAGGAAAAGGAGCACTTACCTTTTAACATATATATAAAAAATCCAGTTATTGAGATTTAAGATGAGATTTCTGGATGCTTTCCCAGGCAAGCAGTTTGAAAGCTAAATCACAGAAGTCTGTTACATCCTAGAAAGACTCTGTACTCCTCACCTCATCGATGGAGCAGTGTCAGCCTTCAAATGCGTGACCTAGTTCACTAAGCTTTCAACCAATATGCCTGGTTTTAAGAAATATAGATATGAAACTTTTTTTAAAACTAAAAATCCGTGTCATTTTAGCTCCACTAGAAAAAAAAAGGTTAAACATTTCTTCACACAGTGTGACTCAAATTACTGTACACACACTGCTTCAGAAACGTCATAAAACCCTGCATGCAGGGCTCCAGCTGAGGGATTCCGGTAGCCCAGTGTCCCAGGTCATCAGCAAATAGCTGAGGGGTTATTTTAAGGCATTCTTTGTGTTTCAGTAGCCACACACTTACCACGTTGTCACTTTCCTCAGCTCAGCTAACTTGTGCAAACGTTGAAGGGCTTTTTCCTGTTTCCTTTCATCCTTTCTTGACTTCGATGCTACATTTCGAGCAAACTCCCTCTGCTTCAATTCCTTGAGTCTCTGCAAGAAATCGTCACATACGCACAAAAACAAGACCAGAAATAATTAACATTTACAGTGATAATTACTTTCTGGTAAGCAATTTCATACTCAGATTCATTTTCCAATCCAACCAAAGTGATCCATTCAATAAATGTATAGATTTCAAGCAAAAATAACAAAAATACCTCATGATTTTAGAGAGGGGCTAGCTGAGGCAGATATAATCAGATAACAGTATTGTACTTTTTGTGATTATTATAGACCAGTCTCGGTAGAACTAGGCACTGTTCATCCCGAATCACATTTTGACCCTTCTACTGCCGAAAGTGTAGGGCTGAAGTTAATGGGACTTCACGCCTCACGGTGTCGGCACAGTCTCACTCCAAGCAGCAGCTATTTTCAGTTTTCACTTACTGCTTATTTCAAGCTCTACCTATTTCTCTCAGTGAACCTGACAATAAAATTCCCCCTGACAGCACAGAACAACATTGAACCCCCAGGGAATAGGGAGAATGCCATTAAAGGCACACTTACACAATGTGGGATGCAAAAAAGGTGCACTTTGTGCCTGCCTGGGTTCTACAGACACAAGTGGTTCTGTTTCGTGCACCAAAACACAACCACAAAACCATCATTTTACTGATCCGAGCCTCTCCTCAGCCTAATAAAGTCATTATGTGTTCAGCACATACAAGTTGTGGAACAGAAGAACCATTTAAAACTTTTAAGCAATTAAATTACACCGCATAATTGCTACAAGTAGGTGTCAGAGTGTGAGACAGAAGAGTCTGGCTGCAGTTCCATATGCACAGCCTTCACGTTGGATTGTCTGCTTGTCTTTTTTGGAACTATTTGTTCTTGAGTTTCCCTTCTGTCAGATGTCCTGTCAAATAAATGGCCCTTCTTCCAGAATGGAAGGGTGATGAACATAATCGTTCTTAGCATAATAGGAACTACTCATAGAAAGTGGTTTTTTTTTCTTATAACTACTGTCTCCAGCTTTTGCACAGAGGGTTTTAACAATCTATAAGAATTACTGTTAAACAATATCCGAGGGGTTTACTGACCAAATACATACGTGAGTGGAGCAGTTCTTAGTTGTTAACCACAGAACACACACCTGGCACAAGCTGGTTTGAGGCCTGATCAAGAAACTATTTCCTGTAGACAAAAGGTCATCCAAGTGCAAAAAATGCATGTTTCTGTTCTTGGATATTGTGGCTCTTTTCCACCTGTCCTTATTCAGCCATCTGCTAAGTTACCGTTACCTGCATTTCCTTACTGCACTTAGGTGTGTTAGTGATAACTAGCAGAGCACATAGCTGAACTGTGTTTGTATTTTGTTGGGTTTTGCTTGTGTTATACAAATGAAAATATCACCCAGTTACGCATAAAATGCCACTAGTCCATGCATTCTGAGTATCAGAAGGTCCCCAGTCAAAAATCACTCAAAGTAAATGGGAACAACTAAAAGAAGTGTACCTTACTCTTAAAAAAGCCTAATTTCCCTAATGTTTTCTATGTCTTTCCATGTGGTGGGACTATTCACTAATGATGAGTATTTCATTTAATGCCTGTTTTTTCTGTTTGCTTCCACGGATCAGTAAGCAAGTAATTAGGCAGTCATACAGTATTTAAATGTGATGCCCTCATAATATTATCCTCTGCTTATGAACCAGCTCAAAATGTGCAAGTCTTTGCAAGTAACAAGTTCAACAAGCAGTTCACAATGAATAATTAACTGAGATTCCTCCAACAAAACCAAATGCCTTCATAATGCATGATGCTGCCACAGGAATCTCCCCTGAGGCGCCAAGCTCAGGTGAGCCTGCGTTTCACCCCTGGATGAGGGGTCCCCAGGTGAGCAGTGCATGACAGCCAAACAAGATAAGCCCTAAGCAGAATGCCAGCAAGACAGATTTCTGCTTCCTTCACCCATGCCTTCACTTTCCAGGTTATTCCGAAGAGGTTTTTTCCAGTATTCCTTGTTTCAAAAAGCTCACATCAAGTTCCCTAGTTCCTCCCTGCACTATCAAAGGAACAAAACCAGATTCTGCTGCAGGAGACAAATGCCAGAAGACCTCTGTGGATCAAAGCCTCTCTCCAGCAGAGAGGCATTAATGCATTAAGTGCACTTCTTTTTACAAGGCTTTTGCCACCCTGCAAAGTGTTTTATTCTTTCTTATTTTATTTTATTTTTTTTAGTTGAAGATTTAAGCACTTGCAACAACTGCACTTCAAAACTAATAGGCCTTAAAAACATCAAGATGACATTAATTAAAAATATGCACAAGAGTGAAAGCACATTAAGGTTGAACAGTGAAATGCGATGGAGCTGCATACTATAATAACAAGTGATAAAATGAGGAAAGAAAGACCAAAACCAGTGACAAATAAAGCACTTGATACATTCAAACCTGGGATTCCACATCTAAAGAAAACAGGTGCAACTTTCACACATTTTATGAAAAACAAGGGGACATCATACCACGTCTCAGGACTGATAATGCAGTCTCAGAGTAGCATTAGTATACCACATTAAAAGCAGACGTCCTCCCCATCACCAAAGCATCAGCTGAGGACTGCCTATTCAGAGGGGGTCTCACAGCCTGCCCTGCAACACATATCTCAGCAGGCTGGGAAGAACTTGAAGAGGGTCACGAACTGATGGGAATGGTTTTTCTAATAGCTGGAGCCAGGGGATTTCAGGACGCCGCAGTTCAGATATGATGATGTTAATGTTCTGCTGACCTGAGATTAACAATTAAATTATGTGGACTTTTACAAGGTTTAAAATACCATAAATCCACTTCCTGATCAATGCAAGTATAAATTACAGAACTTAACTGCCATGACATCAAATTTCGCTTATTGTTTCTTTATTTTATTTAAAATCAGGAAAAATATTCCCAGCAGCACTGAAATTCTCTAGAGTTCATATTATTGTTGGCTCCCTCCTCTGCTTCTAAAATGTTTCCACATAACACAGAACTATGTGTAGCTTCTTCAGCACTGCCACAGAGGTGGCACTAGAGTGACACTTGGATTTATAAATAAATGGAATATCCCTTCCCTTTAAGACCTTATACATAATAAAACATTATTAATGGTTAATTTTTAAGCTTGTACTTATTTAAAAAAAAATCTGATCGCTGGCTGGCACAAAGATTAAATACAAGTATCTCATAGCTACTGCTGACTGTTCTAGAAGCTGTGCATATTCTCCTTTCTCTGTTGTAGTATGACAGCTTTCGAATACTCCCTGCTAACTGAGATGGTTTATTGCTTCTGTATGTGAATTATGGCATGAAAAACAGAGTGACAATAGACTCATTAGATAAGCACTTGTCACAGCAAACCAGATTAGCATCCTTTCGCAAAAAGGATTGAGCTTAATCAATTACAAATAATAACTGAATATATCAAAGCTCTTGCAACACCTGTAAACGCTCAAGTGGGGAAAGAGATGTGCATTTAAAACACACAAGGTTGCTTTGAAAGATGTAAAATATATGAGTCTTCATTCTGCCTTTGGTTTGTGGGGGCAAACATTTTTCTGTTCTGCAAGTGGAGCCACTGTCACTTTACATGGTGAGAGAGCAGCACCTCGTTACCTGCGCTGCACTCTGCGGTGCTGCAGGGACTTCATGGCCAGCTCCCCCCTTAGCAAAAAGAATTTCTCCTTTTGAAAAGATTACATGAGCAATCAAAGCTCTGAGAAAATAAGAAAATACAACAACTTGCACTTGTAGTGCTACAAGCCTTCTCTAGCAGAAGCTAAAGAAGGCAAGTTACATCAACAGAAAGCAGAAACATTAAGATTTCTCAATTAAATGGGTAATTCAACCACTCCAACATGGAGCAAACTAACAGACAACCCATTTGTTTTCATTCTGCCACCCCGAAATTAATTGCTATAATGTGCTCCTGAAACAGAATTGGATCATAGGGGAATTTTAACAGCAGCCTAAAGCTACTTGGCGGGGAGTTGCAAAGCAGTTGGGACACTTGCTAATGGCTGGGAAAACCTCCCTGCAGGGCAAAATTTGTAACTAATTTGCAGGAAAACCACACTTTTTGTGGTCAGATATTAGGTCTTCCATATGACAAGGAGCGTTCTGGTTGTGAATAATCCTTTTACTTTTCTATTTCTACCCCAAATTACTGCAATAACCTCCTGATTGTCTTTTAATAGTGGAAGAAATCTAACACACTCTAACACAAATATTTATGGGATTTTAAAGTAACAAGTTCTCAGAGTCCACGACTGAGTTTCTGCTGAAGAAGAGATCAGGACAGGATCCAGGAGGTGGACTCAGTGGGTCCCCCCTCCAACTCAGGATGTTCTCTGCTCTGTGCCTCCAGAAGTTGCAGGCACGTTTATTTCTAACAGCCATGTAGGTAAAGCACCCCAGCACCAATAACCAGCAAGCTCTGTGGAAGCTGCGGACAGTGGTTAGGCTGTCAGTGCCATGTGCTGTGTGCAAGCCGATTTCCTTGTCCATCACTAATGTTCTGCTCTTAGCATGACATATTTCCCTTGGTAGCATATAAAAGCACAGCTTGATTATAAAACACATCCAATACTCTTCATCATGTGGGGGATTTTTATTATCTTTAATTTTAAGCATGTCTATGTAATGCAAAAACGTGCTTTGCTTCTCAGCACACTCAAGCACTGTGCAGTTCTTGAGAAGTGTGCAAGAATTAATTATCAAGCTACCTTTTGCATTCAGACCCCATGAAAATAACAGATAATAAATATTATTTATATGCATTACTATCCAACCAAAAATTCACATTGTCTTTCTACATTTCTATTTTTCTACTGCTAGAAAGGAACTGCTAGATTTCAATGCAGACAATACAAATAAATCGAACAAAACTGAACTAATGCTATTTTTTGAGAATAACTCATGCTCATCTACGAAACATATTGCTAGTTTTTTGAGTTCAGGTAGATTTTCCAATGTAAGTTCATGGGAGAAAATAAGCGGAGCAGTCTGAAAATGAAAACTTCACTGGTTTCAAAATTGAGGAAAATCAGTGTGTTCAATATTTTGCCCATTTGCACATTTAGTACACATGACAGCTAGTTATCTTTCATGAAGATCTTACTAATTGCTCTTGATTAGGTAACTGCAGAAGATACGCCTTGGAGCAATAGAAGGAAAAAAAAAATAACTCTATGCTTTTTAAAGCGTTTCCTTCAAAAATTATCTGTGAGAAACAAACTCATACTCCATTATGTAATGATTAATGCCCTTTCCAGCACAGGAAGTCTCATGCTCAATTTGACATCCTTCTGCTATCTGCATGTCTGCTGCTCCCTTACAGCGCATCCTCTGCAGGATTCAGATAGCGTTCTGGCTCACAGCATGACAAGGCTCCAAGACTTTGACAAATAACAGGCTCTGGACTCCAAAGTAAGACTTTTGTTGCTTTTGTTTTAAGATAACTGTGTTCTCTGAAGTTGACTAAGTGGACTCAGTGTTGCCATTGTGCAAAAATATTGTTTTAAATGCACAGAATTGCTGAGTGCTGCATGCTGAATATTTTACTATCATCTCTAGGAACCATGTGTACAAGATCAGCCTGCTCTTATTGCAAGCTTTAGGATATTTCTTGTTAGCTTCGGCAAAAATCAGCAGTGTACTTCATAAATGTTAAGGCCAAGACCAAAGAAAGCATCATAAAACCACAGAATTACTATCTTGCCTACCAAATTAATGTTATTAGATAATGAACATGAAGATGACACACGTCTGTACAGCTGGAAAGTGGTTACATTTGCTAGGCCATTATTAAATCCGTATGTTAATAACTCTAGGCCTAATTCTGCTGCTCTTAAACTCGACAGAGAAACTCCTGCTAAGCTCAGGGAGAGCAGACTTTATAAAGCCTACATGCTAATTTTCAGCAACACTTAAGGGAGCTTCTTCAGTCACAAAGACTAAAGATGGGATAGGTGCATGTCACATCCCTTTTTAAGGATCACTTGGCCTTTATATCCACTTCTGCACCAGTTAGGAGTCTAATTAAAAAACAACACAAGCAACATTTTAAGTCCTATTAAGAAATGGTAGTGCTGAGCAATGTCAGAGAAGAGGGCAACGCTATAGAGAAAGGGCTTGACACACGTGCTGCTCTGAATGTAGGGCTGCCCTGTGACGTACCAGCTTGTCTTTGCTTCTTTTGAGTGACAACTGGAGTGGCATCCTGCATAGCATGGGTCACTTCACATGATACATGTCATTCTCTGGCTCTATCCACCACCACCATTTTGCTCCAGCAGAGAAACACAAGCACCCAGAATAATCTTTCTGAGCGTATATTGGTATTTTCAGGCTTGACAGTTCTGCTGCAATCCAAACACTGATTCAGTGAGGCATTGCCTCCTGATATATTTGGGTGGATGCTGAATGTTAAATGTTGAGGACTGTTCTATTGTCTGGTCATTTACAAATTTCCATACATAAATAACAAGAGCTCAACATCCCAATTAAGCTCTGTCCATAAAAGCTTAAGGTACTGGAAAAATCATCCCCTTGAATACCATTCATTTTCCACAACTCTCTTTGTGGGAGCTGTGGCTTCCTCATCCAGAACTCCTTTTAGAGAAAGGTCACCTTTAACTCTGTGGAAAGGGAACATTGCATTTCCCTTTAGAATCACTTTCCAGGGGGAGACAATAAGACTACAAAATGGATGACTCCATCCACTGCAAAGCTGTTGATGTCAGCCTTTGAAGCTGTCTTTTGCCCATTCTGGAGACTGCCGTGCTATTTATGGCATGAATGGCATACTTGGCAGTTCTGAGTTGAGACTTCACCCAAGAACTCCGTTCCAGTGTCCTCTGGTATCAAACAACAGCAGTGTTTTATTTTTACTTTGCTCAAAATGATTCCCTGCCTTCATCAGAGCTGTGTCTCCTGTGGGCTTTTGCTGCCATTCTGATTTTTTCTCCTTCCTTACCAAAGGGGATCACAATACACTTTCTAAAAGCACACTGAAAATTGCAAGCAGAAGTCTTCAGAAGACTTCTCCTTGGTCTTCTTCTTGGCCAGTCACATTTTAGGGAAGATTGCCACAGAGACTGAAGTGAGCCTACTACATCTTAAGTCTCTACAGTCTTTACTGTGTTCACAATGACAGAAAAAGGAGGAAATAATGTTTACAGCCAGGTCCTCTAAATACTTTCTACATTCCTTGAAGGATACCCTAATAATAGTGATGGGCTGAAGCAGACACATGAAGTCCCTGAAGGTGAGCTCTTGATTCTAATTCTTTCAGTCAGAGATAAATCACAGTCACTTTCTCGTACTGGTTTTATATTGGATCACACTGAAAGCCTCTGTTCACAAATTGATTCTCATCAGCAGGATGGCGGTCCTTGCCAGAAATTATCCCAGAGCTACGACAAGCTTCTTCAAAGAATACATAAATTTGATCAAAGGGAAACTGAAAGGAGAAAAGGACTTCGCACATTTTGGCACATCTCAGCCACAACTAAGTGGCTCTGAAAAAAATTTATTTACCCTTAAGAAACCCAAAAATACCATTAATTCAAATTCCTCTGAAAGAAACACAATATTAAAGAAAAACAAAAACAAAAACAAAAAAAAAAACCAACATTATACATAGAGATTACATCTTGGAAAGGAAAATGAATGAATACTGTAATTTGGCTTATGCTTTCATTTTCAACCATCTAAATGAAGAATGTTGAAACATAATGTTGATAACACACCAGTGATGTGAATGTAAATAGCTGATATTGGTAGCAAGTGGTTACAAGAGCACCGCTTGGTTATGAGAGCACACATCTGTATTTATGTATGTCTTCTAGTGTCTCGCCACTTCTGCAGTGAAATATTAATAACTGCAGAGCAAGAATGTATCTGTCACTACCTCATGCTTAAGTATTACTGAAGTTATCAGTAAATCACAGCCTGGAGGCTGCTGAAGGAAAACAGGACTACCAGAGAGGGCTCCAGAAGTGCAAGCACAAGATCATAGCAAAGGCCTTGGGAGAGAAAGCACAGGATGACACACCAGGGTCCCAAGACTATAAACAACTCACCAGTGCACAACTACTGCGTGCTAAAGGAATGCAACTTCAGAATATGAATAAAACTAAGTTTAGGGATAAAAAGAGAATGACAAAGTATCCAGCATATGTTAAACTACACACAAGATAACAATTGACTGTAATACACAGTTACGAACCACTAAAGACAGAGCAAATAAGTTAGTAAGTGCATAAAAATGGCCATCAGACAGGCCTCCGTGAGAAGGCACCATCACCATCCCATTCACCTCGGCTAGAAGGAGGAAGAGGCCACCAACACCATCATCATATCCCCTCCCCATGAAAAACTACATAACAGCACCCCCCTTTTTCTTCTGTAGGAGCATCAGTGAAGCACTGTGACACTACAGGATTAGATACTAGAGAGCTTGTGTCTGTCTACATCCTTACTGGGAAAGTGGTGGTATAATTGGATAATTTGGACTGTAAGTGCTGGTATCACTGCTAGTAATAACTCATTTGTTATGCTGAGTCTTGAGCTGAGCTAACAGCCAAGTCTTGGCTTCCCATACAGTCTATGTTTTTCTGCCCCATGCAGCTGCAGAAGGCACTGCTTGGGCACCCACCTTTGAGCCCTGGCTGCTATGTGGGCCAACAGGGCAGGGCTGAGAGTCCTGAGGCCTGAGCAGGGCAAGCTCTCTGCCTTGGTGTTTACCAGAAGCAATCCCAGGTAACGTTCCCTCACCCAACACAGATATCAGCCTTTCAGGAGATAATTTGCTCTTGATTAAGAATCACTAGGAAATTAATAAAAACAATAATTAGCTAATGAAGCACATCTCATTACTGAAAGAAAATGTACCCAAATCTCAGTCCATATTCTTAATGGCAGAAGGCAATTTCTAGGGAAAGCTAACAATACCCTGTTTTACATTTTCTATTATGGCAGTCAGGGTACTCCGCACACACTGTGGGTTCTGATTAACAGGTGATCACAATAAGAAGAAAGCACAAAGCAACACTGAACTCTGGAATATGAACTGCTGTATGTTCAGGCTCTGAAGAAAAGAAAAATAAGCACGTGGGAAGTTATCTATCTAACACGAAGAAGAGGAGTAATTAACTAGGTGGGCCTCCTGTATATCTCAGCAGAAGGCAGATTTAAAGTGTCTCTGTGCTCACTGTGAAGGTATTTCTGGATAAAACACTGCCACAGAAAATGGAAAACAAGAGCAGAAGCTTTATCATTTCAAGGTCAACAATGCTACATATTTAGGGAAGCTTAAAAAAAAAAATAGCGCTTCACACTCTTTCCCTACATCAAATACAAATAAACAAGCAGAAGTACTTAACAACTGAGAACTAACAGTGATAGACATGAGAGCCTTGTCCACTACTCTGAAAAGATCAGAGGAAATAATCTTAGAAGTCTTCTCGCTCTGCAAACAAGCCTCTTCCCATCCTCAAGCACTACACAAGCATGACTACAGCACTCTGCAATTAATGAGTATTTAGAGAGCAGACTATTTCTGCTCAAGACTTACACTCTTGAAACAAGTATCTTCATTGATATTTAATTTGGCACTTCTCGCCTGGGGGTGATTGGCATATTTTTTCTGTTTCTGATTCACCAAAGATTTTGGGTTTCAAAGTTCTTTACACACTTCCTTTTCTATGGAGGCCTATGAAAACAGAAGCAATTCATGGCATTTCCTTCTATCCCAGCAAAGATTTGCCAGTTTTCTGCCGCATTATCTCCCATAGAAACCTAGATATTTCAGATGTCTGCTTTCAGTCTTCACAATACCCTTAAAGTAGGCTGCTCTTAAGACATCAATTCTGCCTTAAGGTCCCCATGTTACCACTTCAACATTTTTTAGCAATATGCTGTTGTGCCCTGTGGGTTGGGACAGGAAAATATCTGCAAAACACTTGTCTCTCCCTGCCACATCCTCCTCTGTTTTTCCTCAACTGCCACAGAGGATGCTTAGAGAAGGTTAGAAGGACATAAATTTATACAAGTGATACTTTTTTCCTTCTTCACATCTAGGATTTATTGTTGGAATTCTCTCTCTTAATGGCAGAGAAGTGACTCATCCTTTATTAAAATCTTGAAACAGTTCATCAAATTGTCAGCCCCCAAAACTATTTCTTGCTTGTTTGCGTAGGATGAGGCTACATAAGTCACAGAAAAACTTAGAAAGGCTATGAAAATTTCAGTGTAGCTTTAATAACTTGGTTGTAACATTTATACAGTGCTTTCTATTCTCTTCAAATCTCATTAGCATGTAGCACTTCGCAGAGATAAACTGAATGCGGGCTATGCGACATTTTACTGCCAAGGTTTTGGCCCTTTTAAAATCTGGAAATTTATCAAATTTTTAGACCAAATCCTGGGTGAGAAAATTGCAAATGGCCATCTTCATGGAAGTAAATTAGCTTTTACAATGATAGCTAACCAAAACTTCTCCAACTAATTGCATGGAAAAGGGCACACTAAATATACAATAAAAGGACCATGTGGTTTATTTTACATCATCCTTAGCATCTCTTGAATCAAAATATTAAAATTTTAAAACATCAAACTTTAAGCTCTGATACACTTCTGTTCGACGGGTAAAGATTGATGAAGTCTAAGAACAAAACCAATGAACACCAAAGCTTGGACACTTGGCTTTTTGAGTGAATTCCTGTCAGGAATTCAGAGCCTTCCCCTACACGTTATGCTGTGCTACATAACCTCACAGCCTCCTTTGGAAGTGAATGGACACTAGATTACTAAAAAATATTACAGGGCTGATGCTCCTAAACAAGAAAATACATTAGCATAGCTCCAGTTCGCTTTCCTTTTCAACAGATGTTGCAGAACAAATCTCATATGTCTACAAAGAGTGCTCATTGCTCTGATGATGTGAACCTTCCCTTCTGCCCATGGCAGTATCACAAGGAATAAATCATTCTGTTTGAAATTCCTGCTGACCCTCAAGATGCCAGCTGGTGCCTTACATGCAGCACACCTGCAACCAGACTCCTGTTTAGTACCAATGAAAAGCACTGCCTTCTCCACTGTCATTCTGGATAAGTCCTCCAGCCATTGACACATCAGAGCTTAGCAGGCTCACGTTCCTCTGTCCAGCTCTGCTCACACCTGTACTTCCCACCTCCTCTGGCAATTGTTTCCATAGGAAGTGCAATCAAAGCAGCTTGTCTTACTTATATAAACTTGGAAAAGTTGCGATAGCCTTCAGAAAGAATACAGAAGCATGTATGAGTCCCTTCTCCTTCCACACAGCTATGCTTTGATTCAGATATTTCCTGAGTTTTTTGCAACTTCAGCAATCACCTGCGAAGCCCTTCTCCAATTCTCATCCACACATCCCTTCCAATGACACACAATGAATTCATTTTGAGGCAGGTTGCATTCGCTTAGTTCAATGCCTGTAGTTCCTATTGGAAAAACACTGGCTAGTCAATATTCTCAAAGAGCCTCTTTCCTCATGGCCTGAATAACTACTGCTCACCATGCCATGCAGTAGTAATCCTTTCTCTCCTGTCCCTTATCAGGCAATAATGACTCTGAGATGTTCCTTCTTTCCTCCGGGCAGTTCCTTAAAAACTTTTCATCTGTCTGTCAAAAGGCATTGGGAAACCCAAACAGGCTGTGCTAGCCCAATGGCACTTACTTGTTTGAAACTCAAAGACAAAAAGTAGTATTCTTTCTTGCCAAAAACTTATCTTTCTGCTACCAATAAATTACAGTGCAAGAATTTCTGTTCTATTTCTTTTTCAGGTGCTGGAGCAGAGGAGTACACCTGTATCACATCCATCACTGAAACGCAGCCACCATAGACTTAGACCACAGCAGCTGTTTGATGGCGTGCACCAATTACACCTAGCAGTGAGGACAGGAAAGGAAGAAGGCACTGTAATCAGCAGAGGCTACAGGGGGGATTCATGTAACACAATCTAATTACTTGCCTGGATTTTGGCCAGTACACTAAGTAGAGATACCATCCTCACTCCTAAGCAAGCAGCCTTGAAACTTCAATTACTGCCGTGGTCAAGGTCTTAGTTTTATGTCTTGAAGGCAGCAACTCCAGCAACGCAATTATATTACTCCAGTACTGACTCAATGGAGAAAGTGCCGCCTGCTGAAACGCCATCATGTCCTGTAGCATATAAATGATAATTAGTGGTCTTTTTTTTTTCCCCAGAAATTATGAGATGCTCTATAGCCTGCACAGCATGAGGTTTGATAAGATGAGAGCACTGGGTGGTATAGCTAATAAATCAGTTTACTGTACAACCTCATTTTTTTAATGAACAGCAAATACCTGAGCCTTAGCAAAGAGCTCCAGGCACACACTTGCAGAACGAAATGCTGGATTTAATTTTTGTGTTGTCTCTGAAGAAGGAGTGCTGACCTACCACTAGGCATTAGAAAACACTCTCCTGCCAGGGGGCAATGCTTAAGTGTAAACCTTGATGTAAGAATTAAAACATAAAATCCAAAATACCAGAAGAGATAAGTGGCAAAGCCATTATCGGAGAATAACCCAGCAGAGGTACCATTTTCATAAGAGAGTAACTTTTAGAAGCTGACAAGAGCTGTCAAGAGCTGTCAAGGTGTCAGGCCGGGAGAAGAGCCAGCACAATTAACATACACTAGGCTTCAATCTGCTGCACGGGGAAAAAAAGCAGGATTGGTTTTGGACAATTACAAGTTAATAAATGGAAGTGTCAGTTCCTCTGCATTTATTTCTACAGCACACATTAAAGTGTACTAAAGGCCAAAACCTTTCACAGTTCCTGTCATGGTAGGCAACAGTACTATTATTTTATATTTCAAGCAATGTCAATGACAGCAGTAACAAATGTCCAAGAAAATATTTCCCCTAGCAGCATACCAGGCACTTTACTTGGCAGAAATCATCTGTGCTCTGAGCAGTGACTAGTGGTTTAGATTTTTATTATGAAGACTATTTTTTCCCCTGCAAAACACACACATACAAATGAGTGCTGGAAGTGAAGTGCTCGGAAAGGCATCTCCATTCAGATAGTATCCCAACGGATTTGCAAAGGACTCAAACTCACCATGCATACGGAGGAAGGCATAGAAGCCTCCATGTAGAGGTGAACCCACACTGCATGAGAAGCAGCTATCAAAGCTTGAATTTTATCCCAAATTCTTACAGACGGAGAAAAAGCTTAAAAATCCCATACGTCTTAACGCAAGCTTTTTTCTCCTCTGTTGCTAAAGGAAAATGGCTTGACATGATTTTTGCCTTGTTGCTCTTCCCGTTAATCAAGCCAGAAAGATGAGTCATTAGCTATTTTACCTTCCTTTTGTTCAGTCAGACAGGTGTGCAGAACCAAAGCAAAATACTACAGCAGTGTTTAAAAGAAATCCGCTACCCACAGAGTAATTTGGGAAATACTACCTATTAGTCAAGACATTATCCATCCTTACTGAAGTAAAATAACCCCCCGATTCACCATCAAAAGTGAGGTTATCCACACACCCTATTTTAAGACTGCCCAATTGCCACTGCTGCAAATACTATTTTTTGGTTATGAGAGCTCTGCTTGGGCAGCCGGCTGCTGCTCCTCACTCTGAGGAAGTTTAAAAACAAATTAAAAATCCTAAAATGGGCTTGGGAACAGCATACACCTCGCAGGAATCTTGGCATGGGGTGAATGAACAGCTGCTTCAGTCCTGACCTATTTCTAAGCATCTGAACAAACACGTCTCTTTATATATACTACCTGCAGAGTACTCTTTTAGTTGTTCATCCCCCAGTCATTATATGAGCATCTCAGAAACTTCCTTTGCTCTTCCAGTCCTAAGCTGAACTGTGTGACGTCGTATCTGGCCCTAGGAGCAAGTTTATAATGCTCACAGGTGAACTACAGCAATTTAAGCTAGGTTATATTTTTAATATATTTCTAATTATACAATTCATACCCTTTAATCAACCTTATAAAGTAGGCTGATGCCAGGAAAATGTACTAACTGTGGTATTCCTTAGAACTGCAAAACTATGAGCAGGAACAAGGGAAGAAAATGAAATAACCCACATTAGTAGCATTCATTATCCTCACATTCAAAGAAAGGAAAAAATAAAGATTCATTAAGCAAGAAACAAGCCTTGAAGAGAAGAAAGTCCCTTGCTGGGGTAGAGAAGTAGGACTGCAGAGAGACAAGGCAGAGGATGAGGTGGCAGCAGCCCATGATTTATAAATCAGATGTCAGAGATTAGTTCAATGCTTGCTTAGTGAAAGAAAAGGCAAACTAAGGATGAGGAGTTTGATAAGCATCATTTTAATGCTTCTTTTACTTTCTTCTATTTTTTTCCATCTGTGAGAACCCATTTTCATATGTATCTATTGTTCAATTTTTTATCGTATCTACAGACAGCCCTATCTCATATACAGCATCTTCTGTCTTTGAAAGGCTACTGACCACCTTAAGCATCCTTAAATAAATGCCCTGCTCTTGCACTGCTCACTCTAACTGGAGTCCCATCGGCCAGAGGAATGTTTGCTTTCTTACAGCTAGAGAGGGACACCAATAATGGCAGGGAGGAACGTGCACATTTGGGGTGAAGGGATGAGCTGATCCATAGGGGGTTATCTTTAACAGCTGGTAGTGCTGGAACCCTTCTGTTCCACATTCTTGTTGAGTCTCAGGTTTCTTTTCTCTCCTTCATGGAATTTGTAGGCTAATACATCTCTGTGTGGTTACAAGTGATATAACACAGTGAGATCCTGTCTGTACCAGATGCAAACGTACAGTTGTCAGTACAAGCACAGAATTTTAAAGCTATACAAAATATATGCAAAGGGTGATTCATTAAAAAAAAAAAAAACATTAAAAAGTGTTTCTTTTTTCATTTAATAGATTCTTGTCATTTCTCTGACTTTCAGTGACAGAAAAGTGGATGCAGGTTACACAGAGCTAACTTTTTGCACGAACTCTTGGTAGCATTAGCATATCAAGATGACAGCAGCATAAGAGAAGCAGGAAGCTGGGCATTTAAAAGTAGCAGCATTAATAATGAATGAGCTTGAATTAATATTATTCATTATTTATATTATGGTGTACCATGGGTTTCAGTCAGTTTTTATTTAAGAAAAGATGCAACATGCTGTTGTTTCCTTCAAGGAAAGAGAAGGATGCCTGCAGGAGAGGCATAGACACAAAGCCCAGCTGTATTTATGTTGTCTTCCGAAGGCAGAATGTCTTAAAATAAAGAAAGAAACAAACATAATTCAGCGAAAAGACAGTAGCACTTTCTATAACTTGATGTTAACCACAACTCTTCTGCCACATATGGAGTCTTTGGAAGGAAATAAAAGGTTCTTTGCAAAATAATTGAGGTTTGTCACAAGGATGCTTGTCATGAGCAGGCATAGATGAAAGCCTAGTGAGAAAGTAGGGGCTACTTCTCAAATAACAGCATATGCTATCCTTGAAATGAAGGAAGAGGCCAGGCTGGATTCAAAACATGACTGATGGGAGGAGCACACTTCTAATTTTTTTTTTCCACCAACTCTTGAAATCTTCTTAAACAAGGGCTGCTGTCTGCCTGTTGGCAGAGCTCAGGAACTGCTGCAGTACTGCTCCCCTGAACCATCCCTCGTTCCAAAATCTTTATGTGCTGTTTGAGGGTGGGGAAAGTTCAACTTAGTGAATTGTTCAGATCTTTGCTAGACAGTTAAAGTTGTAGCAGTAACTGAGAAGTAAGTAAAAATGAAGACCAACTAACTGCTGAAGCTCACACAGAACAGGCTCTGCAGTTAGATCGTTCCAAGAAATGGGGAATCGCTTCTATGTAGATTGCCTGTCTACTCACATCTCCTTCCAAAAGGCAACAGAAATCACAATGTTGTGTTTCACCAATGGGACAGAAACACAACGTAAGAAAAAACAAGGTCTTTCTGAAATGAATTGATTTTGTGTGGATCAGCAAAGAATGCAATCATTGCAATGAAACTGAGTGCGCCTTGTACTGAAAAGGTTACTCAGTTCTTCCCAGTGAGCTCCCACATGTAAAACACCATGCACAGTTAATTTCACAAAATGGAGTCATCCTGAGTGGTTGGAATTTAATACATTACTGTCAACGTGCATCTGTCTTTCATTTAAGAAAACTTAGAACTTCATTGTAAATAATATTATTTCTTTGATCTCTGACAACTCAAAACCAGAGAACAAACAAATTATTGTCATGCTTTTCATTTCTTGCACTTAATCTACATCCTACTTCATCGCTTTCAGGACAGCAATGGGATTGCCTTTGGAATTTGAGAAAATTACAGAAAATGTATTCGAGTCGATCGGTTTGAACTTTGCAGCCATAATAACTCTTAAATAACTTTGGGAGAACGATTTTGTTCAAGAATGAATGACAAGAAAAAAAGAATATTTTTCTGCCAGATAATTGCTTGCCTGATCTACAGCCTGACACAACAAAGCGTGTGATAGGAAAACTCTCATTTGATCTCAAAAACTGTACGAGTCAAGCTTTCAATCATTTCTCTCCATTGGAATACTTTATGCCAAAGTATGCATTACAATATGCAGGGTGCTTCAGGAATCATGTATGTAACACCTCCAATTTTCAGACCTCAGTTATTATCTTCATTCTTACCTTCGTGCTGAAGAGAAAGAAGAATTTTCTTTCGTAACAACACTGGCCAAATAGCAGAAACCAGATAAATACTGATATAGTACAGCTAAGTTTAAAACTTGTCTTGACTTCAGCTGATTTACACACAGAACGTTTCATGCACTGATGAAATTCAACTAAATGTTGATGAAGCTCAACTAAAATTTATGAGTATGACTTTCAGTAACATAGTGAACCACACAACAGTAGAAATGCATGCTGGGGAGATAAATGCACAGGACGTATTGAGTAAATCATATTTCACTATATCTCCCTCAGTGGTTTCTTTTAGACAAGCTATATTTCCAGTGCATAGGTTTTATATTATAAAAAAAATTAAAATAACTAAAAGTTCAAAAGCCAATATATGATGGAAACCAAAACATGCTTGGCAGGGACTGCACCAGGACATTTAACAGTGATCTGAGTGACACACCTATGCAGACACACCTGAGGATGACACTTGGGCAATGGGTGGATGAATTATATTTGTGTTTATTTTGCACAGAGATGTTCTGTCAGGATGAGGACTGCCGGGGATATTGAAAAGGACAGAGGATGCAGTAATTCAAGACAGAAAAAATGAAAGAAGTGAGAGTAAACACCAGGTTTCTAAGCTCAGAAGGGGTTACAGCCGAGTAGGGCTAGCTCTGTATTAAAGAAAGGGCTTCTGGTGGAACCTCAAGTACCAGCACAGGGGGTTAATATTCTGTTTGCAGACTATCTATGGGACCAGGCAGAGTATATGTTTTTCTACAGTAATTATGTTTGTTCTAAAACACCTCTTTGGGAAAAATAAGTCAATTGCAGTACAGAATTTCCTTCTAATTAAAAAAAAAAGAAGTTATAATTGTCAACTGTTATTATACTTAAATACATTTTCTTTGGTAGATAAGAAACAGAAGGCTGGTTAGCAACAAGACCGAATTCTGCAGTACTTTACTCAAGAATACTCTGATCTAAAGTGTCAGTACATGTTTGGAGCTGAAGAGTGCCTAAACATTCCCTAACTTGAAACTTGTCAAGGAGCCGATTCCCAGAATTATATTGTACGGGTAAAATAAAAACAGGAAGAAAAATAAATCAGCTTTTTCTTTGATTCAGGAAACAGCATAGGAAGTTCCTCCTCAAATCAATTCAGCCATTGCCAGGTAACTCTCTGACATCGCCTACTTAACTTGCAGACAGGCTCCGCCATCCCAGCTGGCACCCAGGCGCTGCCTTGCCCCAGGCACCCAACGCCAGCAGCACAGCCCCGGGGGCACTCAGAGCACAGGTGGGCTCTGCAGGAGCAGCTCACCTCTTAGCCAGTCAGCCACCAAGACAATCCTGTGTTATGCTGCGAGTACGTTCTTATACTTCCACGCAGCAGCGATCCTCCTTTATGTTCCTATTTTTGGAAAAGGAGGAGGTGTTTTACGGTTGTGTGTGGGCTACGAAATGCACATGTATCTATAAGAACACACAGATGAATGTTGGTGTTCCCTTCATACTTAAAAAGAAATGAAAAGATAAGCATCTTTTCCTAAGGGAAAAGATTCAATCCAGGCAGAAATGAAAAATTATGTTCTGTGAGTGGGAAATAACATTTAGAAAGAGCCAAATACTCATATAAAATCATTTAAATCCTATTTTATGCCTGCTTCACTTTGAGAAAAGTTAAGATTGCCCATAAAGGCACACAGTAATATCACTGTCTTCTAACCTGAGAAAAAAGCTGAACTAAGGGAAGAAACACAAAATTCCTCCATTCCTGGAAGCTTGGCCACGAGAATCCTGACTGATTTCCAGACCAATGGTTCGTTGGGCACATGGCAGAGAAAGAACACAGCAATGTACTGCACTTGCAAAGGGAGGAAAAGATACTGCAATAGGTGCTGCAGGCAGGGGCTTTGTTCTTCAGCCCCCCAGACCCAGTGGGTTGGCTCTTGGAGATCCATGCCTTCTTCTGTTCCATGTAGGCCCAAGCTGGGGATCAAAGAAGGGTTTTCTTTCATCACTCAGGGATGTTGATGGCCACAAACACTCCCCCATGACCTCCTTGTTTGCTCTGTTATCTTAGACATCCTCTTCTGGCTGGGCTCAGTGTGCACTAAGATCCAAGCAAACGCAGTGCTACCGCCAGCAGCAACGAGTTATGTCACATACATACAACATGCTTGTTTTGCTTATGAAGTAACTCCTAAGAATGTCTTTTGTAGCTCTTAAGGCTTTGTTCTGTACTAGAATAAAGCTCGTTTTTTGACACATTGCTCTGGAAGAATATATCTTTTCGAGAATTATTGTTTCTGTGCTTCTAAGATGGTATATAATGTGTTGTCTTAGTCTGATCCAAATAGCTTCGATGGGACTCAGCCTGCAAAGAGCAGCCTCAAAAAAGCAACCCAAAATACTACTGCCTCCCAGTAAACAGCTTTCACTTCAGCAACTGTGGGGACTGAGCTGCTGCAATCCATGTTTTCAGCTTTTTAAATTATGTTCCTCCTAACACAACACAAACAGATGGGAACGCAGGCCAAGTAAGGGGCAGAAAAGCCCTATTTCTGTCAGGTACTTCTGTTGTTTTGAAGTTACAGAGAATAAAGAGCAACAAGGCATATTAAGATCACTCTTTACCAGGACACAGCTTCCACTGCCAACTGTCCACCTGCCCAATTTCACATGGTCACCATGAGCACTCCAAGAACTAAGACACTCTTTCAGGCAGCTTTTGTTTGGGATTTCCTATCTGAAACTTCCATATCATTGAGGAGAGCTACACGTGTTGCATAGGTAAACAGAACATCTATTCTGAAGATCACGCGCTCAAGATGATCAAAGGTCAGATTTCTGATAGGCCGCAGATTAATGTTCTCTGATCTACATGGCATTAACCTCTAAAACTGTGCAAAGAAAAAAAACGAATGAAGGAAAATGTACACGCTGTGGCTTGGACACAGAACAATGGAGTCTAGTAATTTAGTCTTCCTCTATAATTTCTACTTTAGTACCTCCATAAAATTTTAAATACATTTTTAGAGCGAGAAGATCATTTTCATCCAGGGAGAGAGTTTGCAACACGACCTCTGAATCTGTGGGAAAAGTTTCCTGCTAATAATTTACTTAACTGATCGTATTTGCATATGCAGATGCAAATACATCGGGACTCTTTCAGCGCAGCATTTTTGTTCTGATCCACAGAAAAGCAGCGCAGGGAGAGAAAAGTACATCAAACCCCGGTGTGCTGCTATGATATTAGGTGATAAATCAGGTCTGGGATGGAGAGCAAGACTTTCACATTCAAGAATAAAAGCACTTTGTTCTGGCAGCAACAAGCCTCTTGAGGAATGATGGATGCAGGAAACCCAGCTGTGTGATCCACTGACAGGACAAAACAACTCACCGCCTCCGAAAGGCTACGAAAAGACGAAGGTCATTCACAGCTTTACACTTGCTGCTCTGCCACGTTCATCAAAACAGAAGCATTTCAAGGAGCATGGGCAGAATTTTTTTCCTACCCTGTGTGAATACAGCACTTCAGAAAGCTCCTTGTATGCTTCCAAACGCTTAAGAAAATGCATAAAATCATACAGATGCTTTTGAGTCCTCAGATGGGTCTCAAAACAGCAATCCATTATTTTACATCACCATTATCAAACAAGAATTCTCTCATTAGTACACTGAATAATAAAGGTTCAGCCTTTGTCACATTTCTATCTGAATTGGGCCCAGAACACTTTTGTTTTTTTTGTTTGCTTGTTTTGGTTTGGTTTGGATTTGTTTTGTTTTGTTTTGTTTTGTTTTGTCCAGGCTTTCAAACCAAACAGAGGAGTTCATTTTTCTTCATTACCACTTTTCAAGTTGCTTTTCCAGGAGTATTTCTTAGAGGCTAGAGGTATTACCCTCCTAACCGTACTGTCAAAGCTAAGACCAAGAAAGCACTAACAGGGACAGGTGCAGACCCCTATATATTGGTCTGAAGTCCTCCAGGTTCTAGGCAATAAAATTAATTTTGCTCTATCCTTTATTTCTGGTGTGGTCAGATGGATCTATGATTGCAAAAGCTGTATTAGACAACAAATCAAAGCACAAGCAATTCCTGACAGCATGGGGTTCCCAATCCAAAAGGCACTGTTGCGGTTTATTATTAAGTTTTGTATTTTAATCCTGGATATTTACTGTGCTAGAAATCTTTGAATTGATAGAAAAGAAGGACAATAAAACTGAGATACAGATGTGATGAACACTTTCTCTGAGGAACTACTGCATGGATGATGTGCATGACAACAAAGTGCTTGGATAAGATTAAATAAGGCTGGGATGCGTTGGGATGAAATCAGGTGGACAGAGGTTTCAGCCACTTGATCATATGAGGGACACTGTACTGGGAGCAGAAAAACAGAACTGACTGCACGTGCTTACAGCTATTCTGGGAACACAGGAAACATTTTTTTATTTTTTTTTAATAAGTGCTTCCCCCTACCTGCTCATTATTAGTAGAAATGTGTGACTGGATGGGAAAGTTAGAGACAACTAAGAGACAAAACCCAGGTCATCTGTTCATCTCCCACAGTAAACTGATGGCAAACTTGTGCCACTGAGTTAGGAATGTTCACAACAAAATCAGAGCATCCAACAGCAGCATCTGCAAATGGCTCTAGCAAAATGAGGTTGCTCACAAATAAAGACTTGGTGTTAAATCCTTGAAAATCAGAGAGAGGCCACACCACAGCATTTGCTGCCTGCCTCCTTTTTCACTGAAATACAGGAAGAGGAATGGCTACCTTTTATAACAGCAATCAAAGCCACAAAAGAAAATGCTCCACAAGGGTTAAACCTGACTTAACATCTTAATCTCAGGAATCGATAGCCTTATTTTCTAGTAGTATTATAGAAACTGTTCTCTTTGTTCAAACAAGCACTCATACAACTTGTCCTGCTGGAGAACTGGCCACCTTTTTCTGATTTCCCAGCAAAAAGAGGGGAGTTGGGATAATCTTACGTAGGAAGAGGATGGCTTACTGAATTTCACCAGCTGACACATGCCACTGACACCCCAAGCCACCACTCAACAGGTACAGGAGCTGCCGCACTCCTCCAAATGCTGCTGCTGCAGTGCCAGCATCTCCTGTCTAAAGCAATTAAAAAGAGAAGCAGCTGTGTGAAACACTGAAGTAAGTCTCATACCTGACCTCAGTTTCAAAGTACATTTTCATCAATACTGAATAGGTAGAGGAGCAATTACTTCAGCCTTCAGGTTCTCATTATTTGAAAGTGTTTCAGAGCAGCCTAAAATTCCTAAGAGAGTTCATGTGGGGATGTCTGCCCATCACTTTTTCCCCTGCCTTCCATAAATGAGGTGATGTTGTGTGATGGAGTCTGAAGGACCAGTTCCAGCTGTATTTAAAGTCAAAATATTTACAACTCATTACAAGCATCTCTAGGATGCAATGAAGTTACTTACTAATTTCTCTCTTACATAGTTTTCCCTCCAGTTTTTCATACATTCCTAAAGCTGATGAGGTCTGCAGCTTTGTAGTTCTCAACAATGAATCTAAAACTCAACAAAATCTAAAGCTGATAGCATGTGAAAGAAACTGCAAGAGATTCAATTAGAGCAAAAAGCAATCGATTCTGATCCAGAACCTTATGATTGCACCAGATAAAAACAAAGATAAAGGAAAATTACCAGATAATTGGACTAAGTAGAAACTTCCTGTATGGTTATACCATTACACATCCTTTTGGCAAAGTCAAGACGTGCTGCATTTTCCTCTGAACAGTACATTGCTGACCACTCCGCAGACCTTGAGGCTGCAGTGGCATGCTGCTGCCTTACGAAACAATTGCATTGCCTCTTCCTTTTGTGTTATAAAAGCAGGATACAGGACTTGGAGGTGCAGTGACAAAATGTGGCAGTAAAACTGTAAATACCAGTGTTTAACACCTAACACATATTTTATTGTGAACCGAGCCAGAAACTTTTCATTACGAAGGCTTTTTAAACTCAGCACATTTAAGGAAAATTATAGCCCATTTCACACAGATGCAGCTCTGAAAAGAAAGTTTACCAAAAAGTATGCCAAGCTTCGTATCCGCACCTGTTCCAACACAAACGCTTCCCTGTCATCTCTTAAATATACCACCGTACTTACTGACATGCAAAATTAAACTGAGGACAAGTGAATTCTACATTTACGTTTTTTTCTTTTTTTTTCTTCTTTTTTTTGTCATTTCTTGTACTTTTTTTACCATTTAACTGCTTGCATTCTCTTTAGAGCATTTCCCACTCCTTTATGTCTCAGAATTGTTGGCTGTGAAACACTCAAGTTACAACCTGTTCCTATGAAAACTGCCCGCTCTTTTCCAGAATCTGAAATCTGACGACTGTGATTTTCAAGCCATCCTGAAGGACACTGAAACCAAAAATGTCAGCATTCCTGCTGGAACAAAGTTTAAATAGTGAGAAGATTCCTCTTACCTGTTTGTGAGCGTGATCGTATGAGTTAATGTGATTGTCAAACTCCTGGTGTTTATAGTACTGCTTGTCACAGAGTGCACAGTAGAAGTTGGCTTTCAGATCTTCCAGGGCTTTCGCTATCGTGTTTTTCTTTTCAGCATAATCCTGGAGGGAAATGGAAAAGTGATTTTAGTATATTCCTCTGATGCTGCAAATGGATTTTGTGCTTTGCAGTTAATCATATTTGTAAACATTTACACACTTCCGTAACTAAAAGCCTTCGCATATTTGCTGTGTTACATTGCACATATTTACTGTATCTGCTGAGAGGCTCAGGATTTGCACACTTCAATTTGCTATTCAGTTGCCTGCTCCCCTCGGGGCTCTGTCAGACATTAGACTACAGATGGATTTCCTCAGGTCCTTTCCAAATACAAATATTTATCATGCTGAAGGTTATTTTCCAGTTAATTTCTACCAAATACTCGCTGTTCAGATGACCTGGGAGGTAACATGCCTAAGCAGAATAATCACAAAGACACAAACTCTAATAACTGAGTTAGCAGACTTTTACAACGAAGCGTGCTTCCTAAAAAGGAAATGAAAAACCTCAACTGTGTCTCTCTGAGCGCAGAAGCACATGAAAACATGACAATTTTTTTCATAGCTGAGAGTTAATGAATATCTTCCAAAGCTCTGTCATCCAGCATTAGAAGGAAAGACCCACATCTCCATTTACCATACATTAGCAAAAGCATTTAAAACAACCTTGCTTATTATTTATGAACAAGTTCTATACAAGCAATATTTTTCCTTTCCCGAATGCATTGATGACAACATGGCAAGTTCTGAAAGAGCATGGAAATGGTCTGTCATCTCAAATTAGTTGAGCACCAGTTATACATTAAACATGTCGACCTCAGTGAAATGCCTCCTGCTTTTCTGCTTTTGACAGGTCTTAGATAGAACTGCATGCTGAAGCCCCAACTGCAGCAAACATTGTATGAAAAAAAAAAAAAAATATATATATATATATATATATAGAGAGAGAGAGAGAGAGAGAGATTTTACACTCTGAAATACATCTATGCTATATGGAAACCTATCCTGGAAACTCTGCCATTAGTTTTTAGTAATAACTACACGAAACTGTAGGTTTTGAATCACTTGAAGCATTACTAAGATGCCTGTGTTTAAGAAAGCAGTAGAGAAAACATATCAAAAGCTTCTAAGGGCAGAGGCTCTCTTGAAACAACTCAAAAGTACTTTTCACAGTCTGCAAAGGGACCCTGTATATTTTTACTGTTTTTTAGAACACAACAAAGGAGAAAACTGTGGTTTCGGGGGATGATTATAGTACACATGATACTTGAAAAGTAAAACAGAAAATACGATGGATTCTAAGAGTAGTGAAATAAACAATCATTTCTCTTGTATAAAGATCTTACGACATGTTCTCAAGCATAATTCTGCAAGTCATACTGATGTAGGGCAGTAACTTAAATAAAATGATGTAATATTGTTGGTGTTCCTCTTGAAATAAAGCACCATTTTGGAAATGCTTCTTATACAGCAGAACATAACCTGAATAGGATCTGTGCAATTGTAGCTGATATGCACAAGGGATCCCAAAAGGAGCACAGACATGAGAACTCTGTGAAAACTGTACTGCAAAAAATAAAATCTCAACGTACCTGGAGTTCTTTGGTGGGAAGGGCTCATTTTATATTTAAATATCATCTAAAATAGATGCAAGTAAACACAGAGAATACAACAGCAGAGTTTGATCATGGACACGGGAGAGGAAAAAACAGGGTTCCTTTATGACAAGATTTATATTTTTAAAGCCAGTAATGTTAGGAATCCACAAATGACTGTACCAGATCAGATCAACTTCTTGAACCTAGTAAAGTTTTGTTATGTATAACAAAGGTAAAGTGACCTTTAAGCAAAGACTACTCTATTCTTCATTTTACTTGGAAGCTCAGCAGACATTCTATTTATTCTCATATTGGAACAGGTCACAAACATCCATTTTTATAATTCCTTTTGTCATTATGTCATTATGGTCATCCATAATTATATACACCATATCACAGCATCTCTCCCTGAACAAAACTCTTTCGGAGTATTCAGTCATCCCTCAGACTCAGGTCATACATTGCCTGCTGTGTCCTTTTCGCAGCTTCCAAAGCCTTTCCAGGTGTACCCTCCTCTCCAACTCTTTTATTATCTGTATCATCAGCTGCTATACAGTATTTGGCTGGCAAGAGAAGTTTCTATTCAACTACTAACCTTCACTTGATTTGTTGAACAACATGAAGTAAACAGGATACATACAAAGACAGCATGTACTGCCTAAAAGAATGTGTTAAACGCTGGTAGAAGACAAGGGGATACAGATGAACACAAGCACATTCACTAGTTGCTACAGGAGAACCTCACTGGTGAAATACACTCTTCGTGATCTAAACATAAACGAAAAGCATCACTGATTGCGGGCAGGGGGATCAATCTGAAACAAAGTAGTGCAAAGAATTCCTCCACAATTTTGCCTTGCATTTCAAGCAATCATGAAACATTTAGTGCTTTCTTCACATTATCCCCTATGCCTACCAGATGAAAATTACATATTTTATTCCAGCCTGCAGGAAACAATACTGAACCACCTCTCCAAACACCTGTGTTGATTTTTTTTAAGGTTAATGTTTCAAGGGATGAACAGGGAACGGAAAAAGAATGCAGACAGATTCTCTGCTTGTTAAACCATTTGTATTGATTTGGAAGGGAGCACTTCCTTGGAAGAGCAGGCTTTTGCTAGCGCTATGAATTTCAATGAGGGACAGCTGCCCAAAAACTGACAGTAAGAGATGACAGTCCCTGGACCTTGATAGCAGCAGGCTATGGATTGCAGACGGGAATGACAGCAACTTGCTGGAAAGGAACATGCCAGGAGTAAAGCAGTGGCCAAAAACATTTAAAATGGCTAACTATTACTGGGCTTAGTCTCAATTACTTCCAAAAAAATTTGCAAACTGTACTGGAAGTTTTAAAAAGAACACTGAATTATGATTCATCTTGGTTGTGGAACTCAGAACTGAGTGTCACTTAGTTTCATTATTTATTATCTTAAATAATAATTATTATCTGAAAGCCAGTGGCTATAATTCATTGGAGCCATCTTTCATAATTTATATGAAAGATCTCTAATAAGTGCTCACATCTCTCAGCTGGCTTTATTTCTCTAAATCCATCTTCTCCACTCTCCAAATCCTTAAGCCTTAAGTGCAAATGCTACTGCAAGCATCTGACAAATGGTGCAAAGAGCAGGCTCCATCTGCAGAGGCATCACCTGCAACAGCAGGATGGGACCTTCTGCTGCCATTGCACAGACTGAAAGAAAGGAGGAAAGTAACAGAAGCATTTTTTGCTTCCCATGGATAACTTTTGGAAGTTGACAAGATTCCTTAGTCTGGAAGATGTTTTTATGGAGTGCTGTGTAGATTAAAGTCTCATACGTCAACTGTCTGTAGAAAGGTTGAGGAGGAAAAAATGTAAGAATGTGAAATTATAAAATACCACCTGCACTGCGTTGATTGCCAGAGTGAATATTCTTACTTCACAAGAAATGTGAACATGCTCTATTGCAGCAAGCTATTTCACATTTACTGTAGACATAAAAGGATCAGGCAGGCAGGCACTGCAAACTAAAATGTATTACAGAAACAATTTCCTTCTTCCAGAGTATTTACTGGTACAGTCCTCCCAGGGAGGATTAGCCTGCTCTAGTCTGAACCTCTGGATTTCACCACATTAGACTGGACTGATATTCTACAGTATCTATGCTTCACAAAAGTAAAACTTATATATATGTGTGTGTGTGTATATAAAGCATTTTTTTTCTTTCCCAGTGCCAAAAAAAAATAAAGGCAAAATCATATTTTGAATGTTGTCAAAAAAAAAAAAATGCAGCTCGTTCTCATGCTCCTGTGAAACTATTCTATATATAGTTGTATTTTTAGAATCTGCTTAAAAACAGGCTGTTACCACCCTTCTCTTCACCCCTCCACCCCAACCAAAAGAAAGGAAAATGAAAAATGAATCAAGGGAAAAAAAAGATGGCGCTTAAAAGCAGACATTTCTACAGCCAGTTCACTGCAATATCTACAGACACAAATAATGATGCCTTCATCTCTGGTTTATTTGCTAGGTGCTATAAAGATAGTGAGAAGGACCAGATTTCACTGAATAAAAGGTATGATTTACTAACATCTCTGCTATCAATCTCAGTATTTCTCAGCACGTATCATTTGTTTTAATATTGTCTTATATCACATTTTTTTCCCCTCATATGAACAGTCCATACATCATCCACTGAACTGGAAGGAATAAATAAAAAATAGAATGCATTCATAATATTAATGTGCTCCAGCACCAAACCTAATTATTTATAAGGTTCCTGGCCTTATGAAGGCAGGGAGGCCAAAGCAGAAAGAATTAGATACATTGATCAAATTCCTCATTGATCTCAGCAAATTCTTATCGTGTAGCGAGCTTCCATTTCATTCTAAGCTGAAAAGGAGACTGGCGGGGACAACAGTGACAATTCTGTCACATCTTCCCAGTTACCTTACTTCAAACTTTCCCATTAGCTGTGAGATGTGATAGCAACCCACAGCTCTCACAGGGCCATAAACATCAGATATTATTTGGTTGATTTTTTGATCCCACCTGCCACGCTCCTTCCAGGCAAAGGAGTTTCCAAGGGCAGCGACCCCACTGCTTCACTGCTTTGCTGCACTGCATGATTACAGGGCTGAGGAAGAAATAGTTACCCTGAAGACCCCTACATAAATTGAACATTGCAGGTTGAAAAAAATAAAAGTAAAAAGAAAAACACACTCTGCCTTTGTTCTCTCTTCATGATGACCTGCAGACAAGGGGCTCCAAACAAAACAGGTCCCACAAACGAGGAGCTGCTCACCCACTGAGTGTACATGAAAATGCTACCTATGCAAAGTATTTGCATGTCCTCTGTATTCTCAGCTTTATGACAGAATTTCACATTTAGGCGCACATTTTTGTATCGGGACAAATAACATAGTGAAATCAGAAGGAAATAGCTCACTGATTTCCAGTCAGAGCTGTTGGTTTCCTAAGCCACCCTCATTTTTATGAAACATCCCATTTTTCACCACCCTACTCATTTGAATGGATGAACTCTGTGCCCCTGCTCCACAGAGAGAGAGATGGATGGACACGGGGACAGAGTTGAGCCCACTGGAACCCAACGCATTGCGGAGTAGTGTCCCGCAATGATAGGACTGAATTAACTGTAAAGGAAGCTAATGATGAGACAGTAATTTGTTATCAGATTTGTCTGTCTCATTAACTTCCTTAAAGCACTTTCAACTGTATAATTACTTTTAACTGGGACTCATAAAAACACTTAATTAGCTTTTTAGCCATTAAAACTAACTCTTGTGCATATATCTGTAGAATTATTTATTCTAGCGATTTGAAAACTATTTCCAGGCAGAACATGCACTCAAAAGGTGACAATATTGGACACACATTTTTGCTTGGATACTCATATTAAGAAGGGGGCTCTTCACCAATATTTTGTGAGAAATCTAACGTGGGCCTGCTTATAATGAAGAAAAACTTATCTACCCCAACACTCATTTCAGTCCATACAAGGTGGAATAGAAGAATGTTTCACTGTAGAAATGTTTAATTGCAGAAGACAAAAAAGTTTACTCAGATGTGTTTTTCCATTGGATGTTTATCATTGTCAAATGATAAGCAGGAGAAGAAGCTGCCTGTACAGGTCTGCCTGAGATAGTCCAGTCATATGCTTCCACTAGAACAGAATTTTGATTTAAAGAAAATTTGCAGCTGATTTTCAGCATTTCATTTCATAGCAGGCATCTAAAGATGTTCATACCTTCTCAGTGTAATTTCCTTGACACATAAGTGTTGAATATAATTAGACTCTTCGGAAAATCAAGCTCTTATATCTGACCCTTACAGCACCACCGTAAACATGCAAAAACAAAGCATCTTTTAACCCCTGCAGAACTCATAGCCCTGAAGCAGATCACAAACCACTCCTGAACACAAAATGCCACCCTGGAACAAATCTCAATGTTTATGCCCAGCAGCCTTCATTCAAAGAGGGTACAGGGGAGCTGGATTTGATGATCTCTAGAGGGGTCCCTTCCAGTTCTTACAATTCTGTGATCCTGTGAAAGGGGGCTTGAGGACTGGTTTCATCTCAAGATAACCCACTGCCAATTGACTGGTAGCTATTAATTTGTGTTAGAAGTTGCTGTAGAGCTTGTCAAGCACAGACTTGTTTGTGCAGTTAGTTTTTGGCCTGGTAAAATTGCCAATTTAGCTGGCTGAGGCACTGGGGAGCAAGAAAATTGGACACCACCTGTAATATATTTAACTTTGACCACAGCATTGGATTGTGGAGCAACTCACTCACTGAGGCCTGTGCACTTGTACGTTCAGATCAAATGTCTCAGTTTCAGTTTCCCTGGCTCTGGCTGCTGATTGTAACAACTCTTTTTCAATGAAGATTTTTGTTATGTGGGGGACAAAAAAGGAAAGCAAATGGGAGTAGAATCGTATTTTGAACTGAAATTAACACATTCCCTTCCAATTTTCTTCCTCTCCAGAACACAACCGCTCCACAATAGGTTGAAATTGCAAACCATTCTACTTCCATATAAATAACTCAAGTTATTTAAATATAAATCAATGCCTCAAAACCCAGGAACACTCTATGCTTGTCCCATCAAGGGAGCTGTACACTGCGTTTTAAAATCAGCAGGTCCGCTGAGTTTTCACAGTTGATGTGTTTGCTCCGAGCAGTGCCTACTGTAGAAAATACTCATGAAAAGTTTTCTTTACAGACCTTCATACCGATTCCATTTTACTGTGACTTTCCAGACCATTAAACCTTCTCATGCAAATGTCCTATCTTTTTATAGCTCCAGGGACCCATCACTGCTAGCCTTCCTTCATGTGCTTTGAAGTGATGCGCCACAAGCACTTAAATATCTGGCCATTGAAGAGGTATCTGAGAGAGGCTAAGGTCTGAAACGCTTCTGGTTTGTGTGCCTCTGCCCAAGAAGTCTGATTCACTGATGGAAAACACTTCCAATGCAAACAAGAATAATGCTCCACTTTTCCCTGTTATCATAACCCACTGCACAGTCACCTAGTCATTAAATGGAATTCATCCTACAGGGCTTGACCAGAGTACTTTTTTTTTTTTTTTAAAAAAGGAATTACACTCCTTGGCTTCTTCAGTTGATTAATTATGAACAGGTGCAAGCTTAAGTTTACAGCTGTTTTCAAAAACTTCATCCTGTCACCACTGTCAGAAAAAATGGAAAAAAAAAAAAAAAGGAAAATATTGCTACTTCTGGCATCTTTCAATAAACCCAATCTCTCCACCATACAGGAATTCCTTTCTTGCACAGTGTTTTCTGGCCAAGAGCCTGATAAAATTCCTCTGCAGGTTTGAAGCCCTTAGAAACAGTCAGTCCTAAATAAGAAATAGACTTAAATTTATTTTTTCCCTTGGGTGTGTGGGGGGGAAGCCCTGCATCACCCGTACATGCAACTGTGCTTAGAGAGGTGCAGAGAAAATAAGGTGCATCCACAACATAGTTAGGCTTCCTCAAAAAGAAGTAGTAATTAAAAAAAATCAGCAAGATGATGTAGGCTAAAAATACTTTGGGGTAGGGGTGGAAGAAAGGAATCTATATATATTCATATATATAGATAGATAAATAGATAAATAATTCCTTCATATATATACAATTAAAACACTATTGAATTTACATATGAGTTTAGGTTTCCATAAAACTACAGATGCAAAGCTTTTCACTTAATCCTCATGCAGGAAAAGTTACCTGGAGGACCGAGGATCCTATGCAAGTAGAAAAAAAGATGAGAAGGGAGAGATAAATGGTGGCACAAGGTGCTGGACAGAAAGTGACAGATTCCAGCATTAGTGGTAGGCTCAGTGAGTTCAGTAAAGCAAACAGATTTCTTGTGTATGAGTACTCTCTGTTTTGTGTGTGTGTGTGTTTGTTTTTTGTTTTCAAAGGCTTCATTTTCTTGGATTATTCAATTCTCATCTAGCCTTAAGCCGTCTCTGCCCAGCCAAAAGTTTTCCTTTTTTAGCTGAAAGAAGCTCCAGCTGCCTTGAAGGAATAAACAAAAAAGAAATGCTCAGTGTCATGGAAACTGCATGTTGCACAACACGTTTTTTTTCTTAGCTGCAGGAATCATGGAGACCTAAGTGACATTAGCATTTCTGAACACGCTCAGCATTTGTGTTAAAAAGCAACAATAGCTGCAATATTGCTGATAATAGCAGACAGATTAGCAGCATTCCAGCTTATCTATAGCTAATAATACACTGCAGTAATTCTGATTTCATCTGGGCGAGTTTCAAGTGTGGATTCTCCATCATGTACAAATCACATCCTCATGCTGTGGTCTTTTCATCTTCCAAAGCCTTTATTAGATCCTCTAGTAGTGAAAAAGTGTTTCAAACTTAAAAACGTTGAGATCTCAGATTCTTTGCAAAGTCAGACTGAAATGGGTTTTCTATTTCATGTTTACACGCATGCACATGTACACACAAAGATATGGCAGCATAAACCTAGCTTCAGAAACCAGACTTCAAAGATGCTACTCAATAGCTAAAATGATCCACCATTCTGCTGAATTCCTGTAACAGAAAGGGATCTGGGAAGACACCAGGCCCTGCTCAGTCTTACAAAGAAAAATCCCCCAGGGATCTGATCCATATGAAACAGTAAAATCTCAAATCTGGGTGGTTTTAGTGCTGACCTTACCAGGAAGAACTGTGAGGACTAGGTGATCAGGGGTCTCTTCCAATTCCCCGAGCTCACCACAGGGTTATCACATGGCAAAGACTACATACTGATGCCTTGTTGCCTCAAACTATGCTAATAATTATCAAGAATTTCCCGTCTATTGTTGCAGGATGGGCATCAAATAAAAAAAATAATCACTTTGCCAAACCAAGCTCCATCCTATGGTAAAAAACTTGCTGAAGTCAAACAAAAGCCTTCCACTCCACAAAAGTCTAGCCACTCCAGCCAGCACATTTGTTTTCTACAGACAGGGGTACAGCAAAGAATTTCGTCACTAACAAGCTGCTAAATCTTTATGCATATTTTTAATGGTTTGCTTCATTTGAAGCGTTGCTTTATCAAAGCTTGTGGTATGTTTTCATCCCCTTGCATGTCATCAATTTTACAAACCAAAGCTTATAATTATATGACTCGTGTACCAAACAAAGTAAATGATAACTACATTTATCACAATTAATGTTTTTTTTTTTTTTATAAATAGCTTCTCAGCTGGTTTTGTCTATGGAACCACATTAAATCGTCTACATACGATAAGACTGCACTGACAGAGCCCAAGAGCTCAGCCAGTTCTCCTAATATGAGGCAGCAATTGTGCTGTGATATCTTTAATTCGGTACAAGCAAAATCCTCTTAAGAGCATCTGCTGGAATCCAAAAGGTCAGACATGAAAGTGGCAGAAAATCAATACTGACATCTTCCGTCACCCAGTACAATCTATAGAACTCTTTCTAAGCTTAATTGCTTCTTTCTAATATTTGGCTGTTCAAGTCTAGCTTATGTAACACTGCAAAAATACGGAAGGAAAAGTAGATTTTTTTCAGCCTTAAAAACCAGAACAAAGCTAGTTCTTGGGTGGGCTTAGTGCAGAAACTGTTGTGATCCAAGTTGCATGTCCGTTGAGTGATTGCCTGAAGCCATGGCAAAACAACCGAGTATCCTCTACCAGCTGCACCACTTCTGAGGTGATTTACCCCAACATCTGAGACCTACTGATAACAATTTTCTCCATACCTCTTTTCTGACAGATTGTTAAGAAGTGCAGTTCCTCTGCTTACATGTTTATAAGGGTTAAATCAAAATGCAGAGAAAAAGAGATGCCACATGCCTTTCATATTCTGCTTTCTTGCCTATTGCATTTTTAATTATGAATAAATACCAGCAACTATCTAGCCACTAATAATCAATACATGCAACATGGAGGAAAACATTAATTTTTCAAGAAGGGGACTTTAATATGAAGCCAAGAAAAGGTCATTCTAATCTAAAACAGATTAGAACGATAATGAATTAAACATCCCTTTAACTCTGATCTGAGAAGCTAACAGGTGCTGTATCTGTTAGCTGCTTTCTCTCATAAAAAGTTCCCCTAACCAAAATAACAGAAGAAAATAGAGATTTCAGCAGACTGAGAATGACCTTTTCTGTCCTTGAAAATAAAGTTGAAAGTATAGGAAAAAAAAAAATAAAAAAAATCAGTGCTCTGCTGTATCTTGATTTTATTTGGATTCTTTCCACGAGAACGTTTGACACGTCTGTCCATTATATTACACAGTCTGAATTTTTGAGTTCTCCAGGCACTTTTTTAGGACTGTGACACTCTCATAATAAAACTGAGTTTTATAAGACAGTAATCATGCAAGGAAGTAAGGAAAGAAAAGTAATGATGGTGGCTATCACCTTGTTTATTAAATACAATTATTTAAAATGTTTTGAAACAACCTATAGAAACCATAGAATCACAGAACCGCTCGGACTGGAAGGGCCCCTAAAGCATATGCAGTTGCAACCCTCTGCCATGGGCAGGGCTGCCACCCACCAGCTTTGGCTGCCCAAGCCCCCATCTGACCTGCCTTTGAACACCACTTTACTCAAGGAAAATGGTTATTTTGGTCAACTCAATGGAAGCAAAATCTTTCTGTGAGGAAACATAGCCTCCTTCTCAACCCAAGCTGCCCTTTAACCAGCTATCTCTCCCACACAAACTGAAAGAAGGCACACGTAACACTGCTGGCAGAAGAATCCTAAGAATTCCTAAGAAATAAGAAGTATACAAAGCCCCATAGCACTGCATGAGATGAACAGACTCTCTATTTTATCTAACATTATTTAAGGGTTATCAAGTACCCAGAATTGCCACAGGAATCATCAGGAGAACCATCTATACAGCAGTGACAGATCAGATACTTTGAGGAGTTGCATTTGATGACCTATGAACATATTTCCCATTTTGAAAGCATCTTACAAAAGGACGAATCTAAACTTATTGCTCTGAATAACTCTTACTGTTACCATTTCTCTTTAAATGGCAGTTCAGAGGCTGAAAATGAAAATTTTAATGTTGACCCCGCACAATGAATTTTAAAAGCAATGAGAATGGAACAACTTAATAGAAATTCATTGACCTTTTAAAAAGCTGTTCTACAGCATTTTCCTTCATAAATCGGTGAAATATTTACCAGCACAAAGCTTTTATTTTTTCCACAAGCAAATACATGTCTCCCTCCATCCTTGATTCTAGTATCTATTCTTAATGATATCATAACTACATGCCACACAAAGAAATGCGAAACCAAGTATTTTAAAATGCTATTTCGGAGTAGTAAAGTCGAAGTGAGAAGTAGCAGATAGAACAGCCATTAATTATGCACTGCTCAACAGTATAAAAGTGAAAATGCTAATTCTTTTAATGCATATTTAAGTAGCTGTTTGCACCTAAAGGAACCATCCCATAAAATAAAATTGCTACTTCAAATTGTGCTAAGAAAATCATTACCAGAAAAATTACAGTAAACTCTGCAAGTAACAAACCAGAAAATCATTACTGTTTCACAGCTGCATATGTACGTATATAAATACACATACCACCCAAATAGCACATCCCCTGCATTGGAGGGTCTAACCATTAACGAAGTCATATCTCATCAGTTGGAATGCCCACCATCACCACCTAAGACAAGCTGTCATGCCTAGTATCATCAACGGACTTAATAAGCTTCTACCAGTAATAGGAAGCTAAAATAGTTTTGCCTCATCATTGTTGGTGAATAAACAGATAGATCTCAGTGTGCTGACACATCAGAACAAGAAAATACTGGTCTTAAACTTTTTTTCCATCCTCTCCACTTTGCTCTATCTTTTGAAATGAGAAAATAGAGTTCTAAGTATGTATACTCCCCAGCACATTCCTCAATGTTAGGAAACAGTACCTACCAAGTAATTCTCCCAAAGGACATCACAGAGAATATTTGCTGTCCAAAAAATAAGGTATTTCCTTTCCTCAGTTTACAAGCTTTCTTAAGTAGAAAAGGTATGAGGTCGTTTTTGTTTTGTTCTCTAGCTCTGCAACATTAAAACAATGTTTTCCAAAATATCTGATTATACAACTCTCCATGGTTAAAACAATGAAGTTTCAAACTTCCAAGTCCTTTTTCTTCTCTAAAGTTGATACACATATACATGATTAAATCAATATTATCGTGCCTGTGGTATTTGAGTCACCGAACATGGAGGTGTTCAAGAGACGTTTGGATGTTGTGTTGAGGGATATGATTTAGCTGGGGAGTAATGGTGATGGTTGGACTGGATGATCTTTTAGGTCTTTTCCAACCTTGATAATTCTGTGATTCTGTGATTTCCTTCTCCCATGTGCATTAATACAATTTTCAGGCAGGCATGGTACATATGACCATATAGGATGCTGGCTCAGGCACTGCATAGCTACAGAAGGCAGAACTGTACCAGCATAGTCCATTTTCCCCTGCAGAATGGAATAGTTCTTAATCCACTGCTGAACATATTGATTTGGTGTGAACAGAGAGGTGACATCAGTATCATCAGTGGGCAGGATCAATGGAAAGCCGAAGAACTCAAACAATTCCATGTAAATACACCAGGAGCACATTAAAGCCAGTGTTAAGATCAGATAACGTTAATTTGATTGAGTAGCACGGAGGAGAAAATGTGGTGTGCTGTGCTAGCACTTAACTTCATTAACCAATTTAAAACATTGCTTTTCTGATCTGATTATCAACACAATGGCTTGGAAATACTGAATCGCAGAAAGAGGTGTATGGCATCTCTTCAGTGCTGCATAATTAAAAGCAAACATTGATTGCCTGACTGTTGAAGCCAAAATCTCTATCAAACACAACTTTATTGAACAATAAATTCAATTTCAGATTTGCTTCTTGTTTTAAGATTAAACCATTCTGTTACACACAGAGAATACACGCGGAAAGCATTTACTACATAAGCAGTCATGCTCCAGCAACAACAATTTCCATCTTGCAGTTAAATGCCACCAAAACGTCCCCTCAGGAGACATGCCTCAGGTAGTTCTGCTTGAGCCAGCCTGATGTAAATCAACCTGGCCATGTACCACAAAAGCTATGCTTACACAACAGCCAGCACCTCCAACTCTCAATTGCTCTATGGCCTTTCTATGGGTTTTAGTACAAAAACATCACAGTGAAAACAAGGAACATCTTCTAAGTCATTTTTATTTAAAAACAAACCATCTATACTTACAGACATGGCAGGAAAGCAGTTTCATAGATTTCCTTTCAAGTGATGTAGATTAGAAACATTTGAAAGACTCAGCTTCAGACTGGGCTTACTCCAGGTTTATAACACTGAGTTAAATATAATAACAACAACTGGTTTTCATTGATATCTTCAGAATGAGAACGCTTCTTTGTTTATTTACAATGTGTAAATACCAACACATAAATCTTTAAGAGTATCTAGAAAAATGGTTTCAAATTGACATAGGAGCACATACAACAACATTTCTTGAGCTTTCTCAGTTCATGATGATGCACCCAATCTAACTAGATCTTTTTCATCTGATTCAGCTATTTATGTTAAAAGCTGCAAAAAGCCTTTTTCAAAACCAGCGGAGGAGATGCTGCAGGTTTGTATGCTCAAGACGTTATTTTTTATGACAAGGTTTTAAAGGAGCTCCAAGCTAAAGATCTCTTAAAAAATGACAACAGAAGACAATACACGAATTAAGATTTGATACTCTGATGAAACCTTCCTGCAAAACAGCCTTTACCCTTCAAACAATCCAAGCACAAAACCCAGTTCCTTCACGGCTGCCTTAATAGGACTTGCACAAAGGCAGCCTCAGAGATCGCTGATTTGTAATGCAAACCAACTGAATGAAGGGAAACTACTGACAGTCCTTCTCCTCTCATTTCACATATGTTCCTCAAGTCAGCTGAAGGCACTTTTTCTCCCTGCCTTTGGTATTCACGTAACAGGAGAGAGCTGAGCGCTGTTCTCTCATCTGCTATTTGAACTGTCTGCAGAGCACAGGCTTCTGCCCACTGGATATTCAAAGAGAAGCTTCTCAATAGAAGAGGCTGTATGAGGCTGTAGAATGAGAGTGCTGATGAACTACAGAAACTCGCAACATTTTCTCTAGAATACGGTAAATTATTTTCTCGAGATTGATAAAATCCTTAAAACTTTAAAGAAAAACAATAAAAAACCAATCCACATATGAGCAGGATGTGTTATGTTACAAAGCTTCCATAAAAATTCCATTCTCAGCCCCCTCTCTCTCTCTCTCTTCCCGATTCTATTTAGAAGGGCACATAGCATTTATGTTGGGAAAGAAGTTCTAAATGCCATCATCTAACCTAAATGATCAGAAATCTCAGGTAAAGTTTATTCTTTATAGGTAAACAGCCACTACTCCCATTTTCAAGTTCAATTTGTGGCCCATTTTCTAAACATGAAGGAAGTATTTGGAACAAAACATTCCATTTCTAAAGGACTGTTGAAGCCTTACATATTGATGGCACCCTGGTCAATAATACTGCCCTGCAAAATGATGCTTACAAAACCTGCAAGCAGGTTAACTCTTCCTATATTTTCGATTTCCAGAGGCAAATTTAAGACCCAATGTGCAGCTCCTCTTGTTGCTTGATTTGTGATTGTTACCTATTTGGGAAAATAGCTACAGTTTGGGGAGCTTTAAGATTACATATAAATATAGCAGCAGGCTGCTCTCAAGAAAGAACTGATTTTGTTTCTGTGGATTTCTGTATAATCTCCCACAGGACTGCAGGAGGCTCACAACAGTCTATTTTAAAATACACGACTGTGTTGAAATGCTGGTATTTTTCTGAAATAGTTCTGAAAGGGCATGTGATTGCATAAAGGTACTGAATTACTGCATTACTTCATCACCAATATTTCCCTCATAACACTCGTTAACGTAGCTCCATCATAAAACAGTAGATTGAGTCAATTAATGGCAGATCTTCGCAATCCATGCCTCCACAGTTCTCCCAGGTCTGGAAGTTCAGATTATTAGTCATCTGTCTGAAAAGTTAACTCTTTCCCACTTTTTTCCTGTATACCATTTGTGCCTCTTATATCTCAGCTGCTGAGAAGCCAATCGGTTTGATATTATACCACAGCACAGCTAGAAACTGGCACAGCAACCAATTTAGATCCACTCATGCTGCTGCTCCGTTCTATTTGATGTGTCTGACCTTGGTAAGGAACACACCGAGAGGCTGCTCTTCTTAACAACAGCAATGATGAAAAAAGGAGGCCCTGCCTGCTCAGAAATGCATTGGGGTCAAGTGGCGTGGCTGATACACATAGGCAGCTTGGTGCTATTTGCCTGGGACAGCTTCAGAACCTACTGCTCGCCTCTGGTCATTTATTCAATATTCCTATTCCTAACCCAAGTGCAAAAGAGACAGAGCAAGTATCCTGAGAGCTAACCCCGCAAATTAATAATTTACTGTAAGAACGCGTTCTGCTCTGAAGCAAACGTGCTTTGAGATTGCTTCATGACTAACACCTTACAGCTAATACATGTTCAAACTGGACAACGTAAAACTAATTGGCAAAAGGTAACTTTGTTATTCCGTTTTTCTCCCTTCCCCAACACTAGGGGAATGCATCCATTTCAAACTTCTGAACAACAGACTTGAAGGTGAACACAAACATTTTATCAATAACCTCGAAATGCACGTAACCAATCATAGCGTATCAACAAAGCTCTCCCTGGATCTTCTACAGTGCACTGCCTGCTGTTTTCTGAACTCTGGAACAGGCTGTCCAGATTGGTCCAGAAAGTCTCCTGCTCTGGAGAGACTCAAAACCCATCTGGATGTGATCCTGGGCAATTTGCACTAAGTGACCTGTTTGAAGCAGGGGGTTGGACTAAATGCTCCCAGGAGGTGCCCTCCAGCCTCAACCATTCTTAATTGTGTGATTCCTGAATACCTCCACAACTTCTGCTCTGTCTTTGGATCAGAGAAATTACAATTCATAGAAGTAAGCCCTTCTAGCTTCAATCGCTCATGTGATTTCTTAGGCATGAATCTATGAAATGCAGGAAAAAGGTTAAATCTGCACTGTAGCCACAAAGCAGTGTTATGCTCTGTGTTACATTATTAATGTATTTTTAGTTTATTCCTCATCAGTATCAGCCAATCAGCAAATTTTCATGGAATTTTTGAACCACTAGTATAACTACTTTGAGACTATTAAAATAACAGCACATCTTCTAAACCTTGGAACTCTATAATGTCAGAAGAAGATGGGCAAAATTTTTCAGTTATTTGCTTCTGAATAATTATAATCTTTAGATATTTTTTCCATTAGAACAAAGTTTATTATCAGTTGAGAGATAAAAGGAATTTTTTCCTTTTTTTAATCTCTGACAGCCAATCACAGAAGCTGCGAATCATCTTTCTTAAAGGGAAGTCATGGCAAATGCTAAAATTCACTGAGGGCTGATTCTATCTGCAGTTTTATTTAAAAGTCTGCTACTTCAGTTGCTTTAATATGGGAATAATTTTATATCTATATGGATGTAGTAACAAAAGGTCAGTGATGCCATTCTCTGGGATCGTGACTGTACGAACAGACAGAAAAAGACAGATTATCTCACAGAGAGAGATTTAAGGCAACCATGCAGTGACCAGTCAGAACAGGTCTTCAAGAAATAAGAGCAACAATCAACTAAAATGCAATTTGGAAAACATAAGAAAACTTGATAAAGACATATCACTAGAAGATCTATTCAGCAAAAGCACCTCTGCCTCTCTAAAAAATTAAGAAAATTCCAGTCCTCTCCCTGTCCAGTATGAATTGTCTATACACAGGTATAAAGAGCAATTCCTATATTAGAATTGTCTAAGTACAATATAGACTTTTGGTCAACACAGATTTCTTACAGCCCCTTTAAAAAGATGAAAACTGTGCACATGGCTGCTACATAAACCAGGTAAACAGGAAAAACTAATGCCAGTCAACTCAGGAGTCAGTCTTCCAAAAAGCAGTTAAAAAAAGGGGTTAGAAATCAGAAGGGCTGAAAGTTTCTGCCACTCACTACTGAACACTTATTTTTGGATTCAAGTATGCTCAAAGACTTTGAAATGCATTCTGGCTCTAAAGACACAATAGTATCCACTACACACATCTGAATTATGTCATGAACCCAGAAGAAGCCAGTCCAGCTCCTTCGTGGAGAGCCACAAGCTACAGTTAGATGTTCCTAAGCTTCCCCAAGTATTTCTAAGAACACAGTCAGTGACAAATAAGGTGCAACCAGAACAAGAGAAAAAATAAAACATAGATATGCATATCTGGAAGAAGATCTGTCACTGAGCCAACTGCAACCTTTGATACTGTGGTTTTGGGACGAAGAATTCAGGAAGGATAAAATAATTTGAGAAAAAATGTATCAGCCTGGTTTTGGGCTTTGTTTTCTTTGTTGTTGTTTTGGCCTCCTCCTCCTGTCTCATTTGCATTGAATATGAACATTATTTTACAAGTTTACAGTATCTGCAGGACAAGTATCTGGAATCATCTGTTTGCATGAGTGAATATATGTATAATTTCTATCCAGACGTGTTAACTTGTGTTGTAGAGATACCATAAATTAAGTCAGATTAAAAGAAATGCTGAAATTCTTTTGTGGAGTGAAAGATGGGTGTTGGTGCAACAAGTTCTCTTGTGGGAGAAGGAATAAATTACAAAATCATTCATTTTCGGTTAAAATAATAGAAATCAATTGAGGGGGAAAAGGAGAGATACACAGAGAAGTAGATCTTTTTCACTCTATGTTTTCTTCTCCTCCCAGACCAGTGACACCACCTGGCAAGTACGAAGGCACGGAATAAACATTTGTGATGCTATGGCAGCTAAATACTTCCTTGCTGTACAGAACATTTTATCCAAATTCCCCTGCGCTCTGTAGCATCCCATTAAAGCAGTGTTAATGACATCAATATCAGCTTCCTGACTTCCCAATAAGGACTTAGCTGACTTACAGACATACCTACAGAATGAGTGTTGGTGACTTTTATGTCCAGAAGGAAGGAATACATACAGCTACACAGATACCTCCAATGGATGAAAAAAATAGTTTGATATTTGCATTCCTACTTTCAACAAATTACACTCAGGAGAAGGCACAATGCCTTTATTCCTTGGCTCAGATCTTTAACTAGAGAGGAGTACACACGTATCTCAATGAACCACATTATGATGTGTCAAGAACTGCCAGTTAGAAGGAAAAAGAAACAGAGAATGTTAACTTCCAGCCACATCTCTCTGGTGCTCCACTCACTGCAAAGTTAGATTTTATACACACAGAAGTATTTGCAATGACATCTACAGACTGCAGAAAGATACTCAAATAATGTTGGTGTTTACCCCTTATCTTTCTGAGACTTTCTAGCAGTCAAGAGTCAGGCTGTTCCTTAAACACACACATACCTGAAGCAACTTCAGCTGAGTTTCTCAAGCTTTATTCCAACAGGAAATTAAATCTTGACACTGGACTTTAAGAATTTTTAAGCAGCATGTTTGGATATATTGGTTCATTTTAGTCTCATTCCCCATGAGAAAAGCATCACCAACAGTGTTATTAGAGGTACGAGGCAATGTCAATATGCATTGTATTGAATTATTGGAAGATCTCAATAAAACCTTCCCTAAGGTATGAAGACAAGGTAAGCAGCTGCATTTCTAATATCATATTCTATATTCAAAAACTAAGATCTTACTGAACAACACTTACCCCACAGGACAAAAAAAAGTCCTTTAAGGGTACCTTGAACACATCCAGCTCCCACCAGTCCCACCTCCCCTTCTGCCTTTCACTCACTATAGAATAGTGAGCAATTAACCAGGTTGCTATATTTGGTGTATCTAAACTTCGCAAGCTGATAGCATAATGATTTTAATAACTACTTTAAATGTAACATGGTGACAGGCTGACACCTGAGGTTTGCGTCCTGCAATTTTATTTTTCCAGAATTCTCTTGTTATGCCTCAGCAATGATTAGAAATAATTTCCCATCAGCGCGACTTATTTTTAACTCCTGGTTTGCTTTGTGTTTTTCTTCTCCGCATCATAAACATTGCAATTCTACCAAGCACAGGTCCTGCAGTACGAACTGAAAGTTGACTCTTCTCCAAAGACCCTTCAAAAGCATCAGAAGGTGCTTAGATTTTACATATATTTCAGGGAAACCCTCAGACCATATCATGTGTTCCATAATACTACAGCTTTCAGAAACATGGGGTTTTCATGTATTTTCCTTTTGATACATGACACGGTACTTTTGCAGTTGTGCACTTTGATACAGTCTTGCATTTTGAAAACAGCTCATAAAATTCTGCTCAGGACCTGAAAATACCTTGAAAGCAGTCTTAAAGAATTGATACTTTGCAGAATATCAATACTTATAAGGTACTCCAAGAGTGTAAGTTAAAACTAGTAAATCACCAAATAATTTTCCCAGCACAAACCCATGCTACTTAATCCATGTCAGATATAACATTATTTGCTTTAGTTGAAATATGTGGAGTCAATGAGCATCATTAATATTTTTTGTTGCTTTTATGATTTTATATAATACATCCATTAATTGGTAACTATTTTTCAAGATGCATAAATCTTCACGGAAGTTACCACATCAGACTTCATCTCACACACAAGCTCAGTATACTTTCAAGACTGTACCTCATAAAAATGTAGCATACAAGCAAGTCAGTGGCAGAAAGCATCTTTCCATCTTCCTTAATGGATTTAAAAATATAGTTGAGCAATCCTCAGTGACACATAATACTACCTTATGGAAAACCTGTTGAATAACCATAGAATAGATAGCTAACTACCTCTTTATTATGTACAGTCATTTATCATTGTTTTTATGTATCCAATCTTAGAATCATAAATTACATGAATTCTATGAATTCTATTTCTCTATATATTCTATTTCTGTAGAATTCATTCTATGAATTCTATAATAATAATAAAGAAAAAAGGATAAGTAATCTTGTTCAGTTATCAGGTTGTAGGACTGTGTACTTTGATGATAATCCAGGACCCTTTCGTGTCCAGTATGGAACACGAAAAATAAGTAAAAACCCATTCAAATTTTACTAGGAAAAGCATGGCCTACAAAAAAACAGTATTTCCACTATTATTTGCAAATGATCAACCACTACCCAGTAACGCAGTTTAAATCATCTGCTTTCTCCTTTTTTTTTCCCCTTATATTTTCAAATACTCTAAATGGTATTTCTGTACCTTACTGAAAATAATCTGCTAGGCATTAATTATTAACTTTGAATTGGTGTAGTGAACAGCTACACAAAACATTTGAATGGTTCTCTTTTTTGAGAAAAGCACAGTATTTTTAACACATGGTGGGACTCAGCTGCCTCCCCTCGCAGAGCAGTTGGTATTGTAGCACAATGTCCTAAAATCACTTGTGACTGGGTTTATTCTCTTTTAACACTGCTGTGCTCTACATCAATTTTCCTGGCTTCAGAATGGCCTCTTATAGAAAATGTCAGACCTTACAAAGGGAAAAGGTTCCATTCCTTATTTTAAAATTTTGCTTGAACACACCATCAACTTAGCTTCTCTGATAAATAAATTAATGCCCATATGTAGGAAGCATAGGAACTTTCCTGCAATTTTCTGCCTTTTATTTCATTTTTACCCTCCCATATTCCAGAACATCATATTTCAAATATATGAAACACAGATTTAAAGGCATTTGAAGGTATAATTCCTCAACTGAAACCCAACGACCAGCAACATACCTGTGCATTTACTGATGCCAAAATAATGCCTACAACTGCTTTACAGTGTAGTAAATTGCTATAGCTGAAGGATGAAACATACACTCACTCCTCTAATGCTCAAAAACAGTAAGATGGAATAAAAGCAGAAGAGATATACCAAGGAACGCTCAAAACACATGGTTAAGAGCAACCTCTGGCCATGCAAGGAAGTTGCAAAGCCTTTATTATCGATGGAAGATGTTACAAGTGGAGTACAAATTAGAGAATGGAAATGACACAATGGCTGAATTTCATTTAGGTGACCTCACTGCAGCACTCTGACTTAACTACAACCTATCCAGGGCTGTATCTTTCTATTTAATATCAAGAGATCGTGGCTACCAAAGCATTAAACCACAAAAGATTGAGGATGGGCCTGATTCCTGCAAACTGAGGCATCAGTCCTGATGAGGTAACTAACAGGGGGAAGATGTTTATAAATCTTCAAGATCAGATCCACAGAGGCTGTAAGAACAGCTTCAATCTATTTACAAAGAAATGTAATGACAAAACCATTAAAAATATGCTAGACTGTAGGCCTAATTATTTTAAAAGCCATGGTAGGAAATATATTTTGCATTGCATAGGAGGTTGCTTGCCTGCAGTTCGCCTACTTACAGCTATGGATGAAGAGATTCAGCATCTCTGGTTATAACCATCTATCAAATCAGCAGAGAATACATCTCTGTATAAGCAAAAGAAATTACCATACAGGGGGAAAGAAACATTATAAGAAAAAGGTCTGCCTATTAATTTGTTTCCATCAAGAAAGCCCTGCTTATCTGAGCACGGCACAGGAAAATGGATAAGAGTCACAGAAGCTTGAGCATCAGCTGCTTGGATACTAAGGAGCTAGGAAAACAACCAGAAGCAAAGGTTGTCCACTTTTCATATCCATTTATTGTCACCTTTGCTGATAAGTCTTCCAGCTACAGCAATGCAAAACACCAGAGCAGCACACTGGAAAGCCTTTTGCTTGTACTGCTTTAGCAGACTGGAAAGGAGACAGACAAACACTGCGCTCAGCAACATTTCTTTTCCTGCTCTTACATCTTTAATTTCAAGGATGTCAAATTATGCAGAAATTTAAAAAAGCCATCATCACCAAGAAGAGTGCCCTGCCCCCCAACTTGGATTACTTTAAATATGCAAGGGAGGAAATAGTGTTTGCTTTGCTGTGGAAAGCTGATTAATTTGTTACAAATTCAGGCTTTAAAACTCAACCTCACAAAGAAACTCTATGGATAAAAAGAAGACTGTTTATACAGTTTATTAAATACTTTAATTATAGTGCTATTCCAGGCAACTAATCATATCAGGCATTTTAAAATAAAGATACTGTATCTAGATGACAATTTCAACTGAAGAGTGTTTAAGGTGAAAGTTGTATCAAGGGCTCAGCCAAACTTTGATGGAAAATGTCAAGTATTCTACTTACACTCTGTGTAAACTTCACAGAAAATGTTTTAAGTTCTTTGTTGTCACAACTTTTGCCTTCTAGCCTATATCACCCTTAGATGCTTCTTTTCAGCAATGTGTCACTAACCACTAAACAAACACGAGTTGTTCCATGTCCAGCTCTTGTCCAATGTTGTATCTCACAGACTCACATACCTCTTTAGGACTGGATCCTAGCCTTAGGTACAGATACAAGACATTGAGAACAGTGCAACCTGCTGTTGGGTTGTACAAACAGATAATATTTTAAAAAATAATACAGAAGAAATGTCTTTCAGATCAGGAATTAAACATCTAGGCCCCTCACCTTGCTGGCTATGATCAACTGCTTCCCCTACTTTTCATCCAGTGTGTGCATACACAAATCGAGACTGCAGAGCACCTGAGCATGAATGTAATGCATACAACATAAGCGTAGCAGCAGCCAACCGAAATCCAAATGCCAGTTAGGGAAAATATATTGCTTGCTATATGTCACTTTCCCTGGAAGTCATTAATAGGCCCATATATGAGGTATATATTTAAATATACTCATCTTTAAACTATTTTACTTGAGGCACGTAAAGGATGCAATTACCCTTAAGCAAAAGCTATGCTTTAAATGTTTAGGCACTCCGTAGGAGGAGAAGACTTCACAGCACAAACACAGCCTCACGTTTAATAACATCCCTGAGACTGCAGTTATCTTGCAAGACAAAAGCTTCTTTGGAAAATGATAGTACTGTGGTGGCTTTACTCTGCAAACATGAATTTGAGTTTGGCAATGGAGATTCTTTAAAACCTGAAGGCAACAGCTGAGGAGTAGGTGAAAAAAGCAATGCTGAATTAACCCTATTCCTTTGCTTTGTGGAATGGAGACTCAGAATGATCACCCAGAACTCCCTGGGAACCCATTTCTTTCCTTCTGCTGTGCCAGGGAATGAGAACAGACTGGATGGGAGAAAGCAGTCAGTCCTGCTCTGTGGTAGACCCATAAAAAGAAGTTACTAAGATGTCAAATATCAGTTCAGATTTAAAATACTCAGATACAGTGAAACAAAAGACAGAAGAGAGGAAGAGGAATAGGTGCCGGGAAAGAGACTGGAGCCAGGTACAAGAACTGCTGGCCATAGCAGCAGGGCTGCCAGGACAAGGCCAGTAAATGCACACCACAGTCCCTACAGACACAGCACAGATAAGCAACACTCTGCATTCCAAGATGGAATACCTAATAATATGTCTGAGAGTTTTCATCCTCCTTTCTTCACGTGAATGTTGAAAGAACAGAAGTCTTATACTCTCTATACATAAAAAATTAAGGTATCTTTTCCTTTGATTTCATTCTATTACAATTAGTCTCACAAACTGCCTGGCTTCCCTGCCTTGCTGCCTAACAATATTAATACAGAAACTCTGTTTCTTGAGCTGAGTTAATGCCTAGGGAATTAGGATATTTAATATGAGCAGCTCAGTAGTTTAGCAAGTCTCAAGGAAGAGTTGCCTTCAGCAACATTGCCAGCTCTTCTCTCTGGAGTCCCTACCATTAAGAGTTTAATTCTGTGTTTTGATTCCTAAAGCAGTACATTCCTTCATTCCCTCAAACACACATATGCTCTATTAAAAAGGATCACAAAATTATAATGCCAGATTTGTCTTTACAAAACAACAAACAAAACCAAAACCAATCAGCTATTAGAAACATACAAAAACCAAGAGATAGAAGAAGGCTGTATCTGCAAACCTTTAATATAACATTTTTGATGTAACATTTTGCTTTATTTCCTTTACAAACACCTGCAGTATGCTTTGCTGTATGCTGCACTTACATGTATTAAACCTCATACTTTGTAATTATTATTATTTATTGATTATAATCATTGCTAAATCAACTTAGAACATGATGTTGTACCGCTAGAAGCTGATGTCTTGCTTTGTACGAACATTGTAGCACCTCAGATGTGCTCATTTTTGAAATTATATGAAAAGACTTTTCAGTAAAGCATTACATTCTACATTAGTCCATACTGCCTATTTGACTATATACTTTGGCCAAATTTTCCCTAAGCAAAAGCCAGAAAAATACCCCATATTAGATTTAATTTAGAAATACGTGAGTATGGTTAAGGCTAATACGCTAATATAACTATATACAACTTGGAATTTTTCAACAGTGTCTCTTCATGGACATCCGTGCCCAGATTCTGTTTCACGACCAAGGTTTTAGTAGACACTCAGCAAGCTGCACACAAATTATATAGACGTCCTTAGAGCGAATTGCATAGTTAAACACAAGTATCCACTTTTTTTGGTTGCAATTACAAATTCTGTGTGTTTTATACACTTAGAAAATCCTGTACTTATCTGCCAAATGAATTAATTAAAGGAGAGAAGAATAACCACATCAAGATGGACTAAAGATACCTCTAATTTAATATCTTACCTCTAAGATGCTAGGAAGCATCTCCTTATAACATTTCTTCATCTTTCTATATTCGTGTTATTTTCTGTTTTTGTGGGGTTTTTATTTTGTTTTAAAAGAGATTCCACACACATTTCTTCCATTTTAAAATGTCACCTCCTGTAAATGGGGATGCAAAGTAAGAGATGCTCTGATTTTCCTTTAATTCCACTCTTAACCTTAGTTGTATTCTGTCATACTGATTTCTCTGTGATTCTAAGAGGAGTTGGAACTGGATGATCTTTGAGATCCCTTCCAACCCAAGCCATTCTATGACCTTGAGAAAAGACAGAATCATTATTTATAGGGAAGGGAATGGCCTCATGTCCCTTTTGCCTTTAATAGAAACCACACCCATATCACATCCTCCTACCAAAAATCACTTGGATAATTCTCTTGCCTTTCACGCTTTTCTATGAACTCAAACCTATTGGAGATACCAGCACCAAGAATTAAACTAATATAACTACATAACTGAGGAGTAGTATCAAACAGTACACACTTAGCAACATTGGTAGTTTTTCATTAGTTACTGAAAAAAAGAAAAAAAAAAAGACCAAAACAAAACATAAAACCATGCAGCAACGCTTTACATTTCCAACTTAATCCTAAGAATATTCCATTTTAAGCCTGCAGCCCTCCCTAGATAGCATGGAAAAATAAGTCAGCCATGTAGGGCTCTGAAGGATCAAACTGAAGTAGATGCTCTGTCAAAAGGCTTCACTGGAGAATATCCTGCCTGGTAACACTGCAGAATTTTAACATCTGGCATACTTCTATCCAATGTACCCATAGAAAAGTCATGTTTTTCTATAAGTCTATCTTGTTTTTGCAGTTCATTTATTTATTTGATCTCAAATTCACAAAGTTGTGAAAATACTTTCTTCATCATGAATCTCCATTAGGAAATAGAGATCATTTACATTCATATGCACACACATATGATGCACACGTATCTATGTGTAAATATCTGTACACACACCATATTATCTAAGAAGAAGATGCTAATTCCAGGATAACTAACTTGCCTTGGATGGATTGTACCATGTAGCTTCTGCTTACTTAGACCTAAAAATCTGTATGTCAGTAGATAAGTATAAACTAAAAGAGAGAAAGAAAAAAAATCTAAAAGATGCATGAAGTAAAATCAATCATTCAAAATTAATTATTCTGACAACTACAGTCTGCTTAGATAAGCCTCATTTACAGCTCAGTAAGACCTGAATCAACTTCAAAAATCCTCGTGTTTTCCATTTTTGCATAAAGCATTAGAGATAAAGATCACAATTAAAGATCTGCCCAAAGCTTTTCTGGGGTGATTTTTGTAAAGGAGAATATCAAGTCCTTCATACAGTGGAACACAGTTGGATTTCAATAAAAACTTGTGGGCAAATTGATCTACGAAAATCTCTTTCAACAAGTCAACTTCATCAGTCATAGCTGGCAGAAGTTTCAATATTTTGTTTCTATTCTGTACTCCTACTTCAGGATCTGAATTCCAAGAAGAGAAATTAGCATTTCCATGAAGCTCCAACAAGTATCAGATACAAATCCCCCCTCCTCCTCATTTACTTTCAATTAACCAACCCTTACAAAGTATGACATCAAGTTACACAACATGAAGCGACTTCCTAAAAAAAGGAAGTAGAACTTAGTAGAAAGGGCTTTGAATGTTACCTGCTAACTACCAGTTGTTAGCTTTTGCGTAGTTTTCTCTAATAGCAGAGGCTGCAAGAAGAAAATTAGCTTCATCATCTTGATTTAAATAACAAAGTACGAAGCTGCAAATTCATATTGCCCACCTCTCCTGTTTGTTGGTAAACCTAAATATTTACAGGTAATTCTAATTGGCAAAGAAACATTTCCCTGAACATAAACTTAAAACTGGCAGCACAGGAGATCACTATTTAAAACTCTTTAGCTTCTGCTCTGAGAAAGGTTAATAAACAAATGCTATGATTTGATAAGTTTGATAACAGGGCAGCATAATTTATAGTTGCCAAAGTCGGCATCACCGTTCATTTAGTCACTGCAGCATGATGGTGTTGTTTACGGAGATGTACCACCTCGACCACCTGACTGTGCTGGGTGGTGTAAAGGCACGTGAAATTGCATAACCCGCACAAAACCAAAAAGGACAAGATGTCAAATAAAGCAAAGAGAAACACAGGGCAAGGAAACAATAAAAAGATGATGATGATTTTGTTGTCATCTAACATCCTTAGCCCTTCAGCCTTCACCCTTATCACCCTTCTCATTCATCTATATCAAGGGTACCTCTGTTATTTTACTTGCAGCTTACAGCCATATAAACTTCATACAGAACCTCTTTATCATCATCTTCTTTGATGCAATGGACACAACTAGAGAAAATGTTGTCCAGTGCAAGGTATTTTTCCACTGCAACTCCTAAATGACAGGCTTGTTTTATCCATGTCCTTTTTTTTACCTATGCAGTATCTGACAATACTCCACCACACGGTCACAGTTTACCATCTCAACAAGATTACTTTTAGCAGTAATTGCTTGCCTTCGCTATTATTCAAAGAATACTGGGGTACATTATGCTCTAGGGAGACAGTACTGTGGAGTTAAGGATCTGTGTCTCAGCAGAAAACAAATCAGTGTCTGTTTTCAAGTCATCCATCTTTAGCAGTAAATAATTACTACGCTGTGTACCATAAAGCTCCAAGCTTTCTAATTTCTTTTCTATACTGCAAAATAACCACCTAGGCTTCTCCACATTTCCCCTCTGTACTTAGTACCCAGTCAGTGCTCTACAGAACTTTATTACATCAGCCAAATCCGTAACTTTGTACAAATGATACCAAGCTAATTTGACAAGGTCTGTTTTCCATAAACTCATGCTGATTAGCAATAATCATATTACCCTTATTTAATTCTTTATTAATTGAGTCCTTTAGAAACCATTCCATTATTTTCCTTAAGATCAATGTCAGGCTGACAGACTTGTAATTACCTGGGTCGTCCCATTTACGTTGTTATTGGCACAACATTAGATTTCTTGCAGTCGTCTGGAACTTCCTCAATGTTCTATGACTTACTAAAACTCAACATAAATGGCTCAGTGAATGACTTAAGCAGATTTTCTGAAAACTTTCAGAGACTTGTAATTCAGATCTGTTGACTGTAAAACATCCAGCACTGCTACTCTCTATTAAGCACTTTTTGCTACTGCTGTCATGCGAGGTATTTTGTCATACTCTTCTGCTTTCTTTTCCATGTACAGAGAATCAGTATTTTCCCAGAATTTCTTACATTTTTTATCATTTCCAACTGCTCCATTGTTCACTTCTATGCCGTTACATAAAACCTGTTTTCATTACTAATGAGGTAGGCAATCACACCCCGAAGTTCTGTTTACAAAGTACATCCAAAAAAAGAATCACAATACTGATTCTACCTCACCATTCATTTTTTTAGGGGTATGTATATACATATAAATGCATATTTTACATACATTCCTTAGCAGCTTTCTACAATTTCTAGATTCTGATTCATAGGCACAAGTATCAACCACCCCTTTGGTGTTGCGGGTTTATTTAGTTTAACCACTCTCTCCTGCCCTTAATGAATTCTCTCTTTAATCAGAAGTGTCATAATTATTCTCAAAAGCTGGCTTCTTCAGCACGCCAAGCATACAGAAATATACACACACGCGCACCCAGACTTTCTAAAGCATCATTCTTCTCACTGTTCAGAATTTAGCCAGCTCATGTTCTTTTGTACTTTTGTTAATTACTCCCTTTGGTACTTAAGCTATCATAAATTTTCTATTCATCTGTGAAGATGAGGTCTAATACAGAATTCTCTCAAATCCAAATTTTGTAGAAGGAAATTAGTCATCTACATATATGCACTTAAAAAAAAAAAGAAATTAAGAAAAAAGAAATTGAAATGGTGCTTTGTAAGACACTGTGATTGCAGTAACATTGTACAAATTGGAGCCTTCCATAATAGAGATTTCTCTTCCCACATGTTCTAGGAGGCTTTTAAGGAGCTGGCCATGCTGCTCTCCGCTGGTGATCTACAGCACGAGTGAACTGAATCTCCATTTGCAAATTATATATTAGAAAGTGGAGCTGTGAGTTATTCAAGACAATTATTTCTCAAATAACCAAAAATGGAAAAAATATTACATATCTGAGCCACGGCTTATCTTCTGCCCTCAGCGCTTTTTAGATGTGTTTTCACCATTTCAATCATTTGAGTGTTTAGGGTACCTTCACAGCAGCCTGCTCAAGTTTATCATACACAAGGAATTTCATTACTTGTTACTTATGGCAGGCTCTTAACATTTGCACATAAAGCAACTAATTCCTTCTTTTCATCTCCTTTGATGTGTTAATTAATGCTATTTTCTGGCAACACGATGCTATGCTAAATCAGCGGCCTTTCTCCCTCCTCTGTATCCACATTTGCACTATGCCCTTGTTCACTTTCTCCTTTCTAAAAGACGGGCTCCTCTCATAATGATATGCAGTAAACCTTCTTCCACCAGAGACCAATCCTACCACACCACTCTGTCTTCAAAACCACCCTAGATTACAGTTCATGTCAAGAACCTGTCCTTACTCATAAAACAAAAGGTCAGTTGGGCATTAAATCTATTTGCTCTTTCTCCAGTTTTACTGTGGATTTCCTTAAGTGGATAATTCACTAATACAGCAGGATAAGGAAACACCATAATCTTGCAATCCTAAAAGCCCAGAGAAAAAACCTGTTTAAGGAAGGATCAGTTAACAATTCTGGGTGGGACTCCCCATTCAAGACAGACAAAAAGAGGTGAACAAATCACCAAAAGGAGATTAATAACTTTGATAACAGATTCTCCCAGAAATGTGAGGGGCTGCTCTGAAAGTAATGCCTCCCATAATGCCTTTCATTCTGTTGGCTGACAATATCAGAGGCAGGCGGTGCTATGGCAGTAGAGATTGAACCCACCAATATCCTACTACAGTTTGTTGCCGTGTGATAGATGGCAGCAGAAGGGCAGGCTGATAAAATGGCACCTGGCATGGAAGTGTGTATAAAGTAAAGGTGTGTTGCTGAACTTTCCCATGTGGAAAAAACGGCACCCACTGACATTCACTGACAGTTGCTGAATGTTTACAGAGACCAAAGAGTGGATGTGAGCACAGTGAGGCAGTGGTTGGTGTGCTTCAGCAGCAGTGACAGTGGATCACCCCAGCTTCTGCAGATTTTTTACAAGTGTGGCATGCAGCTCTTTTTCATTGCTGGTGAAAATGTACAGATAACCGTGGCAGCTCTACTGTGTGGCTGAGCATCTGCTCTAACAGCTAGTGCTTGTGTTCTTTGTGGCTGTTATTGTTTCCACAGAAACAGGAAGGAGGCATTACTTCTGGAGCAACACATATAGGTGGTGTTTTGAAGAAGGTGCAAGATGGAAAAATCTGAAGATCAGTTGGACCTGCATGAAGCAGTTCATGGATTCAAAACAAACAGAGAAAATGAAGTCTGGTGGCAAAGAGATTTGTTGTCCTTTTTTAAAACTTAATTTTTCTAAGACAATGGGATAATTGACTGTCATTTCTTTATTGAAAAAAATATAAAGTTAGTGAATAGCAAAGGACAAGAATGGGAGTGAATGGTTGTGAAAGGGGAGAAAGCAGCATTTGGGCAAGCAAAAAGATTAAGTACATTCGTAAGAAAAACCTTTATGCTGGTGGTATGGCAGGTAATTTATTGAGGAACAGAAGAAAACACGGAGAAATGAAGGGGAAATGAGTAAATTTTTAAAAATCTATTGGGGCATTTTTAATAAAATGAATTAGGAAATGTGCTATTCTCATGTTGATTTACTTCATAAATTATTTGTGCAACTACCTTATCCTAACAAAACACAGGATACAAACACAATTTAACTTTGCTTATGGAAAAAATGAGTAAATGGCATGCAACAGGAGCAGACATCTGATTTTAGAGTTAACCAGTCATCTCCTGGGACAATACAGGAGAGCAAAAGAGGATTCACTCAGGAAAAAGGCTTCTGAAAACTGCTCCAACAATAGGGATGACCCAGAGGCGCACTTCAGAACTGCTCTCCTGATCCATGCTAAAACACTACGATTGATGCACCCCTACGGCACGTTGCCAAAATACTCAAAACCTGGTGTACTACAAAGCATTTAACACCCTGACAATAGTGTTAGCTTGCATCAACTTGCACTCCATCAATTGTACTTGAAGGAAAACTCTGAAAATAAGCATTTGCAATCAAAAGGATGCTGACATTTTCAGTCCATGCCAGGACTTCTGTTTTGACAGTTCAGTCAAGTGAATGATTGGTATTTGTAAGCTGGGTACAAATGCCATGAAAACATTATGGTGCCAGAAAACACATCAGCAGTACATTACAAATGAAGATTGATAAATCCACAACAACTTCTAGTATATGTTATTCCATAATGAACACTTTAAAAGCTTCCCCAAATATTTCCCAACAGCACAGAACTACTTCTAAGAGTATTTCTCCACCTTAGTTCTAAGATTGATTTTTAAAGGCAGAAAAATACATACTGGCTGCAGAAGAAATAACTCAACCTTTAATATCTTTTTAAATTTTAATATCTTTATAAAATAAAGTGGAGAGGCAGGAGCCTAAGGGCACTCTTCTTCTCTCATTATAAGCACCGCCACTTCAGGCTTTCTCCAGGTATTCTAAAGAGCAACGTAAGCACTTTGATACAACACAAGTACGTGCTGGATGCCGATGACAAGGGCATATGCTTGGAAAAAAAAAACAGTGCTATCTTGTTAGAGCACACATAACCAGAGATAAACCAATTCACATTCTTTAGAGAAAAGCTACGACGTTTTAAAATATCACATGTGCTATCACGATCTCACAAAATCATTTTGAATACACCCACAAGAAGTTATTTTCATAAACTTAAGGCAGGAATAGAAATAGAATAGTATAATAGAAATAGAAATATTTCTCTTGGGGGAATAGAGGACTTTATTAAAGGACTTTATTTTTAACAGAGAGAGAGAGAGCCTTCAAGGTGTTGCAAAAATTCTATTTCTTATATTACTTTATCAAATGCTTGTTAGGGATGCAGTTTACTTTTCAATAGTCGTTTTCTTAGAAGAATACAAGCCATACTTTACAGCTTATTTGAGAAACTGTTCTTAAAAATAGAAAAAAAAAGAGCTCTAAATCTGTATGGTAGATGCTCTACATACACCGGAAGGCAAAACAGCACTTCATACACAGGCAAGATTTGCATTCTTGATGTTGCAGAAATGCACTTATTTCTCCCTAGTAAATAAACACATCATGAAATCCAGGTCTTAACTGAATAAGTAGTTTGGCCTCTGTGCTATTCAGATGTATTTCACATATTTCTTTCTATTCTGGACTCAGTATGTTTTCCAAGTAACTCACATTCTACAACTTTCATATAATATTAATGTTACATAAATTATGTGAGTATATCAATTGTGAATTTTCTTATTTTTTTCTACTTCAACTATAAAATACTTATAGAGTGTTTCCCTGCTATCAAGAATGTTTGTAAGAACTTAAAAGCTCCATGTGTCTTGTTCATTTACAATTTAAAATTGCCACTTTGAGTCCTATGAGCAATAGCTTGTTAAGAATTAGCACTACTCTGTAAAAATTAAGAAAATTCAACCTTCCTATTTTCTTTGTGGAAATAGGTTAAAAATGTGTTCCAATATGTTCTACAGAATATGAAAAAAAGGCCTTAAAATAAATACATCTTCATATCTGTGCTTTAGTCATTCCACCTATAATCAGGAAGTTACAAAATTACAAATGACATGGAGAGGATGAGTAGGGATCAGTTACCATCTACCCTAAAACAACTGGTCATCATTAAGTTAAACTTCGATAAAAAAAAACAGGAGGTAGCTCACTACACAAGGTTTGGTTAAACCATTAACTTCCTGCTGCAAGATGATATGGACGTGCAATATTATGGAACATGTGGCAGATTGGACAAATCAATGTAAGAGAAATCTGCTAAGGTTTAAAAATGGATATTAGAAATGGATAGAAATCATGCCTGGCTTGGGAAGCAAATGAGTCGTAAAAGCTCAGTGGTTGGATTGAGAAATTGTCTTTAGTTGCTTCTACAGGCAGAATGTCATGCTGTGGTATGATTCACCACAAGCCTTTCCAGCTATTTGGTAGGGTTCTGCGGTTGGTTGTTTTTTTTTCCCCTGTTAATCAGTTTCATAATACACTTCTGGAATCAATTTTTGCTATTACCAAACTATAAAGAAATAAATGCATTTGTTAGTAAGTTAATGAGATACTGCACACTTGAACATTCACAGAATTTCATTATATCATATTTAAGATCATATCATATATATATGATATACATGTATAACTTCAACAAGACCAAGAGCCTGGTCCTGCACTTTGGCCACAACAATCCCAGGCAACACTACAGGCTTGGGGCAGAGTGGCTGGAAGACTGAATGGAAGAAATGGACCTGAAGTGTTAGCTGACACTCCACTGAATATACGCCAGCAGTGCGCTCAGATAGCCAAGGCCAATGGCATCCTGGCTTGTACCAGAAATAGTGCCGCCAGCCAAAGCAGGGAGGTGATCATCCCTCTGTACTCATCTCTGGTGAGGCTGCACCTCAAGTACTGTGTTCAGTGTTGGGCCCCTCATTACAGGAAAGACATTGAAGCCCTCAAAAGTGTACAGAGAAGAGTAACGAAGCTGTGATGGTCTGAAGCACAAGTCTTAGGTGGATAGCTGAGGGGACTGGGATTGTTCAGTCAGGAAAAGAGGAGGTTCAGGGGAAACATTATGGCTCTCTACAACTCCCTGAAAGGAGGCTGAGGCAAAGTGGAGGTCAGCCTCTTCTCCCACATAACTAGTGGTAAGACTAGAGGGAATGGCCTCCAGTTGCACCAGGGGAGGTATGCTGGATATTAGGAAAAATATCTTCTTCAAAAGAGTGGTCAGGTGCTGGAACGGGCTGCCTGGGGAGGCAGCTGAATCATTATCACTGGAGGTGATCAAGAAACATTCAGATGCGTTACTGAGGGACATGGTTTAGTGGGAAATACTGGCAGTAGGTACGCAGTTGGACTAGACAATCTTGGTGGTCTTTTCTAACCCTGGTGATTCTATGACTCTTTGACTTTGAAGAAAATTATTTAAATTAAAAAAAAAAAAAAAGCTTGCAAATACAAACAGTACACAAAACTTGAACCATTCAACCAAAAAACTCTTGTTTTTAAACATAGCCCATTCTTTTAATGATTTACTTTACAAAATGACTTTTCTCATTCTGATTCTTCCTTGTCAGTACGTATCTTCACTGCACAAGTTGCCTGAAGTACTGCTATTAAATCTCTCATACTTCATTGCTCTCATGCAAGAACTTAACGGGATTTAGTTAATAAACCTCCATGTATTTTCTACATAGTCTGGTTGAATACAGTTCAGTGTGGAAATGAAGGGTGACAATCACAAGGGAAGCTGACAAACTTCACAAGAAAGCAATTACCAATAGATCTAGCTTCCTCCCTTACTGTTACAAGCTTGATGGACTGCAAGTATTGAGTTGTTTCTTTGTGTCATGCTCATTAGTTTTTGTGCCATTTTTATATTTGGCAAGGTTTTTATTACAATAATGCTTGTGTTTCAAAATTACTGAGAACTTTAAAATTTCTCCAGATCTACCCTGTCTTATTTGAAAGAAAATTTTTATATACTTGAAGGTTTCCATCCAAAACTAAGAAAGTTTCTTACTCTTCCCATTTTCGAGGGAAACAGTAAATGGAAAAAGTGTCACAGGTCTCAATTTATTCCTTTTTAACACAGCCAGCTAAAATGGGAGGGATGGATCATCCACTGACAGCGCACGGAATGAACTCAAATCATTTTCAATTTTTAGATGGCCAAATTTAATAGAGATAAGTCTAAATCACTGTATGCACAGCCATGTATTAATAACACTACATTTTTCCCTTGCAAGACTTTGAGATTTCAATTTGTCTAATTTTAATTATTCCTGAAAAACAAACAAAACTAAGTTACACTTGTAAAGGAAAACAAGATGGATTCAAAGAATTTAAAATAATTATCTCAGCTCCATTTCTGAGCTCAGACAATTTGGGATTCATTCAAAACAGCACAAAATACCAAAGTCAATAAACATTAAAAAAATCAATTGTAATTTCACAAAATGCACCTCCATGGTTTCTTGTAGGACACAGTGCTGGATTTCACTTAACGCACACTGTGCTGCTCTTCGTTTTCTCAGTGATGTGGTGAGTAGTGTTCCAACTTCTCTTTCATTTGAACTAACAATAATTCAATATTTTGATAGCCAGTCCCTGCAATTTAGAAACTCTGAGCTAGGCAGCAAAATGAAGCAACTGAGACAAAACAGTGTAGGAGGACAAGCCCAGCTGTGAAATTTGGGAAATGACTGTGAAATACAAAAAGGGACAAGACTGGAGCTGGTAGTGATAGAACTGAAGGGAAAGGCATGAAGGTGCAACAGGGGTGGTTTAGGTTGGATACCAGGAAAATGTTCTGCCTCAGAGAGTGGATGGGCACAGGTACAGGCTGCCCAGGGAAGTGGTCACAGCACTGAGCTTGCCAGAACTTAAGAAGTGTCTGTACAGAGCTCTCACACATACGGTCTGATTTTCACGTGGTCCTGTGTGGAGCCAGGAGCTGGAATTAATGATCCTTACAGGTTCTCTCCAACTTGAAATGTTCCATGGTTCTACAGTTGAGTACCTTAATGTTCAGTCCTATATTTCCTGCCCTTTAAAACCAAACCATCATCCTCCTGCTTTGATTTTGCACTGACTTATATAAATACCCACATTAACTCATAACTGAATTCCCAACAGTGACATTTTTTTCCCTTTCTAACTTCTGATCACAAACCCTTCAGCTCAGTGACACTCCTATTTTCTGTCTTTGCTGTTTTCATCCTCTTTAGACAGCACTACCTTCAGAAAGCAAGTATTCAAAGCATCAGCCTAACAGGTGCGAACATTTCCGTCTATTCCTAATCCTAAAGCACTACGAGCAGCAGTCTCATGGGAAATGCCTTTTGTTACTGCTGGCTGGCGTAAGATCTAAAAAAAATTAAAAAGCAGCTTAGTCTCGCCAAAGTCTGGCATGCAAATTGTCAATCAGTGCTAAGAAAGGAAGGGGCTCAGCAGGGAGTCCACTTCAAAAAGTTCTTAAGATCCTGCAGTTTTCCCCAGAGAAGCTGGGGAGCATCCTACACTGCATCTTCCAACCTCCCTCAGATACAGCAAGACGGCACAGGGACAGGGCCACCTGTAAGCTCCTTATTACCCACACAGACAGGATCTGGGCTAGACTGAGGATGTGCTACATTGCTCCTTCAAATTTTTTTTTTTCTTTTTTTCTTTTTTTTTTTTTTAAAGTGAAGGGCAAAATAAGGCATCTTCTTGAAATTGTTTGAAGTGGATTGACATTTTTCAGTGAAGACTGTTGTTAGCTTCACAGCAGGTCTCATTTTTAAATTTAATGTTCTAGCGCATCTGAAAAGGAAAGCATCCTAGGGGGATAATAACTTTAGCAATCAATTGATTGCATATATAGCTGCTGCTTTTGCAGGTACCAACTCTTAAAGAAGGCTGTAAAACAGGGAGATTTTAGCCTTCAGAGGTATCTGAGTTTGTGAGAAACCTCTATCTACACTTTAGATATGTTTTCATAACAGATGTGTGACAGTAAATAAAGCAGCAAGTGGTCATCAGGTCAGAACACATAACCTACTTTATGGCATTGCTTTATGCTTCTTGTGGTTGAAAGCTAAACTTGCTTGTCATTTATCTCAGAAAAAAAAAAGTAAGATTAACCTGGACTATTTTACCAAAACAGCTCTACTCATTCAAATGAGATAGTTTAATATCAAGCCAATAACACAGCGTGGGCACATTCCTGCACCAACACTTCTTTGGTTGTCATTAAGCCCTTTACTTTTTCCATCTTTCTCCTAAACACATATATTTGTGCTATACACGCTGAGTGGCACCCAAAGGACAAGACAGTACTAAAAATCTAATTGTTACAGATAATCAAAACCCACATCATATTTTTTCATTTAAAATACAGCTTCTCAAGAAGAAAATTTGAGACCCATCTTCAATTTTGTTTTTTCATTAAATGACTATGACTTAGAATAGGAAAGAGAAATTGTGTGGTTCAAGTCACTACCACTAACTTATGTTACCATACAGTTTTTCAGTATAGCTTGCTATATTGCAACGTACGAAATCTGGTGGTTAACAACAACAACAAAAAATTAAACTGTTTTTCAAGAAGAAATTAATTACACATACAAAATTTTAGCACTGGCTCAAGTTTTTGTATGCATAAAGAAAATAATGTTGCCATGTTGCCAATACAAGTCCCATGACTTCTGCATACATTTTGAATTTAGTACTTTTTTCAGGGACCTACAGGATCAAATTAGTCAGAAATTGCTGTTCTAAAGCGAGGAACACAGAAACAAGAAGGTTGCAAGGGATGGACCCTTATGAGGAACCCGCCCCTGTGTCTTGCATCACTAAAACAGTAGAACAGGAACATTTGCTGTATTTCACACTCTCATTTATGACATGTGGCTTTCAGAATAAATTTAGGTTTATAAACTAGTTATTACAAAGCATATTAGCCTGAAAATCAAGACGTAATTTTAAATTGTTTTTTTAAAATTGGTAAATTTAAATTGGTATTTATACACATATGATTATGGATTATGGATTATGCCATACAGTCAACACACAGTTTTGGGAGTGGCTAAGTTCACATGATTTAGAAGCAGAGTGCAAATAAGAAATATGTTAGGTTATGACAAGATTCACAGTGCTTTAAGTCAGAGCAGTTTCATCCTGAAGTTTCCACTGTTTCTATCATAACTGAAGTAACTATGTAACTTCTTACTTTTTTACCTGTTACTCTTATCTAGGTTTATAAATAAGAAATACGCCATACTTCCAGATGAACAGAACTTGATAAGCGGCCTAAAAGATCCTCTGGCAATATATTTGCTGATTCTATCTAGCTAGACTGCTAAAGCAAAACAATATATGGAGAGGGAGATCTCCACCCAGATTTTAATCGCAATCGATCAGTGAGATAAGCCAATATAATTAAGAATATATTGCTCAAGTTCATTCAATTACTTCATCAAAAATACACAACCCAGCAGATGAACTTGCATTTAAGAGCTTGCGGTTCTGGACAGTTTGAGCTTAATAAGGACAAAATAATCAGTTGCAGATGCTTTCACTTAACATTCAGAAATATCCCATGGGACAACAAGATTTAATTTTATGGTCATCTGCCATTTTAATGATGTGCCTGTTATAATGCAGAACATCTCTGTCTTACCTGCCTAGGTTTTTGAAAACATAGTAAACTAAATTGGGAATGCATTTAGCTGCACCATTGATATTTTCTTTCTTGATGAAAAAAAGATACATCCTCAGAATATGAAATATTAATATATCTTTACTCTATTCTGCAAAGAAAAAAATAGACCCTTGCTATTTAAGCATATTAAAATCTGTCAGCTCCTCTTCTTTTTTTTTTTTTCTTCCAGTCTTGAATTCCATATTACCTAGAACATTCCATATACTCACAATTTTTATCTTTTGGTGCTTTTCTTTCTACTTAGTACATCATGTAACATAGAAACAGTCAGAGACAGCATGCGTAAGTTTTTACTGGAAAAGCATAAGCCAAATAAAAGCATAAAGACAGTAAGCATACTTACAAAAAAGCAGAGCTTTCCCCTACAAAGAAATCTGTAGATCTTAAGTAGTTCTAAATGAAGCCATAAAAGAAGAATTACAGTTCATCTGCACAATATGATACACATTAAATTCTCTACTGTCCTTATATATTAAAGCCCTCATGTCCACCCAAGATGGTACTGAAACCAAATCAAGAAGGTAGAAAAGGTCTCTCTAAAGAGTCAAGCATATGTTCATAGACTGTTTTCTGTTTCCTTGGGGAAAATATTATTATTATTATTATTTTATATATGTTATATAATATATAAATTATAGTATGATTATATTATAATTATGAATTATATTTTATATTATATCATTTATAATTATATAATAAATATAATTTATATGTATATAATAAAGTATAGGTTTTATTTTATTTTATAGGGCAAAAATGTAATAAAAATACATATAAAATGATGAAGACATTAGGTTTCTTTGTAATGTGTACTGGACCAAGATTCCAGACAAAAAGAGACTGGCTTCTGAAAGAAGATACAAATCAGTTGTGTACAAATGAATATCAAGACTCAAATACTACTCACCGTACAATAATACTTTATTTAAAACTATGGGAACTCTTTATGTTTTTATCCAGGAAGAAATTAAGGCAGGAAAGTAAATGACAATCTACTGGTGTCACATGGACATTTCCTTCAAGCTTCAGACACCTGGTTGGACTTCACTGCTGTGACTGGAATCTCAGTCAAGAAATACAAAGAGCAAGTAACTTGACCACCAGAAGTACTAAAAGTACACATACTCTACCTGTATTATAAACTTATATCATTTAAGGCTCATGACAGTCTTTTAATTTCCTAGCATTCTTCTTTTGATCAATTTCCCACAAAAAGGCTCCTCCTATGGAGATTAACAAAATGTTCCAAGAATAAGGAACAAAAGGAACAAGGCAGGCAAGTGTTTCCTTGCAGTACCTCCCCATCTGACAGATAAAGGTGTTGCAGCTATTCCACCTGACAGATGCGTTTGCGTGACCCTTTAGAGCCTCTGATGACAAACCACGGCATGCAGCCTCCCACTCTCCCCTGACAGCACAGAACCTCATTTGCTCACGTACAAAACACAAGCGAGAATCCCATATGCTACAAGTCACCAGAAAAAGCTGCCACAAAGCAGTGTCAGTCTGACACAGGTCACGGGAATACAGATGCCAGGCAGAAAGCAGGGATAGAGGCCCTCAGTCCCAAGCATGGTTACCCCCAGAGGCAGCCAGGGGCTCACTCGCTTCCTGCCTTGCCCCCACTGACCTCCATCACTACAGAAATAAAGACTTAGTGAAAGATTTGCCAAAAACCATTTTGATTCCACCGCCATTAAAGAATTCAGCTCATCAGCAGGTTAAAAGAAAAAGCCTATTCCCCTCCCTCAAAAAAGTGGTAGCAAGTATTATTTACTCTTACTACAACATGTTGTTGCTCCTGAGTTCCCTTTTTTGCTAAACCTGATGGTAGGCACAACAGAGAACATTTCAACATTGCCATCTGTCTCCCTGGCACTTCATACCAAGTGAGTCGCTGTCACTTTGATGGTAAATTAGAATTTCCCACCAGATCCATTAAGCCAGAGGCTGCTCACAGTTTGCCCCATCTCCCTCGGTGCCTTCCTCCCTTAAATCTTTTTTTGATATTGAACAATCTGAGAGTTTTAAGAACAAGCTTCTACGCGATGTATTAAACTGCAGAAATCATTAATAAAAAGAATTATATCGGGTCTGAAAAGATCCTTTTAGAAAAGACTTTTAAAGCATCATTAAATTTATTACATTACTTGCACTACGCCGTGGGCTCTCTCCCTGGCAGTGGTCACAAAGAGAACTGTGATACTTGGGAGGAAGAGGACTACATGGGAAATGGAGCTGATGACTTTGGGGGGAAGCTGCCAAGTTCTCAATTGCACTTCAAGATGTACAGCTTTACCTGATGGCTGAGCTCAGGTTAGGGCTGCTGCACGGAGGTGATAGCACGAATGGATGCCTCACTGATCCGCAGAACATCAGGGATCTATTTCCATTGGTAGTGCTGGGATGTGAGCAAAACTAAAATCATCTTGGAAATCCACCCACTGTAATAAGAACAAATGCATTTCCCAACATACTTCTAGGCAGGCTTTTCCTGCTCAACATGTTCCTTGAAATAATAAGTCCATTCCAATTTCCAAACAAGATTCCAAGTTACTTTAGTGGAATGTAGGTTATGTTTAGGGACAAGGGATCAAGTAACGATTCATACAATATATATAAGTCAATATAAACTCATTCAAAGACAAATAGAGAAAATCGTACCTTGGAAGGATAGGAATGCTCCCTCCAGCAAGGGCACTTGAACAGCAGTGCCAGCCCTTGCAGAGGTAGATGATTTCTCATGGAATCATAGTACCATTAAGGTCAGAAAAGACCTCAAAGAACATCACTGTACTGTACCCACTGCCTCCCTCCATGCACCATCTCTCCTTTTCTTGAACACCACCAGGGACAGTGATCTCACCACCTCTCCAGGCAGCCTGTTCCAATGCATTACCACTCCTTTAGAGAAGAAATTTCACACACTGGACTAAGCTTATACACAAATGATCTGTAGAATAATGCTTAATATGCAATACTGTGCTACGTGAAAATAATATGCAAGACTGATACTGAGATAAAAGCACAATAAGGATCAAACCAGTAAAACTACCAAAGGTTTCTGTTCCTAACTGAACACACAATTGAAAAAAAATCAGTCTTTAAATGAAATGCTTTTTTTCAGTCTTTCAACAAATGTTCACAGCTATTTTAAATTTCTTACAAAGAAAGACTCAGGCATATAAAAGTGTAAGAGATCTAAGAATTTGTTTCAGGAGATGAAAAATGGCTGTCATATCTTTGCATCACTTTATTTGACTGATTCTGAATGTAGAGTGTAGACTACTTGCACATTTTATTATTAATCTGAAAATAATTAAATAAAACATTTCACATCTGATTTCTACCTCACACAGGGGATGCCTAGATAAAGTCAATGTATTCTGTAGATTTTGCTGCTTGATCCTGGGCAGGTAAGTGATGCCACTGCTGTGAATTAAATAAAGAAATATACATAAGGTAGTCATATAGGGGGGGAAGGGGAGGGCGGGTGACATCAGGAGGCATCTGTCTCCAAAAAATCCCTCTCCCCTGATGGATACTAAGTGCAATAACCAGCATAAATATAAAGCAAAGTTCACCGCACAAACCTGGCAATAAATGTTACCATCTATTTTAGTGTAAACAGCCTATGTAATGGTTGACTTGCCTGGAGGTATCATATACATCGGCTTCTTTTACTGAAACTGCTACCAGCTCCTTCAGAAGATGCTGTAAATGACAACAGTGGATTTGTTGGATATCCTTTGCTCACTGTAGACTCAACTTAGGCTGATAGCTATTTTGGCTATCACGCAATGCAAACTATTAGTCAACTTAGTTAACCAGCAGAGGATTTTCCCCTAGTTCCCCTACTAGTCCTTCAGGTAAGCAACCTCAAGGGCTTGCCTGACCATTTCACTCAGATGCAGTGTGTCGCAATACAGCCCTGCCAGCACTGAAAGGAAAGAATGTTAAGGGAACTCTGCCTTATGACCTAAAGCCATGCACTATTGTTTGTCCTTATGGCATGAGGCCCTTTTTAGCCTCTTACCTACATTCCCTCTTCCAAAGCTTCATTGCATTTTCTATCTAGAAGAAGATCTTCCCAAATTAAAATAAAAAGTAACTTTCAGGGCTCTGCATTGGGGTCTATACTTCAAGTTTTTACCACCAATTTGACAAACACACTTCTTTTGAAGATGCTTTACACACTTATTTAACACTATAGAGGGGATAAGAAATACATTCTTAAAAACTATTATCTCTTTGCAGTAAGTATCATAAGGTCTAAATTATTAAGTTGTCTAATTGAAGTTATTAAGAGAGAAGCAGCAACCACGAAAAATAAACACCAAGTTTAGCTAAGCTGGACACCTTTCCAATTCAGCCCAGCTGCTCTGCTCTTTCTTAGTGTGCCTCTGTTATCCACCTACACCTCTGCCAGGAGACAAAGGACTCCAGAAACATATCAAGCTCCTCTATTTCATGGGCTAAAAATCTCAGAGGAAAATACTGGCAATATATCGGCATCTTCTTTTACATGACCTCCATCATCCTGCCTTATAAACTGAAAGCAGGAAGTACTCCTCTTGATCACAAGCTCAAAGTTTTTTAATTAAATCATTTCAGAATACCAGAATCTGAAGAAATTTACTCATTAGGAAATCTTAGTTCTGCCTTCCCAATCTGCAGGTGTTCGGTTAGTCTCTAACCCTCAAAGCAAGCAAGAAAGCAATGAGGTCTTAGTCATAGAATCACATAAACTCAGGCGTCGAAAGGGACTTCAAGAGATAGAGTCCACCCCCTGCTAAAGCAGGTACCCTGCAATAGGTCTCACAGAGAAGCACGTAGCCAGGTCTGGAGTATCTCCGTGGAAGGAGACCCCACCATCTCTCTGGGCATCCTGTTCAGTGCTCCATTACCCTCACTGTAAAGAAGTTCTTCTGCACATTAGTATGGAACCTCCAACGCTCAATTTTTAGGCCGCTGCTCCTCGTCCTATCGCTGCCAAGAAGAGTCTGGCCTCACCCAGTTGCCTCCCACCTCCCTCTTTATATTTATTAACATTAATCAGATCCCCCCCTTGGTCTTTTCCCCATGCTGAACAGACCCAGGTTACTCAGCCTAAATGGGGCCAAGAAAAAAGGAAAAAAAAAAAAGAGGAGAAATTCCTTAACAATCCCTTTTAAGCATTTACAAGACAAAAAAACTCAACATTTATTATAATTATTCAATAAAAACGTGTTTTTTCTATCTTCAATAAGATATTTTTATTTATAATTGAAGTTAAATAATAGTAGTGTTTGAATCAGCAGGATTTGAATAGTTTGAAATCATATTCATTCAATTTGAAGCCATTATTTCCATCGTTGTTATTAGCTTTTTGAAATGTGCTCATGCTTTCAAGTTTTCACTGAATCGTTATCCTGCACTACTGGCAAGAACATTTCATTGTTATTAAATGTTATTACAGCATTTCCGCATACAAATGCAGAAATCCATGCATAGAAAGGTAAATGAGAAAGAGCTATGAAAAGCTTTCAGCTAAAAAACTCAATGATTCACAATAGCACAGGCAGCAGAGCATCAGGCATCCAGACATTTAAGAATGGTCATCTGACTGCTGCTTTCTATTTCAGCCACTTGAATTATTAGCTGAAACCTCAATACAACTTGGTGTTCTAAGAGTAAAGACATTTATTTTGCATTTTTTAGTATTTACCAATGAATGAGAAGACAATCCAACACAACTTGTTAATCAGTACAGCAGAAGTTATGCAAATTATCATTCTGTGATTGAATCTACTCCAAGGTTATATTCTGCTAAGTGTAGGTCTACTTCCTCAACTGTACAATTACCATCTTACACATTTACAAAGTTCAATTCAATGAATATTCATGCCCACGAATACAAATGCATATATACCATTTTCCCTCTTTGTGTCCTACATCCCATAATGATTCTGTCTCATCTCTGAATTCTGAGAGGATAACAAATACAGTGAGTGCATGAATATAACGAAGGTGAATAGCATCTTACTCTGAAATTACTTTTTGTCAGTCCGTATTTCTTATTATGATGCCTTCATGGGCTTTCTGATCACAGCCATTACTATTCCTAACTTCCTTGCCACAATTCCTCACCCGAAACATCTTAAGAAAACCACAAACATCCCATTCTCATTCCTCATTTCTTAAAAAGCAAACAAAAAACCTTCCCATCTTCATTCTGCCAGCCATGGGCACAAAGCAAATCCATAAAGACGGTCAGAATTCAGGGCTTTGCAGCCAGCCACATAAGGCCTCTTCCATAAGCTAGCTGTGGTTGGACTTGGGGGTTGGATCAGGTGATCTCCAGAGGTCCCTTCCAAACCCTGCTATCCTGCAATGCTATTTGGACAAGCATTTACCGTAGTCAATGTGAAGCACACTGACATCACATCACTAGTGCACAGGGAGCATTCCTAACTGCCTCATAATTGTTTTGAGCCTGTTGGGGTGCCTGCAGAATTCCCTCCCTCATCTGGAGCTGCTTATCCTCCTGAAGAAGCAGTGCTAGTATAGCACTGCATGGGCTCTGAACTGATGTCCCTCTTCTCCATCCTTGCTGCCTTCTGCCAGTATTAACATTCCTCAGCTAGCATTAAACTTAATTGCCCTGTGTTATGATAAAAAGAAGCTTGTGACAATAAACTGAGAAATAGCGACTATTCATCTCTGGAAACTGAATTATTTTACCCTAAGCAGAAGGCTGGGAAACCCACAGCACCCAGTACTGAACCTCCTGCTGGTACCCAGGATGAGGGCTAGGACTGGCTGAGGGCCAGAATCCAACATGGGAGCCCACTCGTTGAGACTGGAAGCAAACTCACAGGGGGAAAATATCATAAATCAAAACCTTGAAAGAAAAAAAGAAAAAAAAAAACAACCAAAAAAAAAAGAACCACTTGACTTTTTCTGACTAACAATAATGTTAACTCATTTAATAAGGCTCTGACATTTGCTTTCAGAACCATCTGGGACCAGGATATAAAGTTTAGTATCTAGCCTGCAGTCAGACCTATTATTACAAAAACCAGAGACCATTTCTATATGTCATAGGCAGAGTTTTTATATCCAGCATCTCTCAATAATCTGCTTTCTCTGGCATGCTGTTCAATATATGTGACATTCTGGCAAAATCTTTTCTAAACAGCACCAGATGCCTGCAGATATTTCTTCAGATAAGATGCAATTATATCCCACAGAAAACAGGGGCAGGCAAATGCCTCAGAGCTACATATTAGCATCAGGAAACATGACAAAGGTGAAAAAGGGGATCTTCTGCTTGCTCTGATTGGAAACAGAAATTGCAAGGATGTAACAAATTGGATAAAGTCACTTTTTTCATATTGAAAGCATCTTGTTTATCATCATTTTGATCTCAAGGTAACATGGAGAAAAGCTTTTGATTTCCACAAATATAAATGTTGCATTTCTTATCAGCCTTGTTTCTGGCCATAACCACTGGAATTCAGACAAAAAGTTGTAATGTTGTTTGCACAGAAATTAAGAAGTTTCGGTGGAAAACAAACAACAACAAAAACGAATGTTTTTCTGCCTTCTCTTAATATGTGAAAAAGGAAATGCAGTGTTCAGAAACATTAACTTGGTAAAATTTGTGAAGATTCTCTTTAATAATGACATTTAAACCCTTACCTACTTTGCACAGTGTTTCCCAAATATTTTTCAGCTACAAACATTAAAGCATCATCTCATTGGTTAGATCAATCACTAATCAGATTACTATCAACTCTCATTATAGCCTCTGTTGATACAGTCAGCACTTCTCATTCCACCAAAAATCAGAAACAATTTAAAATCTAGACCAACACAGGTTAGGTAAAACAACGCTACAAATTTCTGGACCTCACGGTGACTCTCAGCCTAATTGGCACAAGCACAGTGCAACTCACTATCTCTGTCAGCCACCCCATACCTAAATTCCCCTTCCTTGCTCATCAGTCATCATCTTCAATTCTAAGAAATCTCAAATGCAGGCTGCTCACTGCAGGTTTTATTGCACCTTCCTAGGTCATAAAGCACCTATGATTCTGCTATCTACCCAAAGACCCTACCAAAGAGCAACCCAGCACCTCGCAAGCATAGCCTTGACCTCCAGTAGCAGCTTTTACACTGCAGAGAGCAACGTAAGCACTTCCAGCCTGCAGCCTGTGCTGAAACCCAAGGCAGCAGAGCCAGGTTGCTGTGACCCAGTACCCCAGCTGCTAACCTTTGCTGACAGCATCTGCAGCTCAAAGACAGCACTACACAGATGCAGCTGCACTGCGTGTGGGACCTGACCTGGAAATTCAGCATTTCAGTGCTTCAACCTTTACAACTCCATGTGGGTACATCAGCTGATGGATAGCAGTCATCAATTTGGCATACGTCCTTCTGAAATGCAGCTATTCCTCATATTAAAATCTGTACTTAGAACATGCAGTATGCTTGGACTGTGCAAAGCTGGAACTCTTAAATAGCTATAGAAGTACGTGAAGTTTCGTGACAAATATTCTGCAGTGGCAAAATTCAACACACAACTACTGACATTCCAGGACAAGTTTTTGTCCTCAATTAAATCCATTAACTCACTCCCACTGAAGCAGAACATCAACCATCTATAATACTTAAATGGATGGGGAGCAATTTTGCACATCATTATTTTTCTCCTCTTCCCCATGGAGTCCTGTAAGCACTGGCTGGCTCCTGTGAACCAACACTGAACTGTGCCATGAGAAGCCAAGAGGAGCAGACACTGCCTATTCAAGCTCAGTTGCATGTTTGGAGATGCAACTGTTGTTCTCCTGAAGGAAATTCCAGGTTTATTTAAATAATTACTTACATGTTGTGCCCAGAAAACAGTATTGCATACACGTATGATTACCTTTGTTGAAGTTTCGCATTCAGACAATTCTTTCATTGAGTACCTACTCCCTGTTTAACGAATAACACATTATTCTGTAAAAAAAAGTATCTTCTGTGTAACACCTAAATGTGTTAAAAAGGTTAATACAGCATTTTATAACACTCAGGCTGATGACAGAATGTAAAAATGTGATTCTGAAAACCAGAAATGTCAACAAATCTCCAAAGACATAAAATAGCACGAAATTAAATGTTACCAACTGCCAGGGCTGAAGAAAGGCTTCTTGAAGTTAGGAGATGACATCAAAATAGGAGAAATCGTGTTTTAAAAGCATAATAATCTACCTAATGAAACTTTATAGGATACTTTTTACAGACACAAGCTTCGAGAAATACTGATCATTTCCTTTTCACTGAAATAATCTCAAAGAGTCCCAAAATAGAGGGGATTGCAAATGCCGATCATTAATCACTCATCAACTTCTTGTAGCTTGAAACATCTGAGCTTCCACGTCCCTTGGCATATTATAAATCATTCAGTGGAGCTTCATTTTTATGGAAGAACATTTTGTAAAATGAATCATGACAGTGTACTTAGTTTAACTGCAAAAATAGGGCTTTACATGTGTAGATACACAGACTTACATATGCATATTCATGCCCACAGCGTCACACTGCGTAAACACACACATTTATGGTAACTAAACACCAACATCACATGTCTGTATTCATATATAGTCAGACTGGCAAAACTATGCTACCAGATATTCAAAATAAACTACGTTCATTAAACTTTCCTGACATGATCCTCCCAAAACCTCATGAGGAGGTAAACCTGCAAGGTGGAAAATGGATGGGGAGAGAGTTAAGGTCTCCATTACGCACTGGGATGTAATCAGCCCTAGCAAAAACATCAGTCAATTATAAAATGAGGAGAATTGCTAACATCGTGGATTCCCCCAGTTCACATCACAAACTTTGTCATTCAGTATCTTCAGGAAGCCTTTGTGCAGCTGGGAAGTTCCAAGGGAAATAGTGTCTCTGCTTTATCAACATCAATACCAGGCAGCTGCAACAGCCTCGTCATCTCTATCACCCTACTGATTTCTCAATTACCAGCTGCAAATCTTGAGCTCCCTGGTTTAAAAAAATCAAGTGAAAACCTAACATGTCCAAAGGCTAACATCTGTAGACAACAACACTGCTCAAAGTGTAAGGCTGCAGGCAAGTGCAGAAAAGTAGCTTACATGCCCAAATACTCAGCCAAAGACCCACAGGGAGCAGCAGAACAGTAATGAGCTGTCAGTGAAAGCCACAGTACACTTTAATTATTGCCTCAGCACTGGATCTTTAAGATGTCAAAGTAGCCCTAGGAGAATGCCAGGCATGGAGCTCAGCAACCACACCTGAGAGCAGGAGGAGAGCAACCATCAGGCTTGATTTACAAAGGGTATTTTAATGCTGTAGAGCTATTAAAACCATTAGATGCCCTGGGCCAATTTCTGATGTCAACTCTGAACTACACTTTCTCCAGGAATAGGTAAGTGGTGATTAATTTTATCCATAATACTGATACTTTCGTTCAAATTATTATTGGATGCATCTAGGTGGTCAGTGGCACTTACCAAACCAACTAGTGTGCTGATTTTTCTTTAACATCATGTCTGTGGAACAGTGGCATAAGCACAAGAAGATAAACAGAATCGCAATTCTTTTAAGGCCGTTCCTATGGAAAGTACAAAATATGCTCATTTACGCTATAATTATCACACTATAATGACTATGTTCCTAGCAGACATTCAGGAAACGTAGAAGCCAATTTGGCCCTCTTCCTTTATGACTTTAAGTTAATCAAAACAAAATCTCAGCCAAATGGAACAGACCAGTTAATAAAGCTCATCTACCTCGCCCTGGAAGAGCTCTACTTGAAATTCAGACTTACTTGCTCATTTCAAATCTCTGCTAATGAGCATAGATATGTTTATCATTCTGTGACAGAAATGGAGGCAGAAAGGAGGAAAAAAAAGAGACAAATGATGAAGGTAACGTCTCTGCTTGATGTTAGTAGTCATTATAATGGAAAATGATGGCAAAACATTTGAAAGACAAATCCATCCTAAGATATTTAATCCAATTTTTCATTATGTTGGACATTAGAGAAAATTTCATTTCTGTAAGACAAATATGGTATGTGAAAGTATTTTTAGAGACAGACAGAATCAATTGGAAGGAATATAGCTATGTACAAACACAGATGTCTGTGCTGGTTCCAGGATAGGAAGGCTATTTTAATCTAGCCTATTTCTGATCAGCAGCCATCATGCTAAATAGCTCCAGAGCAAATTTTCTCTTTCTGCTTCTAGAGACATTCTAACTATAGGATGGCCTGCTGTAAACCACTGACAGACACTTGGGATAACTTAAAAAATAATAAAGTTCTTTTAATTCTGGATGCTGCTTCCCTCAGTACTGGGTGGATCAGAGGGACGCTTCCAGGATTCCAGGCTAACCAGTACTTGAGTGGACGACGCTCACACCTGAGCTTGTAGTTTTTTCTTCCTGGTCAAGTGTCGCAATTCACACAACTCAATTGTACAGGATCACCAAATAAACACAGCAGCCATTTAATACTGCTGGTCTCATCCTATCCCATAATATAAATCTAGGAGGCTCTACACTTAGCTACAGAGAATTCTTTCCCAAAAGCACAACTTGAAAAACTAACTCAAAATTCTTCTATTAATCAGAGGTGTATTATACATTCAGATGTAAATACGCATTACTAAGAGTTAGATTTTCCATTTTAAAGGTCCATTCAGACTATTAGTTTTGAGAAAGATTTGCATTCTAAGTCAACAAACTAAGGAGAAAAACTAGTGACTTACTGCCAACAGTAACAAAATATTGAAGAGAAACATTTCCAAACATGGCAGAATTAGGACAAATGAGTTATTTCTCAAAACAGGAAGAAAAAAAAAAGGGCAATCTTGCAATTTCTGGAAACTGAAAGCACATGGGGCACAGCCCTCTGGGCACTGCTACGCTTTCTGAAAGGCTTAGTGCATAAACAGATTTAGTTTACTAAAAATCTATGTTGGGAATGCACATGTGACTGTGTTACTGCTCAAGACTGCCAATCTACTACTATTATGCTGGCATCACATATAAGGCTCTGTAAGTCATGCGAATGTATTTCTCCTAAGCAATCTTTGAACTGTTCACTGTGACGTGTTCACACGTATGTGCACTGGTTTATGAAAGTTACAGATTATACTGCAGCCACTGCCTGAAGAGAAAATGACTCCCACCTCTTCATATACTTTTGTCGTGCACAGATTTTAACGTCAGCCAAAAAAACAAAGCGTCTATGGAAAGCATCATACCTTCAGCATCTGAATCTGAACACTAACAGAACCTGCATGACTTCAAACAGATTAAAGCAGCGTGACCTTTAAATGTCAAAATGATGCCTACTGCTTAGAGGATGTGGAGATGCCTACAAATTCATTCTCAACATAGCTTCCAATAACTTCAAAGCACGAAATGTAATCCAAATAACTATTCCATCTTTTCCAGCATTTACATGCTCCTTTATCATCTTGAGCATCTACACTACTTCCTAGTATATAGGACTGACTAATTTTGCAAATATTAGGCTTTGTATCCCAATGCATTGGTTATGCACAACTTCAGTCACAGGCAAATCCCTGTTTATCACACTAACACCAAGCCAAGAAACATCAGTGTAGCCCTAAGAGACTTTGGCCATTTTGTATCTCACAACACATCTGCACCCTATACTGAAGGCAAGTCTGAATGCATCAGAACTCAAGAAGCTGACATATGTTTTCCAATAGCCTTGTAAGCTCTCCAGTTCTTGCTGAGTCAAGACTTCTTCAACATCAACTCACAGAAGTAGATAAGAAACTGCAACATAATTATTACCATTAACAGAAAATAAAAGATATTATTTCCTTCCCGACAAAATTCTCTTGTAGCAAAACTCTATCATCTGAATTCATCTTCCACTGTTTTTTTTCCTAGCTCTGTGCTATGCCAGCTGGCTTGCTTAGAGCAATGAGCTGTTGAATTAGGTAATGTTTTTTGTAAGTCACTCAAGTACAGCAGTTTTGAATGGTTTCACAATGCACAGATGTCTAAACTGCCTTTAGAGTAATATTAAATGATAAATACTAAGTGGTAAGACTAAGTAGTAATACTAAGCGGTAAACACGAGGACTTGCAATTCTGTTGAGTCCACAGGTGACAAATACACATTTTCTCAGAACGGCTATCATCTTTTAATTAGTGTTTTAATTAGCCCTAAATAAAATTCCACATTTGTATAGCATCAAGAATCATTTTAAATAAATTACAGGTTAATACAGATGAAGCATCCACCTGAACTCAGAGCAAAACTGAATGCACAAAGAGATGCAAAATCCCTACCTGGTGAATAAGAAGAATGCATGCTACTGAAGAGCTGAGTTCCCAGAACTTTTGTTTCACACTTGGTCTTAAGAAAACAGCCTGAGAAGTCCTGGTCCCGCAGCAGTGGGTAAGCTCAGGGTGCCAGGACAGCTCTGTTAGAGTCATACAGGTAAGACAAGACCGAAGGAGAGATGCTCTTGGACAAACTGGGGATGTTACTGCTGCCAAGTCAGCAGGTGCCTGCTATGGTTACACGTTGGCATACTCTGGAGGAGACTCTTAGAAAAGAAGGTTACAGAGCTCCGTAGGGCTGGCATGGCCTCACCACACCAAAGCAAAGAGTCTTGGTCACATCATTTGGGAACACCTGTGCAGACTTACTGCAACAGAGATGTCACAGAATGAAAACATAGCACATGGAATGAAAAAGTTTTGTGAGAGCAACAGGAGATGCTGCTACTGGCATGTAAGCATTTGAAATAGGACAGTTGGTCAAAATTATTTAAAAAGTTGTAAAGAAAAGCTTTTTTTTTTTTTTTACGTTTTCCTGGTACCTTTTCATGAAGTTTTCATTAGTTTTCAGGCATAGCGCTAGTCAAATTCTTTCTATGATTAGGATTTTAATGTTGATTTAAATAAAAACATAACTTCCAGTGAAGGCAAGGTCACTTTTAAAATTCCATGTGCTTCACAGTATGGAACACATAGTAAAGAACCAAAAAATAAAAATTAAAAAGAAAATAAGAAAATCCAATAAAGCTTCATTTTCAAAAGCAAAGAAGATATGCATGACATAAAAATGAATCAATATTTTCACTGAAGTAAAATTTCTTTCATAACAAAGTACTTCAAAAATTAATTTGATACTTCAGTAGCAAAATCTACACCAAAATACAGCAAACTACATTTTTAGATTAATCAGTTACATCTGCATAATATTTCACAGTTCAACAGATTAAGAAAAAAAATAATGTTCACAACAACTGGGAAGATTTATGGCATTTGCTAGGCTGTACAAGAAATACCATTTGAATAATTTAATGAAAAATGTTACTAAGTTATGCTGTAAAGTATATAGTCTGCACTTAGATCACTTTAGCACATCTTCTAAATGCAACAAGAATGATCTCCACAAAGCCAATCTTGTGCATTTTCACTTGTTCTCCATCACACTGTGCAATCCCTGAAGCATGTTGGCCTATTAAGTGCACAGGCAACCTCAGACACTCAAGTACAACACACTTTAGGGCCACGTTTAAGCTCTAGCTTAGATAATGGCTTTCTCACTTCTTAAAACTTGACTCTGTCTTTTCTCCCCATCATTCACCGTAACAGATCACTCCTGTGAACATAACTGTATAAGCATCTTCTTACATGTGGTCTTATTTAACAAATTAGTCTGCTTTTCACATTAATTCAACCCAAAAATCTAGCCCATTCGCTTCCAAAATGGAAAAAAAAAATCTGATTTACAGTCTGCAACATTTGGATGCTGAGTACAATAGACAGCTTCATCTCAAGAACTCACAATGACAGACTATCAAACCAAAGAAGACAAAAGCGGGAAGAGAAAAGAGAGAGTATTAAATTCTTTGGATAGGAGGCAAAGCCTTGTCTTCCTAGATTTGGTGGAAGGATAAAAACTGAAGATTTTCTGAAATCACATTTTTAAGTTCCTCCATAAAATGTATTTCACAATATAAAAGGTAAACACATTCCTTTCGGAGCAAGTTCCAAGTGCATCAAAACAATTTCAAAGAGTTAGAAATGCCAAAGTACCATCATCTATTGCATTCTTGAATTACTCTTCCTTCTACCGCATCTACGAATTTCACTGTTAAGATTGTTGATCAAGTTTAGACTGAAATACAACTCCACTAAGAGCTTGAAATAGCATTAAATTGACTATAAAATGTTTAATGCACATTAAAAGTACCAAATGTAATAACCAAGGTACAAATCCCAATTTTCTTTATATTTCAGTAGGTTTTACGTCAAATAATCAAGTTAACAAGCTAAGCCAAGATTATTTATTTATTTCCCTCCAACCGTTACATTTTAAGATCAGCTCCTAAAGGAAGTCTGAAATAGAAGAGAGATAAAACAAAGAGTACGTCTGCCACTAAGTGAATAATAATGGCAAGAGAGAGATGCACACCTCGTGCCTCCTGTATCCATTGAAACTCCAATAAATGTAACTTCATGGTAATGTACACCTATTGACGTAACGTACACCTAAATCTTGTTGAACTGGGCTAAAGCACTCAAATGCGCTAGAACGGCACTGAAGCTTATAAAAGCACCAAAGAAAAAAAAGACAGATTAATTACTTTTTAAGAAATGATTGTCTTCGGGAAATAATAGGTTACTAAATTATAGATCTTGGCTTTGTAGCTCAAAGGTTTCTAAAATTCAAATTGCATCTCAAAGTATTTTCCCTGCATCATCCCTCCCACCCACCACCCCCCCCAGTCAGCTTTATTATACTGGAGTTTAAAGATGACCAGAATTTTAAATACTATTGTTAGTAAATTTTTATTTATTTATTTATTTTTAAGTCAAACTTTTACCTACTGGAAGATCACCAAAGTCTACATCACCATCACCATCCTTAGCCATTATAGCTCACCTGGAACCCATTCATGCTTTATTCTAAGCTAGAAAAGGCATTTGGACGTACCCAGCAGTATGTGGATATCAGTGCAGTTACAGAAACCGAACCAAATTCACAGGGGAAGAAAAAGGATTTTAAATACACTGTTTGCAACAATTTACCTCTATGAATCAACTCAGAAAGTAATGTTACAAAATATGTTAGAAGAGGAATAAATGTTTTCAAGCCTAGCTCCCAAATCATCACTGCAAATTGCCATGGATACCAGCTTCGGAAATATAATGTAGATGAAGAGAAGGAATCCTCAAAGAATGAAGCCATCTTTCCTCTGAATTCTGCCTAATCTTTAGAAATGCAGATGTGCAGACAAGGAAGCACAGCATTCATTTTTGTTCTGTCTTATCACTTACTTCTAAAGCACACTGTCTAGCAGCTCCATGTGATAAATAATTCAAGTGAAGTCTTGTGTTCTAAGTTCAAATTTACCGAACTCAAAAATAGGCTTGTTTTTGTTGTTGTTGTTTGTTTTTGTTTGTTTGTTTGTTTTGTTTTTTAACACTGCTGAGTCCTTCCACTACTGACTCCTTCCACGGCTGCCTTGTATCCACTCAGTTCTGACAAACACCACCACATAGTATCCTTAAGAGTGTTGTGCATATGGCAACACCATGGAAGCACTTGGAATTGTGTGCAGTGCGATAAAATCTTAAGATTTTTCATTGTAATTTGGCAATTAATCATTTTCTCCTTAATCATTTTCCATGGGTATTTTAAGCGATATAAACCAATCAACATCACCATCAATTTTATGATTCTGTCAAAAACTGTTCTGTAATTAAACTGCTACAGAAAACCCAAGCTTACAAACACTGTAACACCTAAAAGCTACCACAAATGCTGCAGTAATACTTGAAATTTTGCTTTTCAAGGACATAGATGAGCAAGAAACCTCTTGGTAATAACTCTTTCTGGGAGACAGAAGGTTACGTGTACAAATCCAAGCCACGCCAGGCATTTCCACACAGGAACTGCAGTGCTTCATACTGCTCTACTCAACACAGAAAAGAGCGAAATACTCCTTCATTCTCATGGAGCCTTATGGCACATCCAGCTGAATGACAGTAAGAAATTTTCAGTTTTCATATTTAACTAATGCCTTCTCTGCAGATTTCATATTTTGTATATTACTGCCACAAGAAGTCATATTGAGATCAGTTCATCTTTATAGAGGTGAAACACTCAGCAAGGAAAGACTTCCTTCAGCCTTTTCGGACAAAGCAACCTACCTGAAGTGTTCATGAAGTGTTTAGCCTTCCAAATGTGAAAGGGGGTAAACACTTAGTGTGAAGAACTTGGGTAAGTCTTAGTTTTCAGACATCACCAGTGAATTTGATTAACACTTGCAATCTTTAGTAAGCCATGTAAGAGACGAGCAGTGGAGTCTCAGTCATTCCCTCAGTCACTCCAAGGTTATTTACTCTTTTTCCCTACCCAGATTTCACTTTAAGCTACAAAAAGAAATCAGAAAAGCTCAAATAGAAGTAGTACAAGCAACTGAAACAGCAATAACAAATATCTACTTATTTTGCAGGACTTGGATGATATGTTTATCACTACACATAGTTTGTATTTCTACTACCATTCATTGCTCTACTCAAAACATATAATTATACATCAGAACTATAATTTGCAGATGTCCTTATTTCACTGAACACAAAGAAATTAATTACCCTTTTTCTAAAGAGCATAAAAACTTTGCATCTAGGTCTTTGAGCAACTGAGAATGTTAATAATGTTACTGATATCATACAGCATTACACAAAATAGTACCCATGGTAAACTTTCCAATTCACACTAATAATTAATCAGAAGGCAGCCAGAGCAATTAAGCACTGCTGTATATTCAGTCATAGCCAACGTCTTTACAAAATAAACTGAAACTACTAAAAATATTCTTAATAGAGTCCTACTTTTTCCTATATTCTACCTCCTTCTACAGCATACTATGAATTTCATTCCATTCAGAAACAGAATTTATCAAGAGGCTAACAGTGCAAAATCCTCTGATGAGCAGATTCTGACGCTTGACTTGAAATCTATCCGAATCTAGCATTCTCCCAGTTACAATACAAACAAGCAATAAATAAATAAACACAAAAAATGACTGGCTGCCCACCTTTCAGACATTAAGTCATCTGGAAGTTTGGCATTAGTGTAAACATCCACGGCTTCATACCCCAGTCATACCTAAAACAATAAAGATGCGATATACACCAATGCTCAAGCCATCCTCTATCAAGCCATTTTCCCTCTGGGTATTTCAGGCACTTAGCATTTGGCTCACTGTCGACTTTCCAAGGTAAAGTGCACAGTTAGCAGTTTCTCCCTGGCTGCCGTGGATCACTTGGAATAGTTCCCTAAGAAATAAGAGCTTCAAGTGCTTAAAGCTATTCTGCATCACCCAGTTCTTCCTGTGCTGCATTAGAGCCCTACAGAATTTGTCCCAGAAGAAAGATTCCCAGATGCAAGCTGTCACAATCCTTTCTCCTTTCACCACTTTCCACTATGATCTACAGTTCACCTTCTTCTCACTACACCATCGTAACACCTGACTCTCCAACCAGCCAAATATGGCAAGTTATACTGTAGACCTTAAAGTGAGCTTACAACTTCATTGGATTTCATTTTTATTTCTGTATCGCAAAAGATTAAATTTATATAACAGATGTTTCTAATTCTTCTGGTTCATCTTAATTAGCCCATCACACACCTAACACTTGATAAAAATTACAGTGTTTTTTAATTAAGTTTAATATTACAGCTGTCAAAATCTATACAAGTTGCAAGATGTTTAATGCCTGTATCTATACATACAAGAAAAGCCAGTTGCCCTCTAACTACACTGGGACACAGTGACAGGCCCAAGCGTTTAAGACTCCACTTTTGCCAGGGCCCAGTTAAAACTTTACTTGTTTAGAATCATAGAATCCTTAGCGTTGGAAGGGACCTCTGAAGGCCATGTAGTCCAACTCCTCTGCACTGAACAGGGACACCACAGCTTAGATCCCCAGGTCTTTTTTGGCAGGGCTGACTCAATCCTTTCATCCACCAGCATGTATTGGTAATGGAGGTTGCCTTGACCCCCCTGGCTCACAAGGACTGCTTTTTCAGTAACTAAATTTTTTTTCCCTAAGATGTATCACTTTGGCATCATTTTATCCTGCTGCTAGGAGCAACAAAAGCTTTGTCTGCACAGAGAAGAATGAATGGGAGCCATCCCAGTGATCTGTTACAAATCACATGTGCACACCTCTGGCTCTTTGGGACTCTGACCTCAGGAACCCATCCAGTTATTGGATCAGAGACTATAGGAACCATAGGTAACCAATAACAGATGAGACAGCACCTGGAAACTAGTGTCTGGAAGGCTATTCAGGATGGTGTATAGCATTTCTTCAGGGTTTAATTGTTGTTCCTCTTTTCCACCCGCAAGAGTAAGCTAAATTATTCCCGTACCTCATAACTGTAATGAAAAATAGGTATCTGCAGAGCAAAGCACTGCAGCCCTAGGCTAATTAAGAATAAACTAGATTCCAGGTCCTTCATTTGAACAAAGCCATTTCTTATTCCAAAATGAGTTCCCACTCCCTGAACAGAGGAAGCACCGCAGCTTCCTGGCCAGGATCACAGAATCACAGAATACTTTGAGTTGGAAAGGACCCACAAAGGCCATCTAGTCCAAGTCCTCTGTAATGAACAGGGACATTTACAAGCAGATCAGGGTGCTCACAGCTCTGTCCAGACTAACCTTGAATGTCTCCAAGGATGGGGCATCCACCACCTCTGAGCGCTCTGGGCACACTGCTGGCCCACATCCAGCTTGTTATCCACCAAGTCCTTTTTGGCAGGGCCATGCTCTGCCTTTACATCCCCCAGCTTGTACATATAGCAGGGCTTACCATGACCCAGGTGCAAGAGTCTGCACTTGAATTCATAGAACTTTGTGAGGTTCACTTAGACTCCAGCAGAGAGCCAATCTAGGTGTCTCTGAATGGCATCCTGTCCCCCAGATGTGCCAAACACACCATATGCAATCCTGCCCCCCAGAACCTCTCTCAAGGTACTGAGGAGCCATTATTTATACTGAGGACTCTACTGACTTAAACAGCTGTGACAATTACTATACCATCTCATGGTGCACAAGGAAATTTTTTTAAGTATAGATTTGTAGTGGCAAGAAAGTTCCCTATTACCATTTGGCCATAGTGAGTTAAGATTGCAATGTAATATTGCAAAGAATAAAGCCTTATGCAGTATTTATTAGTTTTGTATTTTATACTTTTATCCTCAGTCCTTTACAGCTTTAGCTTTATTTTTCTGGAAGCAGATTATAAACACTGCCACTTACACTGTGCTCTATGAAAACAATGGAGATTACCCCCACTTTATTTCAGTGACTTGTGGTTTCTGAAAAACTTGTTTCCACCAGCTGTGGACAGCAGCATAAAAATGAATCAGATTATTTGCAAGGAAGAAAGTCATTGGTAAGAAGTAAGGTCTGAACACACTGGGGAGAAAAAAATCATAGCACAGAACTCCCCTCCGTTTCTGTACATCTGAACACTTCATTTGGGACAAGTTATATCCCCGAAAGAATGACTGTGGAGCAAGTAAAACCCTGTCATTCTTGATATTTTATTTTTGTACATGTGAACCTAGGTGAATGCCAGGTAAACACATCAGGTCACTGAAAAAGAGCAAACTATCTCACGGTAAAAGCTGGCTGCAAGCTATCGTTAAGTTTCCCGAACACGATCCATTATCTTTCCTTTATTCACAGTTTTGCAAAGCCTCACTCTTAGAATCATCCCCTAACATGACTGATGACAGCTCTGCCTCAATGCTGCGCCTGAGCAGGGTTGGAAGCAGTGCTGCTCCATGTGCAAAAGGCTCCCAAGCCTCAGACAACAGCTGAGCCTGATACACAGAGTTCTGACACCACCTCCAGTACACCTGGCTGCAAGGTACTGTCGATGCTTCAGGTTTATTTGCCTTATCTCGAAAGCAGAGATCTTCTCCAACAGATGGGGCTAACAGCATAAGATGCTGCTGATAAAAAGAGCCTAGCTTTGTCAGAAAATCTCTTCTGCGATCAGCATGGATTTGCTCACACATCCAGAGTAGTAGAAATAAAGAAGCTTTTGTACTTCTGGATGATGGTGAAGGCTGTGCTGCAAATCTGATTCTGTTGAGCTCCACTTGCAGTCTAATCGAGTAGAGTTAATTCTCTCGGCACAAAAATAGGCGAGTAAGCAATTAGCATTTACAGCCTACGGTTTCATTTGAGCACATTCTTTCAACATACCAAGGCAGAAAACTTTGCATGTAGACTTGGTTTTTATGTTGCTATTGCTCTAAAATTTGACAACAGAATGGCTGGTTCGTGTAAATCACATTTTTTTCACCCTTCCATTCTCCAAAAATGAAACACTGAAAGACAGAAGACATTCCTGCAGATAGGTCTTCAATTACCACTGCAGTATCAGAGCACAGTATCAAAGACTTTCCAGCCCTTCCTCAGCACTGCCCTGCTGTACAGCCAGGAGAGAAAATTGGCCATGGTTCAGGAGTATCTCAAAGCAACATCTCTTCTTAGAAAATTTACATTCATCAGTTTTAGCATGCTTTAAATTGGTGAAAAGCAGAGGTGATTGTTCAGTGGGTTCACCACTGAATTGTGAGTAGTTCAACACATCTTTGGGAAACTCAGCAAAAAGTGACATTTGGTGCCAGCACCATAGACAAAAGTCTGAAGCTGTGAATTCTCTGAATTTATTGCCAGATATACAGGAGAGATAAGATGCTGCTGATAAATCTCGAGGGCTGCCACAAAACCCCTGTCATATGTCACAAGCTATAAACTTACAGAAAGGGCAACTCTGAATAACTCTTCCCAGGCTTGGTTGCAGTGTCATGAGTTATTTCTGCTGGGTAGCTTCAGCTCCCTGCACAGGCAGCAGGGCTGAACAGATTCCTGCGAGCAGGCAGGCGTGGGCTGGCAGCTGGCAGGGAGCTCTCCAGGTATCCTCTGCAAGGCTACAGCGCTCTGCAACACATGGTGCTTGTCCTGAGGATGCCGGCAGCATCATCACAGTGAAAGAGAAGATGCTTCTCACAGAGAAATGAAGTGCTGAGTTGGTATCTGTAGAGTCCACGCTATGACTAATGGCCACGCACAGAATCAAATCATTAATTCAGTGCTTTGCAGCAGTTCTCACTGTAACCACTACTCTCCTTTGCTTTCTGCCTTTTAAAGCTACGTTTTCCTATCCAACTTTGTTTTAAAAAAGAGGAAATTAATTACATCTGAAGTAATTAGAAATTTTAAATCCTTTAATTCGCTTCTCTCAGACACACAGCTTTAGAATATATTAAGAAGACGTTAGGCCTAATGCTATCCTCAGAAGCCTGAGAGACTAATTCATTTTGATAGAAGGCACACATGCTTCTGAAAGCAAACATAGCCATTAACTCCTTTAATCCCCCTCCATCACAGATGATCTGTTTGTTATTTAACTGTTGAATCATGAAAATGTTGAGGAAAAAGGTTCTGGGATGCTCAAAGCCACGTATGAAGGAGATGCACCCCAAAAGCTGCCTGTTCTTAGCACTGTGGCCCTGCAGCATGCTGCAGTGTTTGCAGCCCTACCTGATGACTGCTCTGCCATCTGCCAAAGCACTCTGAAATCACGCTAAATGCAACCCCAGCACCAATTTTACCCGCATTCTTCAATTCAATGCACCAAAAAGAAATTTGTCAAAAGACAATAAAGGCAAACAATAGGCTTGAAGCCTCTAACCGACCGTGAGTTTCTGGAATGATGCCTATTTACAGAAATATTAACTTACTTAGAATTTAATTTATGTACTTCATGTATGCTGGGGAAAAAAAAAAAAAAAAAAGCATATTGCAATATGATGCATTTATTCTTGTTTGGAAGGAAGACGAACAAAACACCAGGAGAAATGTACAGCTCCTTGCTGGAGCCCATTGGCATCACCACGCAGCAGAAGCCCTCAGACACAAATGAACAAACCACATGAGCCCAGTTCACGTCCTGCCCCAAACAGGCACACCTCAGTGCATAGCAGCACCGGGAGGAAGGCATTGTAACATTTCACACTACAGCTTCACATCACAGCCATCCTCCGTATTCTGGCTGTCTCGGCCAGGTTGGGCTGCATACAGCCATAGGCACAATCTGTTCTCCTAATCCAGCAGATTAAAAACTAATAATAATAATACATACCAAATGGTTAAAGAAGGATAAAAAAATTTCTAATACACTAAGTGCTATTTGACCTAATAGCTCGCAGTAAGCTACCTATATAAGTATTAAATATCAGATAAATCTCTGCTCCATGAGCTGCAAAACAAATGGGAATTGGACAGGCAAAAAAAAAAAATATATATATATATATATATTATTTTAAAGAAGAAAGGGTCATGCATCAGTAAAATCATCTGTGGAAAAACCATAATGTTCTCATACACAAACACTAAATTTCAAAGTAGCACTCACACTGTCTTAAGATGAATCAACCCTCAGTAAATATTTATTTCACAGGCCACCTACTACAGGCCTATATTTTTTTTTTTTTCCTGGAGCTTTAACATGAAAGATCTGCAAGTGTTTGATTTTTTTTTTTAGGCAATGTGAACAGCCTAAAGATGATGGAAATCTGAAGGCACATAAGGACGCTTTTAGAAGCTTGAAGATTAACAGCGCGCTACGATGCAGAGCAGTTGACTCACTTGAACCTAAGCAGGGGATAATTTCTTCCTGCAGAGGAAGCGAGTGGACAGAGGACTCATCATTCATAATTATCCTAATCTGCATTCCCTATTCCTGCACAGAGGTTTTTAACAGAATGGGATTTAATAGCGATGTGGGATGATTTGAGCCCTTGAGCAGAGAATGACAGAGAAGAGGTTTTTCGTTACATGCACTCAAGCAGGGCTCTTCAAGCTCAGCCCCTGTCCATCACTCCATTAAGAGATTTGCTGGCAGCCACGTGCTAGACTAAAACTGTCTGGCAAAACGTTATGGGATGATTTTTAAATGCTATATCTAACCCATGAGATTCAACTGTACCTATTAGTAAGTTATCTTGAGCAGGCTATACAACTTGAAGCATTCCAAAAGCACTTCAGAAAAGGGGATGGTATTCACTGACAGCAAAAAGGCGAGAACTTAGTTTTACACTCTGCTTCTTGCTGTGGGGGATCCACTGCAACTGATGAACACCACAGAGCTGTTCATGCACAAGGCAAACTGGATGATCTGAGACCCGCTATCTCAAAAGCAACATGGTAGAAAGCTAAATGAGATGCTCTGTTCTTCCTAGCCTGAATTTCATGAACATTACATTATTTTCAAATAACTTGTTTCAATCTCTGGAGCAGGAGCTGATGCACTGTAGCAGCTAGGACCAGTAACTTTGGAACCGCATGCACAGGGCTTTCATGGGCTGAGTCACATAGCAGCCCCCTCTGCCTGGCTTTGATACTGCTAAAGACCAAAAAACAGCTTCAGAAAACCATAAGATAAGTCTGGAAGGTTTGCTACTCAAAAAAAAAAAAAAAAAAAAAGAGAGAGAGAAAGAGAAAGAAAAAGAAAAAGAAAAAAAGGCCCTGAAAAGCCCCAACAGATAAATACTCATATATGCCATGAGGAGCACAATCCCTTGATAGATGTACAAGCAATCCCCTCAGGACCCCATACATACTGAGTGTACAAAAGGTCTGCCAAAAGCCATGTAGGGTTGCTGAAAAAATTACTTTTCACAGCTGGTAATAGCTGGGGGAGGGGAGACAAATTGGAGAAGTCAAACTCTATTAGAGAAAATACGAAGAAATGAAAAATGACAGTGAGCAAATGGCATCTTCCCAAAAGACATGAAGTAACACTTGAAAACAATCCATATACAAATATTTGAAAATAATCCAAATACAAATATTTGATGGAAAAGAGGTCCATTTTGAGAAAGTAAGGCCATGAGAACTTTTATTTTCAAATTTCAGTTCTTAAATGCCAGCAAAGAAGTTCTTCCCCTTCCCAAGATCCACCCCTGGCCATTGATTGACACACAAAACTTCGCTTTTGCAAATGAGCAGCCAAGAGGGAACTCAGCAGATGAATTAATTATAGGAACAAAAAAACAATTTCCCCATTTTTTGTACACTGAAAGGTACAAGATATTTGGGAAAAAACTCTCATCCTTACTGATGGATTCTCTGTTCTTAATATTAAAAAGGAGCAGTGGCAGGAGTACAAATACAAGCAAATATAAGCTATTTAAAAAGAAAGCCACCGATACTTCCTCTGGCAATAAATTATACAAAACCTTTGTTACTTAGAGAAGTGTCATTGTGATATGACATATATGACATTTCCTGGTTTAATCTTAAGAAATCAAAATTATTCATTCAGGTTAACGATAATGGGGTACTAACTGCCATTTCTTACAAGCAGAATCATTTCAGTCATAGCTCCTTGTTTTGCCCGACAAATGCATGGTATGCTTTGAATATACTGTTACACTCTACAATATCCTGATATATTTCTAAGTATATTCAATTCTTTAGACTTTCCTACCTGCTTACTGTTTCCAAATATTTACAGTGAATAACCAAAAGTCAACCTGAATTCCATAAGTGAAGAACAAAAAAAACCCCTATGTATTCAACTATTTCAAGCATATGCTTTAGAAAAACCAAAAACCACTATGAAACCTCCAAGATACATACTCTATACTTATCTTCTTTCTGTGAGACTACTATAGCCCCTATCAGCATTTAAATGTTGGTACTTAACATTCCCAGAAGCTGACCAGCAGTGCAAGTTCTCTGGGCCCCACTCAGACACATGCCTTGAAAACCAGCTTGCAAATACCTTAGAATATCATAGAATCTACACATTCCTTCCTATTTAAATGTGTGAAATCCAAAAGAAATGCTAAGAAACACAAGGTTGACCAATTATTGATCAGACTCAGGTCAAAATTTACTATTTATGTTAGTATTTATATTAGCTCTTTCTGGTGCTTCACAATTCTGTTCTTCCCTCAGTTACTAAACATGTATTTAATGTAACAGAAGATGTTAGAGGCAGCACTATACCCTAAAATGACAGGGAATAGTAGGTGTGCAGATAAGAAACTCCAGTTTAAATTGCTGTGGAAGTACAAATGTCATTTAAAAAACACTATTTTACAAAAAGGAAAAGAAGCAACAGATGGAAAATAAGGTCACTCTATAAGCACAGACAAACCAGATTTGCAAAACTGTACCAGGGATTTTCAGGGATAAGGACAGAGGAGTCCAGTGCAGTTTTCTGTTCTGCTGTGAAGTCGCCCTGGACAGGGGCTGGCTTTCTTCTCACTACGAATCAAGTTTGGGGGCACTGTGATAGACACTGCTCACAGGAAAGAACGGGATACATTTACAAAGGCCAAAAAACTACCACCTGGCTAATAGCCACATTCTGCTTTTGCTGGACCTGATACCTGATCTAGTAACTGACAACCTGCACACATCAGGGGAACTGATGGAAGCTGCACCACTCTCCCCATTCCTTTTACACCTGAATTTCCAGAGTGTCTACTCTCCATTCAGACTGGATTAGCCTTCACAGACAAGATGCACGTGCCCATTTGCTAACATCCCATAACAACTTTAAGAAAAACAAAAAAAAGGGGGCAGGACAGAGGACCCAAGTGGGCTCCAATCCCCAGCATTATACAAGCCATGTAATTTCTTTGCCCACACGATATCGATCTACTTACTAAATACCATTAATCACAAGACACATATGTAGAAATGGCTAGTTAAACTTTGGTAAAAGGGCGACGAGAAACAACATGAAAAAAAAAATCATGAACACGATACCAACTTAAGGCAGACTTCACTCAGACCAAATACTAAAGCCATCCATGATCCAAACAAAAACAAGAACAAGGCCACTTGAGATAGAGGTGGTTCAGGGCTAGGACTGGAACAGAATTTACCACAGTCCCCAGCAGTAAAAAGCATGGAAATCATTAACTTAAGGTATTTTTCTATAATTAATAAAAGTCACAAAGATACTGTCTTTGCCAAATGCAGATTCCTCTCTAAAAGGAATGGGAATCCATCAAAATAAATTTTGATTAAACCGCCTTCAAAAACCACTGAATTTATGTTTCACTTTTCCCATGCCTTCATTGCACTGAAAATATACCTTGGGAAAAGAAATGGAAGGAATTGAAAGTCTGCATCTTTCAAATCTGTTACGTCAACAACTTTTCAGACAAGTTTTAATAACTTGGGTTTTGATGAAATAAATACTTCACTAAGTAAGATTTTACCGAACTCTAAGGAAACTTAAACGGCAAAACGTGATAAACGTTCTCAATAAGTGTACAGATGTTTGCCAGCACTTATTTTCCCATGTTGTTCATAACTTTGCTCTTTGGTGGGCTGTTTTTATGTGTTTTTTGTTTGTTTGTTTTTTACCTTTACAGAGTGGGGCAAATTCCACAATACCAGAAGAGAGCTTACATCCTCAAGCAAACGAGCAGTTGTGAAATCCATTCTTGTTGCCAAAAAAAAGTAAATGCTAGGAAAAAAAACACTATAATTTTATACGATGGAACAAGAGGACTTTAACAATTAGAACTACATAGCTAATTAAACCAAAGGAGTACCTATACTTACATACTTCTACCATGATCAGTGAAGAGCCCAAGACTGTGAGGAACACATAATCTTCCTCTTGCTCTTAAGCAGACTCTACTGGACTCAGCAATAAACTTCCATACAACCAATCCAAGAACACAAACTAAGCTGGGACACCTCTAAAATGTTTATTAAAAAAGGATTAAATTCTGCTTACGATAACTGACTTGCTAATGTGACATAAATACATACACAGGCAAAATATTCACATAAAATTATTTTAATGCTTTAAGGCTTCTAGCTTAGACTTGAAGCAGAGACCAAAAAAAAAAAAAATGTTAACTAATACTGGAACAAAGATATAAAGTGAAAGCATCAGATCTCATACTTTTTGAAGCTTGTTTTAGTGACTTCTGTCACTAAGGAAATAGAATCTAAGTTACGGCAAAAATTTACCATATAAAAGTTATCACAGTAATCAAATATGAGGAAACATTAAAAGTGCAGTTGGCCTAGAAACAATAAATTGGTCACATCTCCATGTTCAAAACAATGCATACGCAGAAATGAGCAGCACAGAAGACGTGTATTAATACAAAACTTCAGATGAATCACTACTTTGGAATCATGCTGTTCAATAACTACACAACTTTTTCTTCTCATCCTTCCTTTTTTATTTTTAGGACCTATCTGTTGCACACAACCTAAACTAGGTACGTTTACAGTAAAATAAATATGGCACCGCTATAGTGCTTGATGCAAATATATTAACCCAATTCCTATCTCAGACAATTCCAGTTAATTCCAGTTTGCTGGTTATTTGCAGACCCAAACACAGATGTTTAAATCTTGGCTTTAATTTTTAGCCATTGTAAGTTGCAACTTTGCATTGATGTCACTGCTACCATATTTTGTACATATTTACGTAACCATAAGCATATTCCTAGAGAAATGCTTGCCTTCCGTCTTTACAAATTAAAAACTGTTTCTTTTTCTTTGTTGACAACACTCTCAATAAAAATCTTTCCAGCAGACATTAGCACAGTGTCACTGAAGATTCCCTCTACCATGATTTAATCAGAGAAACTAAGTGCCAAAGACCCACATTGACCAGATTAGATCAATTTCTATCCAAATAAATGCTTATATCTTTGAGGAGGAAAGGAAACAGCAGTAAGCCCAAAGGAGCAGTTCCAATGCAAGTGGCACAATGGAGCACATCAGAGAGGAGAGAAATACTCTCGGTGTTCCTCAACAACTGAATCCTCCAGACAAGACTGATAATATCCAGATTGTCCAGGAGAATGAAACGGGCTTATCTGAGCCCTGGGCCTGTGATACCAGTGAGTGACAGCACTCATATTCCATAGTTGTTGTTTTTTTTTAAATCTAGAGTTCATTGTGTTAATCTTGTTCCATTCAGGACAGTTAGAATTAAGAACAGAAAATTTGCTGTCTTTTTCCAAGTCCCTCCATTACACACACACAGAGCAATTTCAAGTGTAAAAACTTGCATATGAATTTATTGCTTCATAAAGGCCTATATTTTCCACACACATATAATTACAGTACTTGATGCAGAACTCTCACTAAGAAAACAAGGTCATCTCCCCACTGAGGGCTATTAGACATGAACATCTGTCACTTAAACAAATGTCACCAAGTACTTCAACCTGAAAACTTCACTAAGCCACACAACATGGAAAAAGAGTTCTATTTTCAAGTTGATGGGGTGACATCTGTTTGAGTGACAGATGCCTGAGCCATAAGAGTGCTGAGCGCAGTGTTCCAGTGAGAAAGTAATCACTTCCAAAAGACTTAACCCAGTACAATAAATGAAGCATGCTTTCTATTATGAAGAGCCCTATTCATATTTTTAATTCCCATTTATCAGGGATTGAAGTTGTAAAATTTGAAAGGACGGCATATGTTAAAGCAAGCCATTCTTACAGCATTTAGAAACATCATGTTATTTGTGCTGGGGTTTAAATCCTGGTGGTTAGATCTCATTATCTTGGTTTGACCATGAGACAGCAAACAAGTCATGCAAATGTGTAAAACATTCTGTCTAATTTGTATTAGAATGAAAAACTGCTTTGGGTATGTGCAGTTTGGGGGATATTTATTCTTACTGCTGAATGCTACACTAATCTGCGACTGAATTGATCACTGCATTGAATTAGATATTATAGGATGATTATCTCAAGCGGAACAGAACAACCCCAAATAAGCAGGGAGTGTCTAGCTGAAAACAAAATTACACAGATTAAAATTAGTAAATTATGAAGCTGTTTTTTCATAATTACTATTTTGAGCTTGTTTCATTAGGACATAAACACATTTTGGTGAGGCAGTCCATTACTGATAGGTAGGATGCTGTCATCTCTAAAATAATCTGTAAAAAAAAATTTTCTTCTTCATTACATTATCCAGACAGCTTGTACAAGGCTCTCCAACAACCTGTTGTTTACATCTTTTTGCTATTATGTAGACTTCCCGTATAAGTGAGGTATTTGCTTTTTAAGACAATGAATTGAAAACGAAAGAAAACAAAAAACCCGCAAAACTGATTTGGCAAAATAGAACCCAAAGCACATATGGAATAGTTGAGTGCAATCCAGATTCGCTCTTAAGAGAGCTATTAGCAACTTTCCCATCAGACTTAGTCTCCTGACAGAAAATGAACTCTGTAACATCCATCCAATCATTCTTAAAATTCAAATTTTATCTGCTTTTACTTCGTACTAGAAACGAATACCCATAAAAAGAATTAAAGCATTTCATTATTACAGAACTTAACAAAACACTGAAGAGCATCCTTCTGTCTTCCAACACCTTTCATTCTTTTCCTTTTGCGTGGGTTGGGTCTCACAGGAGTAAGAGTACTTCCATTAAGAACTCAATTCACTTTTTTAGTTTTACAACATATTAGTTGAATTACATGCAGGGGAGTTGCAGGCCTGAATACATTATTGGAAAAGTAGTTTACTCAGGTGGAAATTAGATCACCTGAACATGCCACTCTGACTGTCTGTGAAAACACACCTGAGGGGGAGAGCATAGCTCAATAGAAAGCATTTTAGTGTTGTTCTGCAGCTCCATTTATATTTCGAAAACATCAAAATACTGCCCCCAACACAACAGTCTCATCATAGCTGTGTTAAAAGAAAATCATTTGGAGAAAGGGGAAGCAGTAAAATTTCCAATTTCTCCCTTGCCTGGAAGAACAAAATGTCTATGAGTTTTCCTCAGCTCTACACTTCACTCAAAGTCAACGTGTTATTTTTCAAATTAAATTATTATTATTTTTTTTTATCCCGAGAAACTGCTTCTACAACAGCTATCTGGCCACCAAGAGCCAATCCACCCCTGTGCATCACCTCCACGATGAAGGTGAAGGGACACCTCCAAGTGTTGGGACAGCCAGGGACATGGCTTCTGCCAAGCAGCTCTGCAGCGAGGAAAAGCCTGCCAGAGGAGAGTGGGCCTCCAGCACAAAAAGATGACAACTATTTGCAAAACGCAGGATAAATGGCACCTCTGGCCTGAGGCAAGAAATCTGGCCACTGCAGAGAGCTGCAAAAGGAATGGAGAATAAAGAGGTCACTGAAATGGAGCCGCCTCCTCAGCCTCGGCCTGACAGCCCGCACAGCAAGGGTATTTTCTCCAGGATAAATTTAGTGCTGCAAGACTATGAAAATAAATTTAAAACCAAACCAATGACAGCTGTCTGTATTGCAGCTCATCACTCAGAAACGATCTTCTTCGGATGCATATAATTTAAGTCATTTTTTAAAAGATGAATTGAGCACATTTGTTCTTACTTTGTAATTCATTTTTGAATGCTTTGAAATAAAAATGATTACAGGGGGAAAAATGCTTCATACTTATCAGTATATATTTATGTGCAATCATAGAGATTTTTTTTTGCGACAGATGCTCCAAATGTGAAAAGCGACAGAACATGCCCTTCAGATAAGTCTTCTGGTTGAACAAAAAATAGCACTAGAGCTTTCTACCTTCTTATTCAGGATTTAATATTTTGGAAAAAGAAAGAAAAAAGACAACATCTTTTAACTACAGAAAAGATCATCATTGCAGCATGAAGCTTAGTGCACGCTGCACATAGGACTTACTGAACTAAATCCTTAAGTCAACAGGCTTTGCTTTCCCAAACACATAAGACAAAACAAAAATATTTAAATGAAAACGTTTCTCTTCCTTTCTGTATCACAGATAACTGAAGTAAGGATCCAGGTTTTTTGTCAGTCATTAATTGTGTTCACGTCTAGTTTGTTTTGTTGGTTTTTTTGTTTTTAAACTTTGCTTCTCAAGGTCAAGGTGAGGTTCAAAAGATGAATCCAGACCTCTTGCATCCAGGTTAAGGGAAGCCACAGAAATCAACCAGCTTTGTAAGAGAAAAATCTTACTGAAGCACAAAACAGCCATAAGTGCCCCCAGACCTCGGTGGGCTGTTAAAGGTTTGTACGTGTTTTCACTCAGAGATGTTGCAACACAGCACCCACCTGTACAAACTGCTGATGTAAAAAGCTGGTCCCAGAAAAACGATATCAGAATAAAACACTTGATCATATGTCTTAATGGTCTGGTAAGCGTTTACAGGCGAGGAGAGAATCCTAAAGCATAAAGCACCTCATAAGAAGTTGAGGAGCAGTGGCAGCAGTGAGGGAGCTGAGCCGGCCTTGAGGTGTGGGTCAGACACAAAATGGGAAACAGGAGAGCCGTCTGTTGGCTGCCTGGAAGTTTCCAGAAGGCTGTTACCAATATGGTAGCCTTGTCTCCATTATAAAGGCCTGATTTGCCCTGGGTTCCCTTCTGGGCCCAGGCCTGGGGTGGACGCCTCACAGGAGACCAACCCCCACCTCTGGGGTCTGTTTGATGCATTCAGCTCTGCATTCAATTTGATGAATACGCATATACATATGTAACTCGTCAGAAGTACAGAAGTAGTGATGAGCACAGGTTGTCAAAAGTCTCTTTGTTATTATAGCCCTTATAAGCTTGTAATCCAGAAGTATTTTCACTGCCATAGCATTATTGATGCTATGATGATGCTATCGATGCTACTCTGTTAAGCCTATAATTATCCCCAAACCACATCTGTGGTTTCATTCCTGATTTTTCCCACCTCAAATCACTTTTCTATTGCCTCTAATTGCTGCTACTATTAATTGATTGGTGCTGTATCCTTTATATCCACAGGCTAGGTGGTTTCCCACTACCAGCTCTTTTTGGATCATGGGAAGTGATGAAATCAGCACTGGAGCTATTATCTCCTATCTCTTCGTGTTGACAAAGCTGTGATAAATTGTGAGGAAAAAACTCTGAAAGAATTATTTTTCTTAATCCCCAACTTTCAAGATCACCTTATAAACTGAACTGGCATGTTAATAAAATGGATTTAATTACCAGTGTAGCTCTAAAACACTTTGAAGAAAAGTACTTCACAATAAATAACATAAAAATATACAATTCATTTCAATTTCTTCATTTTGTTGTTAAATCAGTCCAAACTACTGTTATAGTGAGAGTTAACTATTTTAAGTATGTTGTTTCTGGAGGTTACTGAAGTAGTATTATTTCCCCAAAATTTCTTTGTTCCTTTCATTTTTTTAATAATATATATATTATATATATTATAATTATATTATATATATAATTATAATTTTTTCCTAATTACATAGTTCACATTCAAATATTGTCACTTTAAAGCAACAACTTGTGCTTCGAAGTATTTAAAATGACTAATGTATAAAAATAAATGGAGGAGGTTGGTTTATCACTATATAGAAAGACTTGAGTTCAAGGCAAACTAAGTAAATTCACATCACGCTAATGGGATTTAAAAAGGTCTATCTCACATTCATGATTTTATTTATTCATGCTGACTAAAAAAAAAAAAATTAAAAAGCAGAAGCAGGCCTATTTAGTCCAAATGTGGTACTACAAGTATTTTTCTTATATCTGTCAGCAGTGATTTTTCTTTAGCCAGAGATAATAGAAGTTGCCATTCTAGAACTTAAAGGAGCTTTGAAATCCATAATAAATAAATAAATATCAGATACATCATTATTAATGTGTGCTTTTCACTTCGTTCTTGAAAACCTGCAGAAGCACTTTCAAGGAGAATTTTTTTAATTATCTAAAATGAAAAGTTATTAAACTAACACATTGTGAATGCACAGCAACTGACCTAAGTTATCTCTAACTGAAAATTCATACTTACAAAGCTGTGAAGCACACAACAAAGAACCTAGACAGCCATGGCCACATACACTTTCCAGAACAACTTCACAGCCGGTTTCCTAAAAGCAGCCCACACTGTTCTGCTCCACAGCTTAATCAAAGGGAAGAATGAATCTCAGGCATAACTATAGCTGCAACTCGCTCATCTGAGATCAACAGCAGAACTTTCAACATTGCAGAATCAGGCTTGAGTGAATGTCTCTTCAGCAAGACAAAAAGAACACCTTCCAAGTGCTACAAGCTTGAATGAAGTCATAAGTCACCACACTTTACTGATATAAAGGAATACTAACTGAACCACTGGTCTAAAAACCTACAATGCTGGCACTGGAAGAAACCAAAAAGTGCTGTTTAACTCAACTGACAATATTCAGTTTTGAATACTGAAATTGTTTCTTCTATGAGCATGGAAAAAAGCAAACACAGAACATTATTACAAAACACGGAAAAGTACAATTTTTTTTTTAAACCACTGAAATGCTATGAGAATAAATACGCACAAAGTACAGAACAATTTTTCCCCCATTCCTATCCCCACTGATCTACCAGCTTTTCAGGTACTGCTTGCAGGAGTGCAGAAAAGGGCTTATTTTCCCTGTTTGGAGAAAGCTTTTACTCAGTGTGAAAAAATACAAGACATTTGCTTTTCTTATTATCTAGTATGTGGGTAAAGCTAAGTTGGACTGACAAGTTTTCCCAAGCATTTTGCAAAGTACTTTCACATGGATATACAAGACAGTTATGCTTAGCATTATTAGTGTCATGCTTACTATTCCAATTTTGAACCCATATTTTGAGCTTGCTGTTAACTTTTTTTTAAAATAGTTTTCTACTATGTATATAAAATTTAACCTCTCTCTTCCCATATTTCAAATGGAAAACCAGTATTTTAATCTACCCATGACAGATTAATACCTTTAGAAGGAAAGGTAGCATTTAGTAGTTTGGCTGGTTCACACACGAAAACCTTCAATATCACTACTGAGATTTCAGGCCCTTCCGAAGCCACGCCAAATCCTTCATTGGCAAAAACATTATAGAAGAGAAACCTATACTTACACAATACATGCTGTTATATATAACATAATAGCAGAAAAATAATCTTGAAGACTGTCTACCAAGGCTCTTAATGATGACTGTATAAAACTGACCAGGTTTTGGTCAGGAAAATGAGATTGTGCACAAGTCACTACACATCTGATTTGTAAGCATCCTGCACTGCACATGCAGTAAGAAAAACATATGTTCCCATCCATCCTCATTATCCAACACATCAGGGTAAAACGGCAGAGGGTTTAGAGTTGAGGGAAGACAAAGACAGGGAAAGAGAGAAAGAGAGGGTTCTTCATGACAATCCTTCATACACATCTCAAAGAGAATTTCCAGAGAGTTACAAACCATGTTAATCCCAGATCCCTGCCTAAATACTTGAGTAACCATCATAAATGATAAAGACAAGTCTGCTGGCACAGGAACTTAGCATGGAGCAGTGCCTGCAGCCCCCCTGGCACTCAACAGTATGCAGAAATGGCACAAACCTCTTATTTCTGTGTTTCTTGATGGTCCATGAACATGGCCAAGGATTTGACCCTAAACAAACAAAAAAAAGTGAATGCTGTAATACACACTGATAAAAGCCAACTCTCCCCAGCCCCCCCCAAAAAATTAAAAACCCTCCCCTTAAAAAAAAAATGCTATTAAGAACAAAAACTGAAATCCAGACAATGAAGTCGGGTCAATCTAAACAGGAAAAAAAATGCTAATGAGATGCTACTGAGATTGTCTCTTTTTCTGTGTATTTTAAAAAATGTATTAAGTTTTCAGTGGATCCAGGAAGGATAATTCCTTTCCATTTCCATAGTCCATACATTTCCATAGTCCAGCAGACATAACATTAAATCATGCTTCACAACAAAAGAGAGCTCTAGGAAGAAGTTGGGAAAACTGATTACCGACCGATTCCCCGCTATCGCCTACTACAACAGAAAACATCAGCAATAAAACTAATTGACTAAAATGAAGTTTTTATGTGTGGGTGGAAATTGCTGATTTCTTCAGTTGTATGTTTGATAATAACCCCAAATTCCTCTATATAACGCTTTGAAAGGCAGATTTAAGTCTGTTCCAGAAAAATCACACCTTGGAACTGATGAAGTTTATCGTTTCTCAAGCTTTTGAAATGAAACTGAAAGCATGAAGTACACTGGCTGGCACCAAGTGTTTTAAAGAAAAAACAAAAAGAAAAAAGAAAAGAAAAAAATCATTTTTCTTCTGTATTCTTGCCACAGTCTTCCAAAGAAACCCTCAAGTTTCCAAAAAATGCTTTATCATCATTAAAAAAAAAAAAAAGTGAGTAAACCATTGCTTCTCAGGGACGCTAATTGGAGACAATGGAAAAGAAACCTAGGAAGATAATACTATTGATAATCTCTTACTAAAATCATAAATCTGAAGAAGCAGAATTAGAAAAAAACCTGACATTATCAAGTGTCTGGTCAATCACTTATATAAAACAACTTTGTATAATGTATTTAGAGTCGCCTGGGGATAGAAATAGCTAAGCATCGCTGCACTGAGAGAGCCAGGAGATCCGACTAATGAGGATACTGTCTACTGGAAAAGTCCTGGCAGGAACCAGAGCTTAAAACTCCTGGCAGCTGAACTCAGAACCTGCCAGAAACTACAGAATTTGGATGAATCAGATCTCCACAATAATGTCCAAGTAAAAGTAAAAATAAAATGAATCCAAATGAAGTAAGTTCAGCAATGTGAAAGCCACCCTGCTTAAGTTACTAACTACAGAAAGCTAAATGTGTTCAAGACACACTTAGCTGTTGTACGGAGGGCCATGGTTTAGTGGGGAGCTATAGGTGGTAGGTGGATGGTTGGACTGGATGGTCTTGAAGGTCTTTTCCAACCTTGGTGATTTTTTAATTCTATGAAATTGTAACAGCCAGTATAACCAGACATCTTATGAAGGACCTTTCAAGGGCAGAATGTTTCATTAAAATACAGTCTACCTCTTCAGTATAGGTTTCCATCAGCAGATCCCAAAACACTATGCATATAGTCAATACCTGTCCCTGAGACTGAGATGAATAGAGTCTTGTGAGAAGATATGAGCAGTCTAATACTAAGCAAAATGATGTGAAAAGGATACAAAACAAAGGTATGTGGAAAGTTATTACAAGTGAAACATTCGCTGGTAAGCAAAATAACAACCTTTCTTCTATAATGGAATATGGCTGTCCTCTTATTTTACTATCCTAATAGCTAATAGCCTTCTCTTTAATTTCTTTAATTTCTATCTTTCTTAGAGCAGAGGTTGCCAAATGCAATTTGGCTAATCAGGTCAATTAAGGGATTAGGAATGTACCCAGTTTTGTTGAAGAAAAAAAAAAACAAAAACATATTACTAACTAAAGTAATCATGTCACAGAATTTGGACTACTTCCTTGCAAAGAACATCAAATTAACATATAGAAATATAGTGTTTCCCTGCTTACTCAGAAGATGTATAAGAAACTCTGGATGTGAACATAAATGAGCATTAATTCCTTCTGTGGGAGAATTACCAGCACATATTCGGAATATGAGGCACTGGTTGTCTATGCAGAATGGACAAGGCTAAATTACATTCACAAAAAACTTCAATTTTAGGCATTCAAACTTAAAAAATAATCTTAGAATAAAAGGTTTATTTCACGATAAAAATTAGTCATTAGGTGAGTTACCCTACTATAAAATAATTTTAATATCATATGTTTAGCTCCTTGAAATTGTCTTTGTAGAGTTTCCTAGTAAAATATTTTTTGCAATAAAGCAATTTACCAAGAGCCAAATTGCTTTGCTACCATTAGAGTTTCTCCTTTACCTATTTTAGTTTTGTGTCAGCAATGTGTTTTAAAAGCAGTAAAGCAGAAAGCAGTAAAAGAAGCAATAATGAAGGAAGAGACACACAAAGTGATCCTTAATGGATTGTCAGCTTATGAAGGCAATTCACAAGCTGTAGCAAAATGAGTTCTATGCACAAAAGAAATCAATACTCATTGTAGCATCCTTCCTGCTACACTGCAATTTATCTGCTAAGCAGAATACTGCCACATCTCATAGACCTCAGAAAACTACCTGCTCTTGAAAGTAATATTTATGGTACCCTGGTTTCTCCACAGCTGAATCTGATCCATTCCCAGCACCAGTTTGTTTACTCTCAGAAGATCAGAACAGGGAAGCTTTTCCAGTGACAAAGACCAAGGATGATTCTCTATAACATGAGGATCCCACACAACAAAAGATATCCCTGGGTTGCTTTCTACTGCAGCCTTATTCTAAATTGTTATTGCTAGTGAATTCAGACAAGCTAATATCTGCTTGGTTCTCAGAGCAATGTTTATCATGGAGATATGCTGTAACATTTCCTGTTTACATTAAAATCACATGCATATTCAAACGCCCTGAAGTTTGCTTCATGCAGCATGGTTCAAAGATATGCAGTAATGATGTTCACTAAACACTTCCTCAAAAAATAATTAAAAAAAAAATGAATAAAGGACCACATCCAAATTTATGAATTGGAAGTTGTAAAGAGAAGTACTATTTTTCTCCTGGCAAAACTCATAGTATAAAACTACTAACTTGACTTCAGTAAGTGCTTGCTGGCAACAAATTCCTATAATATGTTCTCACTTAATGATAGCCCAATTTATGAACATTAGAATAATAGAATCCCTCTCAAATTCACAAGTATATAGCACTGCAATGTCTGTTTATGTGATTGGAATAAATAAGGCTGCAGATCCCAGCACCAAAAAGATCACAATCTTATCATTTACTTAAGATAGCAAAGTTCTGCATTTCAGATCATACAAATTCCTTTAATGAAACATAACAGTAGCAAGTAAGATAATCCCCAGTTAAATGTGCGATCACATCAATTCCCTGCTGTAATAATCGACTGCAACCATCTAAACACACCTAACAACATCAATACGACGTCAGTATTGCCACTGATCAGTGCAGACACAAAACAAGACCGAGCAGGTCAAAATCATTTCCTGGACAGAAGACTGAAGCACGCTGAAAGGAGCTTAGTAAATGCGGGTAACCATTCTGAAGTTGGTTTTGAATTGCTCAGAGGTCAACCCATGAATATTTAACAGATAATCTGAAATTCAGTATGAAAAACTGCCTCTGGAAATTTTTAGTGTCTTTTCTCCCCCTTCCTCCAAACTGTATAGCCAGTATTTAAGATGGCTTTGGCATTCAAACACTAAGTATGATTTCCATGTCTTTGCTAGCTGGACAGCAAAGATTCCTCTCATGTGCACCAAGGCTAAGTACTGCTGAAGCAAGGTACCAGAGGTATTTGTCAGACGTGGAAAAATGGCTGACATCGATTCCCAAAAAACAGAACATTCCGTATTCCTCCTGAAAAAATACCTCTTTAAAGGGAACCAATCAAAACCACAGCTGTGTTGTAATTCCAAACACTGGCTATATGCTTCCAGAGTGGTAAGCCCCAATCTTTTTCCAATATCCATTATAAAAACATATTTTTGATGGCATCATCACTAAAACACGGGGAAATTCAGAAAGTAAGAAAAAATATCAGACATTTTCAGAAAAAAAATAAACAGTAAAGATCATCTGAAAAAAGAATCTTTATGAAGGAACTTGCTGGAGTTTTGGAATCATTTCTAAGACACCAAGGAGTAATGAAATCGATGGGAGGGCATTCAGTAAGAACAGTCTTTTACTGATTTAAATGCTGCTTTGAAATGTTTATCTGCAGATCTCAAATTTCTACAGAACCTTTCAGCTACAGAGCGCTCAGAGAAGTCTGCAGCAGGAGCTCGTTACAAGGCTTCAGTCAAAGCCATATTCAATAATAATCATCTGTGAACTCATTTCGGTGAGGATATGTTCATTATTTGGCACTTCCCACCTCCTGCTGGTAAATCACCAACCAAACAATGAAAACAATTAATTGGCAGATTAAGAAAACAAAACCATTCACTTCACGAGTCAGTAGTTTTAAAAATGAAGTGAAACCATCCATGTACCTCTTTTCTCTGTTAATCTCTACCCTTCTCTCCTTTAAAGGACTGCATCCTGAAAAAATGCATTAATCCCAGAAACTTCATACACAATCCGCTTATATAATCCACAATATATAAAACTCAGAAGAAAACAAATAAGAATGCTGTACACACTGATTCATAGTTCAGACATTATGTAGGCCACCATTTAAAACTTCAGGCAGGAAAAAAATTAAACAGCTAAATGCTGTTTGTAGGTACAGAGACATTTGTATCTCATTTCTTCTCATAGTAAAACAAAACAAAACGCATAAGCAGGAAAAAAAAGTACCTGGGACCTTTGAATGCAACTGCAGCTAAGGAAGGTGGTCAGTCACTGACCCTGGACGTGTCCGAGGAATGTTTGGACGTTGTGTTGAGGGACGTGGTTCAGTGAGAATTATTGGTGATAGGTGGACAATTGAACTGGATGGTCTTGTCCGACCTTGGTGATTCTAGGATTATGCTCAGCAGGAATGGAAATAATGAAAGGTACACTGGGATCAGTGTAGATGAGTGGAGCCCTGAGAGCAATGCTGAGTGAAATGCTATCAGTCAAATAAAGCAGGTTGACATGCAGCAAACTATACAAAATACTTGGAAGTATTTTATAATATTTAAAATATTGGCACGAGTAGTTCAGGTATGCACACCTAATCCATACTTAAAAGTTGAGTGGGAAATACAAGTATATATTTAAAAATAAACATTCATGCACACAGGTTATGTATATATCCACACAGATTATACATGGAGAAAAACTCTCAGTGGCAAGATGGGGCTACTGGACTGAAAAGCTGCACTCAAATTCACTCCCTAATTACTTCTATAAAGACATATATTACAAAAAAACCCACAAGCTGTTTTACTATATTTATTACGAGATCTTCATAGTTTACTTATAGAGTAATACAGTATTTACAGATTTTACTAGAACTGCATCACCTACCAGTAGCCAATTATGTTATATATTTGCAGACAAAAAACCAACCCTACCAAAGCCGACGTATTTTGTATTGACCTCAATACAATCATCATTCCCTCTTCAGCACTAAGCCTGAAAAATCACTACACATTCTCAATATTTTGAGACTGAAACCTATTTAATACGCCTACCTTGACAGAAAGGTTTCCTCAAACAGATGGCTGGTAGATCAAAATACGTTCTGTACAGAAAAATATCCATGTTTATTACAAATATGCTGGACCTCTTACCAGGACAATAAGGACTTTGACCACATTACTATTTTTCTTGCACATCAGCACTGCATTTTTACCCATACAGTTACATCCAGATGTCACAGTTCCATTAGGTCACGCTTTTTACTAGCTCCTTGCCATATACACAAAGTATATATGCATATATGCTCACGTTAAAGCTTTATATGCAGGAAGTATGAACTTGTCCATCATCCCAACACGCTCCCAGCTCTGCAGCAGGAAGCACCAGAGGCAGATGCGAATATGTCAGGCATGACTGCATTCTCTCACAAGTCTGCCTAACCTTCAGAAATCCGTCTCACCCTTTTCGACCAGCCTCAGCAAAGCCCATCCGAACAAGGAAGCCTCCCTCTTCATCATGTGTTGTTTTGTATGGAACTAAGATTTGATAGTGCTGAGTGCTAAGGTTTTGCTTTCCGTCCTAGAATGGGGTATGTTATTAACCACAAAGGCACTGCCCTAATGACTTAATGTCTCCCAGTCTTCAGGCACTCCAAAGGGATCAATAAAAATATATTTAGACCAAGGCTTATTTCATGTCCTTCCAGAATCCTTCTTTATTTACAAATAGTGATGTAAGGTTCTTATTTTTTGCCACCAAAATATCCATCACTTTTACTTATTTTAAGAGGACAGACATAGATCTGCTTGCCTAGTTAAAACCTGTATTATGCACAACACATATACTCCCTAAGATAGAAAGGAAAAGCAGATGTTTCAGGTTAAATGTTTCTCTATGAAATTATACATTTTCAGTACTCAGAAGTTTTGTGGTTCTTGTGGTGGGCAGAGTCTGTGATCAGTACTTCAAGTATACATTGCTACACTTATTATACAAATTCTCACTCATTTTCACTCCATTACCTGACTGACTTCCACTGTATAATCCGAATTCTAAGCTGAGAAAATAGCAGGGGTAAGCAAGAAGTTTCTGAAAGAGTTATCACAGATTATAACATAATTACTACCTTAATGGAAACTGTAACACAATGTTTGAAATGTCTGCTTTAAATCTATAGAGGATAACAATTACCTTATATATAAGAACCCACTGGTGAATCAGTCATTAAGTACATAATGAACTCTTTGAATTCACATGTAGATCCTAAGCAGCAAACTCACAAGCCTGTTTTTTGCATGCTCAGATCAGAAAGCACATGTTGCAAAATACTTCTCCTAAGACTTTGACTTTTCCCATGCAATTACTAATCTAAATCCAAATCATTTAAATAATATTACAGAAGCATATTTTATATTAAGACATGAACTACACAATGAGGATTTGTAATTTGACATAGTTCTTCTTTTTGGGAATACCAAGTCTCCTTTACCCCCTTACAACCAGTTCCATAAAGATCAGAGTTCACAATTCATCTCAAATATACGAATACGTTATCAGTCAGGATAACAGAATGGAAGCAATCCTTAAATATTATTTTAAGAAATAGAAAATGCGATCTTGGCTAATATCCTGACCCTTTCTCAGTGAGGTTTATGACCTGATAAAGAACAAGAGAAATGGAAGAAGCCCCTGGATAGCTATAGAGTCTGGAACACATTTACCAGATCCCTGCCTCATTTGCTCTAGACATTAAATGGCAAAGAAGCTCTCTAAGCTGTCACTATTAAAGCAGGTAAACCTTACGGGGAGGAAAAAAAATAAATCAGTCAAAATAACTTCAGCCTGCAATGTTTGTATCTCCAGCTCCGCAGAATTAGGCTGTCATTACTGGTAAATTCCTGGTCCTGAAAACATACAGGAAAAATGCTTGAAGGATATCTGTATATAAATATTGGCAGAAGCACAAACTGAGGGCAGAACTTGTTTCCATGGAATTAAGTTTCTTACTCTAACATATATCTTTTTCAGCTTTTTTTAAAAAAACATACAAAATAATCTGACTATGATATTTTTAGTTGCAAATAATGCGTTATAAATTAGCAGGATGTGTGAATGCCTGATGAGAAGAGCTGTTTCTCTGGAGAGACACTGAGATCACACTAGGATCATATAGGACAAGCCCTTGATGGTCTCACCTTCGTAAATGCAGGTTACAGTGATAAATCGCCTTTTCCACATCAGAAATATAAAAATGGGGAGAATGGTTGGGAAGGGGACCTGCGATGTAAAAATGCCTCCAGTTCATAAACAGACATAGCTAATTAACTGTGTGCATATTCACACAATACTCTTCAAAATGTGCATCAGAGCAGTAGAGATTAACATGCTTATAGGAGCATCAGTTGGTAACATTTCTATTTCAGTCTTTTTCCCTCTTCATCCACAAGCAGTCAGCAACTGCTGCTTAACCCCAATCAGAAGACTGAACAAACAGTTCAGTCAAACGAGGCCCATCAAAATCAATTGTCAGTCTCCACACAAACACCAAACGAAAAACACCCATGACATGAGGCTGGAGCTCAGGCAACCTATGCTTGCTAACTGCTGCCCCAGTGTGGTGCGTAGTTTCACAAGCCCAAGTATTTGAATATAAAGAAAAAATGATCCTACGATAAATTCTCTCACATTTCTTCATTCTTTTCTATTTTTCTTTATGTATCTATTTTAGTATTAGAGAATGCTGCACTTACTGCACATTATTACTTGTCAGATTTCTCCTATACTGGAAAAGTTCCCTCCCAAATAGCATTTTCTTTTCTTTCCCAGTTCAGCAGTTGGTTGACTTTACTTTAGGTCTGACAAGCCGAATACATGGTGAGCTTTACACACACACAAACCATTCAAGGATGTTGTGCAACTCTGCTTTTCCCACAGAAGAAGAAAGCTGGAGAAGAAAATGGACCATGGGACCAAGGCACATGTGTGTCACAGAGATAAAGCAATGTCCTGATCCATTATGGACTGATACCTGAATGGGAAACAGTCTCCATTGGACTGGCACAGTATAACACACATTTAGGTTTCTATTTTAAACAGATTCTGTATCCCAAAAATCAAGTATACTCAACTGTACTATAAAATAACCAGTCTAGACTGCTCCAAATTTTATATCGATTACAATAAAAGTTAAATACAATGAAATGTAAATTCATCAGGAATTCAAGCATCAGCCCACTACCACATTGTATTAATGCCCATCAAGTAAGCTATCAGGTGGGATTCCTTCTCCTGGGAAACCACCACTCTGGCTGAACCTGTAAACAGACCTTGAATTCTTCCTCAAGGTACTGTAACTACACCCAGACCTTTGCTAAGCCATGGTCAGCCTTTTCCTATCATCTCCACAGTCTTTTCTGTTAAACTGGTGTGGCAGAAATTGATTCTTTTCAACTCCCCTTTTTCAACAGCCCTAAATAATGCTCCTTTCCAGTTCTGTTAAAAAAAGAATGAGAAGGAAAATACATACATATATATATATATATATGTGTGTGTGTGTGTGTGGGTTTATGTTTTCTTTTACAGTTACACAGTCTACTGTTCAGCAATCCATGCATTGATTGGCTCAGAAAATATTTGCTACAGTTGCTAAAATACAGCAATCCTGAGCTACATGAGATGCAAACACATGAAAATGAATTTGATGCTGGATTTGTGCTCCTGGAAGCTCCAATTTAACACTAGCACAGAGAGATGGTGCATGACTCAGTGGGAGGTCTATCGGCCAATGCCAGCCTTCCATATGCTCATGAAGAACAAGGTCTATAATATGCCCAAACAGTTTTCTGAGGATGGCAGCTAACTCAAAACAAGTGTAAACAAACTAGGAAGTGCCCTCATGGCATTCTCCACCCAACAGTGAAATTCTGATCTCCATTTATTTACAGATAGTTGGCTCATGCCTACCATCTCCAAGACTGTGGAAGCACACCATCCAATGAATTGTACGTAACCACTGTGTTACAAAGAAATCATATTCCAACAGATGGCACCACTCAAATAAAAAGTACAAAAATCTTTGTGTGAGGTACACAGTTACGTAGTAATAGAAGAATGGAATATAAGACAAGAGCATCTGTTTTAAAGCTCTGTGCCACAGATGAGCGAAACCATGCTCACATAAAAGGTTTCACGGAAGACTCAGTCCCAACTTGCAAAGGAAGCAAAATTTTGTTCAGGCTGATTTCTTCACAAATCATTAATAGAATATTACAAATGCAAAGTATTCAATATTGGCTTAAAAATTATGTTTAAACTCTTCTTTCCTTAGTAGACCTCCATAAAATCATTGAGGCTTTATCTGCAGTTCTCTTCTTCAGCTAATTCCTAAGAGAATATCTGATGTCAAAAGTTGAAAAACTGATTTTACAATAGGAGTTGCAGCAGTGACCTTCTTAACTAACTTTATATGCCTGGAAAAGCTCTAGATAAAATAATCTCTCCTTCCTGTAATTACTGGGAAATCTGGAGGGAGGGAGGGAGAAGAGTGCTGTAATTTTAAACTATATAAACGTTACATGCCCTAAACTCCAAGACTAGTTGGTGTTGGTTTTTTTCTTTTTCCTTTTTAATTAAAAGCATATCACAATTAAAGCAACAGGAGGGAACACAAATAATCAACAAACATGACCAGAAACCCAAGATGAAACAAAATAACCAGAATAAAATAACTAACGCTTTGAAGGAGACAGAGATAAGAAGTGCTTGTGTACCGGGTTCCTTTTCTATGATGCCAAAAAGATGTAGCTAAAAGATTTAGTAGGAGAAGAGGAATCTCTCCATCTCCTTTGCCATGCGTGTGCTGCCCAAAACCCAGGCACCATGCAGCAGCAGCTCATAGCTACTAACCAGGTCCTGGGAATTCCCACTCTCCCGGATCAGTGTCCAATATCTATACTGGAAACTTTTGAGAGAGGAAAATGCAAAGAAAATTAAGTTGGAGTCTGTTGGTCAAATACATCCTTTGCTTTCCTTAAATCTGTACACCCTAACCATAACTTCTGTTCAAGAACATTAGGGTCCCATCAGTTGGTAGAAAAGGGAAGAATTAAGGACTATCTCAAAGAACCAAAACAAACAAAAACACAACAACAACCTCTTCCCATAAAGCACTTGTAACTTCAAAACACAGGAGAAGGAGAGGAGGAAACAAGATGGCAGCAGGGAAGAATTTTTATTATTTTTGATTGTTGGTTTGTTTTCTTCTGCAATATGATCATCAAAAAATACAAAGAAACAAACATAATTAATTTTCCTCTAATTATCTCCTCCACCAACAACAATCCCTCCTTTTTTTTTTTTTTTTCCTCCCCTGAACTGAATCTCAAACAGTTATATTCAGGACACAGACCAAAGTTACTTCATCTCAATTATAGGACTCTTCGAGCTGAATAGCGAGAAACTGCAATGCACAAGCACAAAAATACCTACTTCCAATAAAGCACTTTTTGGCAGTGCAAATTAGATCGGCTCAAGGTTTCTCCAATGTCACACAACACAAAAGCTCCAGGACGCTTCCCTCCTGCATTGGAGTCATCTGATCTGCACTTGTGCTTGCCAGGGCTTTGCTAATGGCTATTTCCAGCCTTTGGCTTCCCACTCCCATACCCAGCTGTGCTGAACTGCTCTTGTCCTTATGCTCTCCTTGAGAAAAAGCCAGCTCATCTTGGTTGTATGTACCTGGCAAAAGCGAGCCCTGTCACAAGTCTTTTTCCAGCAAAATATAAAGCAAGGAACAAAAGCGGGGGGAAAAAAAAGAAATACCCAATTTTTCAACACACCTATAGCTAATGGGGGGGGGAAAAAAAAAAAGAGGAGCGGTCACAGCTCCACCAAAACACCTGAGTGCATACGGCCTTACTGGTGGCTGTTCACTGCGAATATCTGTGTATGCCTTGCACAATATTTACTGATGCCAAAAGGTATTAGAGGTTATTGTTTCCTTTAAGTAAGACTGCAGTTACAGATCAGGTGGCGATCTCAAAATTCAACACGACACAACTATTAATCACCACGTTAAGATTCAAGTTTGCGCATTCTTCTCCATCACACATCTATTTGAAAATGAGCTTCAGACTTCTCTGCGACTGAGAGAAGTCCATTAATCCCTGTTCCCCTAAATCCAACTGGACGGATAGTATTACTGAGCCAAAGGACATCAGTAAATGTTAAAGGTAAAAGCAGGAAGGCAGTTGGAAGGGATTTAAGCTGATTGCTACCTGCCCATACGTTTTCCTCCAGTGTAATTGAGTGATTTCTCAGCAGGCGAAGTGCCAGCTGAACAGAAGGACCTGAGGCAGGTGGGTCGCAGCCACCCCACTTACAACTTTATGTCCGGTCGTTAAGGGAAGCTGTCAGCTCAGGTTATACAGCAGTACCAAAAGAAAAATGCATCACTACCAATCTGGCTGCCTTGTAATTTTAAAACACACAAAGAGGGAGCTGCATGTGTGTCATTCTACTGGAAAATGGTACCACTTACACCCTGTGCAAAATTATTTATATCCCAAAAGTGTTTGGTAATTTACTGGCTTCCTTTGGGAAAAAAGTCATGAATCTGCAGGGGTATTACTCTTCCCTAACCTTACAAATGTTAATCTGTTGATGATTCTAAGTGTTACTGTCGTCTTTCTTACGCATTTCAGCATTTTGCTACAGCAGTAGAGAACAATCACGTCCCAAAACTTCATGCAGTACATGATTAATGACTACGTAAAGTATTTTACACAGGGGAAAAACAACCAAGTCTCATCCAAACACAGTTAAAATAGGAGAAAGGAGTTCCAACACTAAATTTAGCTGGAGCTATGTCATAAACTTCAGTAGGACCAAGGAGGAGGAAAAAAATAAAATAGAAAAAGACTAAAGACCATCAGCCTGGTCACACCAATTCCTTTCCTCACCTAAGCTGCACAGCCTTGGCCCTGTCACACTGCAGAGTAATGCAATATAAGCAATACAGGGCAGGAAGATAGGCAAGAAAGAGCAAGTGCAAACTGTTTATATATCCCAAGAGAGGAGAATTGCCTGCATCTTTGTTATGATGATGCTTTATTTAAATCTGAAAGTTAAGTTAGCTCTTCCCTGTGCTATCTGACATGTTCAGGTCTAAGCCAGGCAATTACAGAAGGATGAAGGAAGCATCAAATTATTTTGCTGTTGCAATACTGCAACAACTGCTGAAGAAGTCAAAGGGCAGCTTTGCTGTGCTATTTCCAAGCCACCCTCCTGTAAGCGAAGCATTGCATTTGATTTACTTCCTAAACTTCTGCATCAAATTCCTCCTTATTTCAGAGAAATATAAAAACAAAATAAAGTTAGAGCTTTAACTATTTTCAGTACTTTCTAAACATTATGTTCTGTTTCTCTGTCCAAGTTCATATCATCCTGAATTGAAAGAGTCTATGAATTAAATGTAGGAAGTGACTGAATCTTATGTTCTGTGAAGTTATTTCAATAAAATTTAACAAAGAATAAAATTCTAAAAGATGCAGTCAGTGAGCAGAAAATGTAGGAAATGGGGAGGAGCTAGCAGAAGTGCAATTCCTCCAGTAGATTCAGTCATTGCTAATGAAGTCCAAAAGACCAACTCCTTGACGTGTTGGGGGTAGGGAACAGACTGCCTTCAAACCCTCAAAATAGCTTGCACTTTTCTTGATATCTCCGCTGATTTCAATGATGAGCAATTAATTTGAAATGAGGTGTGAATGTTCTGCTGGAGAAAAACAAAAACCAGCAGCTAATATAAGTTGACTTAATAAAAACACTGACACTTTCATTTATAGCACAAGCCTCTCCACCACCTTCTTCTTTCACCTTAAAAAAAATCAGAGCTGTTTCTAGTACGTTTTTCTCAGCAGAATAACATCTACATCAGGAGATGCATCCACATTAGTACTTCAGACCCCAAAGTGTGTACTTTTGAATCTCCCAACTGTTCACATTTATGATGCTTTGATTCGCACCATGGAGAAGTCTGGGAGCACAGCAGTGATGCTGGAAGATGAACTCCAGGACTTGCCTAACACACTCCAGCTGTTCATGGCCTTCCACTCCACTGGAGCAAACAAGAGCTGGCACGAAGAAAAAGCCCTAGAAGTCCATAACTTGTGCACGCTGGGCTTCTGTCACTCTTGTTCTATGGAGCTGCTTCCTTTGTGCCTCATTACTTGCTAAAATAGACATAGCCATCATATGGCGAGGAAATTTTGTGTGCTTCTGTGCATAACAATGTTTGCATGCAAGCACGTATTACAAAAAAATAAGAAATCATTTATTCCTGCCTTGCTTTATCACCCCATTCATCACAAAGGATGCAGTATATTGGTTAACTATATTATGAGCATAACTTCCAGTGTGTACTTTCTTATCATAGAGTAATATTCTGATCCTGTAAATAGCTCAGTTTCTCACAGACATTTGTGGCCGTGTCTGTATTTAAAAAAAAAAATAAGACAGCATCATAGATGTGGACTGTGAGGCAGTCAGCATAAATAAATATGGACCCTAAACAGGTTGGGAACTCCAAGATTTACTAGACTTCCTCTGATTCCTTAAACCTCACACACTTTCAAAGCCAGTCATTGGTTTGGATGGTAATAATTGCTATTTCTATTAGTAAACTCATGGAGGGGAGAAGAGTTTCCTTCAAGAATCCAGTTTGTGTGCCCCAGCACTGCCGTGCACATCACATCATTGTGTAGTAAGCAGGAAACGGCAACTGGCTTAAAAACTACAACATCTCTCTGAAATGAAATAAAATGTAGGTGCAGGCCAACTGTGTTTATGGAACTTAAGCAACGTCAGTACTATAGGCAGTCCAGACTCCCGTGATATTCGTCAGCTGTCCTCACTCTTGTCAGCAACCATAAGAAATGTAAGATGATTCAAATTAGTTTAGTGCAGAAAGTAAGAAAGCTAAGCTGAATCAATTTGCCCAGCATTTCTCAGGCTAAAAGCATGCTCAGATAACATGTGGCAACGTTTTTAAGTCAAGGTAATGTGATCATTCTTACATTCCCCATGATTAACTTAAACATTCTCCACTTATTGCTTTAAGAAGCATAAGTAGCTCTTCCCTGTTGTACTGAATGGTTTCCATTCAGTAGTGTGGAACAGTGAAGGCTGTGTGGAGAAAAACTAAAGCAATCCTCAGGCTATTCAACAGGTCAGAAATACTTAGATTACCCAAATGCATGTGTATGTTATACACTAACATCACAATAAACAGAAATATCTGATTCAGCCAGCAACATCCACTTAAAGTAGAAGACACAATTTATCTCATGCATATTTCAATCAATACAGGACCCTATTTTATGAAGCATCACTTACTGACAACTTTGAGTAGGTTGTAATTAACATCCAACATGAGTAAGATACACAGTTTGACTCAGGAAGAGGATGGGGGTCACTGGTGCTGCAAAATCTACACCATTCCTTATGAAATAAAACAGTTAAAAGTAACATTTGAAGTAGTTTAAATAAGCAAAATGTACACAACATAGGCAGAAACCAAAACCAAACGACTACTTTTTGTTTATGCAAGGAGACATGGGAATTCTCAGATACACACTGTGTTAGAAAATCTTATCATTCCCTGCCTAGCAATTTGAGCATATTAAATTATTATTCAGCACGCTTAATACAGGGTAAGGCAGACATTTCCTTTGTGGTATCTGACACCTTTAAACAATTAACATATTTAAGTACAGGCTGCGGTTCCAGGCAGTAAGTGGATCTAAGTATAAAATAATGAAGAGATGTCTTTCCTGTCAGTGGAAGTGCTGTAATGTTAAAGATGGTAACCGTACCGCATAAGAATTCCTCACGTTTCCCTTGAAAGATTCTGATACTTAAGTACTTGAAAACATTGCTGTTTCAGACCTGGAGAGGCAGTACAAATTTTCTAAAGATGTTACCTCCTCACTGAACGTCTCACTGAGTGTTTTGGGGGTTTTTTGTGTGCGCGTTTTGAGTTTGGTTTTTTTTTCTAGGGAAAAAAAAAAAAAAAAAAAACACCAAAAAAACCCTGCTTTCCGGTTCATTTAGTTTTCATATTTGGAGCACCAACGTGATGAATGGCTCGTATGAGTGCCCAGCATTTCCCATTTACTTACATATCAACATGTATATCCATGTGGATGCACAGGGAGCACACCATTACCAAGCATATGGCTATTATGGGCATCTAGAGAGACTACCCTTCTGGGAGATGAGATAGAGGAAAAAAAGAAGGAAAACTCTTCAGTGAGGTTTGACATACAGAGTCAAACGATTCTCAGCCTTTTCTTAAATATGCATGTATGCTTTCAGAAAACACATTTAAGCACTATTCATTTCTCTGTATATGCTTTTTAGATTTAGAATGGATATAAGGCCAAAGTTTTTTACAGTAAGAGTGGTGAGACACTGGAACATGTTGCCCAGAGAGCTGGTAGATGCTCCTTGCTTGGACTGGACAGACTTCTGAGCACCATGACTGAGATGCAGGTGTCCCTATTATTGCAGGGATTGCCTTTAAGGGATCCTTCCAACTCAAATGATGCTGTGATTTTTGAATATCTACTTGACTTTTTGACTTTCTGTAGTTTACAAGTCCAACAAAAGGAGCAATTTGCAAGGTAGCTCACTACGTAGCCAAGCAAGGTACATGGTGCCACAGGTTCTTGTACTCAGTAAATGCTCGGAGGTGCAGAGTTGTCATACAAGCCTGTTTTTCTGGATGTTGCTCTCTTTCAGCTAATGAAAGCATGGCATGCCTTAGCATTTTTAGCAACGCTACCTAAACAGTCCATTTTTCCTTCCTTGTTACCAGACAAATCCTCCCCACCCAACCTCCCACCTCTCCCCTTCAAAAATCATGTTTTTATTACCATTGTACAAGAAACTTTCTGTAAGAAAACTTTAGCAGAGATGCTTTCACTTTCATGTGATCATCACTGCTCACCTAGGCCTTCACCACCGAGCTCATATTATGAAAGGAATGGAGGCCATTACAGTGTATTTCTTATATGCATTTGTAGCTGTACGTGCACACGCTCCACACTGAGCATACTGCCCCAGCCTGTTGTTAGCGAAAGCTCTGCAGGTAATAGCCATTTGCTCATTCAGAAATAGAAAATTCTGAGTTCTGACTTTGGAGAGGATTTGTCCCACTTGTAAGTGCTTACAGGAATAAATACAGTATTATAAGCAGAGAAACAGAGTAGCATAAAGCATTTGTATTATTCTCTCACCTACAAATCTAAACACAAAAACTGTTTTTCAAATCAACTAAATGCCAGCTGCAGTTATATTATTAAATCCGTACTATATCTAACAAATTAAGGAGGTAAGTAATCAAAACTGTGTTAGAGACCTTACTCTTACTACACAATCGAAAGCACTTCTTTACTTTCAACCACAGTAAATATCCAAACAAAAGCTCACAGCTTAAATCCACATTTTCTGATTGACAGTTAATCTATTTTTAAGATGGCACCTGGTTTTCAGAACTTGCAAAGATCTGGGATATGAAATGCAATAAAGCTCAAAAAATAATTAAAAAAATAATAAAAACTATTCAACAAAAATGCAGTAGTATGGAGGTACAGACAGAAAGTGAAAACGCAAAGAAGAGGTGATAAAGAAAGCAAGCAGTAGCGTGGGACAGAGACCACAGCAGAGAACTGTATTTAGCAAATTATCTTTTGTGTACAAGTCATGGTGTAGTTGGCAATCGCTGCCCCTCCAAAAAAAATAAACACTTAAAAGAAAACTAAGAAAAAGATGGCTATAAAAGAAATGAAATGGATAAAGAAAAAGGTAGCAAGAAACAACTGTATAGTTTAAATACATAAATGTATTTAAACATTGATTGATGTCCAATGAAAGTAATCATTAATCCTTTTGTTTTCTTCAACTGCTTCTGAAATCCACTGCTTTGTCATCAAAACCGTTGCTTAGAAGACAATCCCAGTGCCTCCAGGATTTTATTTTATTTTTAAGTGCCTAAGCGTATGTATTAACTTGTCAGCACGGTATTTGAAAGTTTAATGACATTTTCCTTCCATTCTTATAATTGCTAAATTCAGTACTCAAGTAGGAGGTGAAAGCAATGCAGCCCTGCTACTCAAGCAGCCTCCCATTTATCCAGTCCAGTACTTCTCTTCTGGGAAGTTCAATTTCATTCCACTTATAGCTGTCATTTTAAAAATTCTATCTATGAAAAATGATGAAAGAACCCCAAGTTGTGGTAGACAGTAAGTGATGAGTGACAATCTGGTCAGAATGGTAGAATTTAGAGAACTAAATTGTACAACTGCTTAAGAAAGAACAGCGAGATCTAAGTTCAAGACAGAGCAAACACTGCCAAATATTTGCAGTGAAAGAAGCAAATTTGACAGTCGTTCGTTCAAGAAAAACTTCGGTGGACTCAGGTCGTCTCACTAAACAGAAAGGGAGATGAGGAGGGTCAGCTGGGGCTCAGAGAACAAGGACAAGATGGAAACATTGAGTAAGGTTCCATTTGCACAGAGGAAGGCCAGGGTAAAAGGAGACAATCAGATTTTCCACAGACAATGTGGGGAAAGATGGATGGAGGTGACGATAAGAGTAAGATGGGTCAGAAATAAAACAGTTCTGCCTCTGTGTAGAAGTGCTTCATATTAATTAAAATTCTCCCACAAGGGAAGGAACTTACAAGACACATGCGTTCATTACATATGTATGTAAACTTTGAACAGTTATTACTGGAGAAAAAATAAATCTGTCAGCTCCTGACAAGGATCACATTTTTCTTACAAAAATACAAACAAACCTACCTTACAAGTGGAAGATTTTTATTTAAGCACCTTCCTGAGAAATGGAAAGTTAGATTTGATATATCAAAAGCAATTGAGAACTTACAGCATGACTAAGGACATGAGGAAAAAAAAAAAAAAAAAGATGACAAAAAAGCCACATCAATACCATAGCCAAATGGTGCATTAGCAGCAAGGTATTTAATGAGTGGAGGAGATAAATAGGGATGGCATAAAAATAGGATAAAGTGAGTGGTCCCAGTGATCTTAATGAGACTATGTATAGAATAAGTACGTCACTATAAATGCAGACCACATGATCCACCCCCAGATATCTGTACATCAAGGGACCATTATAGCAACATCCAGAGTATTCATATAGTTTCCACTTCTGGGCTACTGGGAACTGTTTTGATAGATTCATATTTTAATGTTCAAGTTAAAAAAAAAAAAAAAAAGCCTCAGCATAATCAAGAGTAGAGGAATTGATGTACGAAGAAAGAAGAAAACAGCTAGAACATTCCAAGCCTGCAAAGATGTAAGCTGTAAGAATCTGCCTTACTTGCATATATCTGAAGGATGTAACCATCAAGGAAGGATGGCAATTAGCACAAAACAGGCTTAGCTACATGTAAGTGAGAGGAAGGAGTTGCAAAAATAGTAAGCATATTAGGAGTTTGGAATTTTTATATATATATATTTTTAACTAGAGAAAAATGTGACAGCAGTTTACATTACATTAAGCATCCCACGTAGGCATACACAATAGATCTTCTCATACAGTGCAGAGGTAACCTCTTCCTCCCAGAGGGTAGTCATGACCTTGCCAGACATTTCCTAACACACGGGCTGACCAAAAGTCATTCCACAACATTTTTCCTTGGAATGTCAATGCTTTCTATTTTCAACCAAACTGCAGACCAGATTTGCATGGCAAAACAACTACATTGAGTACTTATGGCTATTCACTTGGATTAAAACGTTCAAGTGATTACAGCTAATAAAAACGCTATTTCTAAACCTCTGAAGTGATATTACAACTCTGATGGACCATATGGTTTCGGTGTATTTATACTGCAGTGAGATCCTAGGGGCATTTTTCATGTCAGCTGTGACTGAGGAGGTGCATTGGGTACACGTGGCAGGTTTGGGTGGCAGGAGACCGCTGTGAGCTGCCTGCCCACCCAGTCTTCCCCACTGCTACGTTTAGAGAGGTGTTTCCTCCAGAATTTCAGTATTCATTCCCAGTTCCGGTAATCAAACATGAGTGTATCTGGCAATAAGTTATGCAAAACTGCCTGAAGAGAGACTGTTTTGCCAGCAGCAGCAGATGCTATTCTAGAGGCCTGGGTTTCGTTTACTAGAACCACATCCACGTGCTAACAGCACTGAGCTCCATCATAATCTCTCCCGTGTCATCAGGAAGTCAAATCTGCTCTGCAGTTCCCCAAAAGCAAGCAGGAAATATCACTGAATAGCACACGATAATACACACGAACATCTTGTAAGACCAGACCTACTGTTTTGACAGATGACAGGAGAGCCTTTGAAGTAGGGCACTAGGTATTTTTAATTCGTAGGTGGGTGCCATATTTATGTGCTCATTTTTTCACTGAATTACATCATGAAACAGAAGTACAGTTATATTAACCCTACTGTAACCCTGACATTTTGCAAAATGGGGCCTATTAGTAATTAAGCTTAAAAGTAGAGGTAATATAGTGCTCTCCACTTCACAGACAGCACTACTCATCGTGCATTTATAGCTCATACAAGGACCCTTGACAAGGGAGAGAGAACTAGGCAAATGCGTTAGCAACTGTGAAAATGAGATAAAAGCTACTGACTTTGTAACCTGTAATTCGCCAAAAGCTTTTTCTTCATTTTTTTTCCTCGAGTTAAACACATACTTTAAGAGACAAAAGGTCCATTTTTTCCTCTCAGTGCACACATGTGAGACTCATTAATGTTAATTGGATTTATGACTGCCCACTGAAAAGAGAAGAAACTAAAGATTTCACATTTGCAGGGAAACAATCAGAGGAACAATTTCTTGCGTGTCTAGCTGATGAAGAGATGAAAAAATAATGGATGAGTCATTTCACATTCTGATTCAAAATTCTTAAAATAGATGAGATGAAGACACTGATTTCTGCAAGGGTCATACTCATGTGAAGGATTCTTTCTAAGAAACCCATCTGAACCTTTAAGTGCATCTGTGCTTCTAATTACCTAACTGAGATAGATCATGGTCTCTGAATTGCAGTTACACAGATTTGTAGCAGTAATTCAATTTGGCAGGTGTAAAATGCAAGTGTAATTCCTCTGTCCTCCCTGTAGTCTTCAAAGAGACATGAATTTGAGCCATTTGATAATTTCTTCCATATTGTAGCTTTCACATTCACTATGCATCAAACTTCTGATAGATCATTTTGGAAGGTGATTCTACATGGCTACAGTTACTCCACTAATCAATTTCAAAATAAATCCAACATGCATCTCTTGACTACATTGTGGTGTAGCTTTAGCCACTGCTTGATCCACCATGACCAAAAAGCTTTCAAGCAGGATCAAAACCTCTGCTATTTGTGATGGGAGCAGAGGAGAACACAGAATCTTTGTGTAGACAGACTTGCTCTATGGGGACATCTCCAAAGCTGGTCTTCTACTCAGTCTCCAATTCATTTGATGGCATTATCTACTTGTCTGAACCAGTCCCTTCTTACAGAAAAGAGAGAAGGGCTTTGATACTTTCCCTCAGAATCATATTTAAGTAAAACACAGACAGTAAGAACATTATAAGAAGTTAATACAATGTCATACCACTGCTTTAAAAACAGGTCTGAATGTAGACAAAACATACGTATTTTATATGTGGGCGTGTGTATGTATTTGTATCTAAGTATAAAACAAAGACATCCCACAAACAAACCGTACCTACTGTACGATGGGATGCAAAATATCTGGCCAATTTCCTGGAAATACTCAGGCCATGGAAACCTAACACTATCCATCCCACAATATGAGAGCTCTGTGAATTGAAGAAGAAAAGCTTGCCTGAGTTTTGTTGTGGTATTTTTTGTTGTTTGTTTATTTTGTTTTCTCTGCTATATTCTGTATCTCCTGCAATATAGAGGAAGAAAATAGCTGTGTACATCAGAACTGGACCTCCACACCTGGTTTATGCACTGAGCAATAGGTTTGGCACAGGAGCATCCCTAATGCTTTCCTATATAGCTATACCTGCAGAGCAAACTGACCTATGTTTAGAAGAGCAAGATCAACAGATGAACAGAGTGTAGACTTTGGAAGTTCTTTATGCTTTGAAAGCACATAAAAACTTTCCTTTCTGTTGTACAGTTGAGAAAACATGAGGATCAAGACAGGCCACTGCTTCCCAGATTTCTTTACCAATACAGAGAAGGCATCTGCCCACGATGATGACTAAATAATACTGGATTTCTTCATCTCTGTCAATGCCAAACAATCAGCATACAACCTCTTTAGAAAATGCTCAGTTTGATCTATCTTGCCTCTGTACGATAATGTTCCACCAAAAACAAATGACTTCTTTATCAACAGTCCTCCTGAGTGCCTTTTAAAAGCCTTTCCAAAATTAAGAGTATACTCGCCAGCACTTTTTAATATGAAAAAGTGTAATCAATAAAATACTGCTGGTAACTCAGATGATTTACAGGAGGCGGGGGGAATTAAATATGAATTAGTTTGGAAGAGTTCCGAGTCCATCATCTTTCTTAATTATAAATTGGGTCACTGGCTATGAATTGCATGACTCAGCTCAGGAATGCCTGAAAAGAAATCATCAGTAGATTCAACAGTAGCATTTGATTTATTTCTTGGAGCTACAAGAAGCACTGTGTTTTGGATCTCTGATGGTTTAGGAGATCCCCAGAGAAAGCTGATGGCAATGCTGCTTCTGTCAGCTACACATGAACTGGAACGAGGGGAGAAGAGAGTAATCCCAAAAAGCTGTGAGCAGAATGTGACAGCAGCATGCCTTGCTCCCTGAAGAACCTCATCACGGCAGAATAAATTAAAAGCCACTCTCCTACAGATTAAACTCAGAATCATGACATGAGTGAGGTTGGAAGGGACGTTCAATCTTGTGCCTTTCTTAAAAAATTGCTGTGTAGATTAAGGCTGCGCAATGAAGTTCTGAGCATCTTCAAGGATGGAGATCTGACAGCCTCTCCACAGCTTGACCACTTTCAGAGGATTTTTTTTTATTTTCTAATGTACTTGATCACAGTTCCTCATACTCCCACATGGGTCCACTGCCTCCCACCACACAACTCTGAGGTATCTGCCTTACCAAAAACACTGTGAATCTCTCAAGTTCCTCAATGAACAAAGCAGACACTATTACCACTGGCACAGTGAATATGCAAGGAGAGGCAGAACTTTGCCACTGAGCCATCCTCCATCACTGAAGCAATCACATCAATTACCTGTTTGCTATTATTTAGTAATTTCTCATTTCTCGGTACCAGGTATTTCTGATTCCTTTGCATACCTACTTTATATTATTCTCAAGCTTTTTGCTTTAAAAATTTAGGTTCAGGTTGCCTTCATTGACAGCTTCACCAAACCACTGTTTAAATCAAAACGCCACAGGATTGCCACAGAATGCTCACATGTTGAGTCAGGATTGTCCCCAAAGTTTTAATGCCAGACATTTTATGAAAACCCGCGTTACTAAGCAGCAATTGATAAGCTATTCGCTAATGGGTCTTGTGGTCTCCTGCTAGAAACACTTTCAACTGAAATTAAATACTTAGAAACTGCAGCTATTTGATCAGCAAACCTAAAAGAACAATTACATTCTGCCATGTAAATCAATTTGTTAATCTATTTACTAAAATTTTATGGAAACTAATACAGAGTAAAAGAATCTGATTTTTTTTTTTCTTTTTAAATACAGACTCAGACACAAGATTCATTTTTCTATAGAAGGACGTTATCAGTAAGCTGGAAAGACAGCGGTTTTCCTCTTTCAGGAAAGTCTTCTATAGCTGGTGAAGAGCTCCACAGATGTTCTGCAATAAAAAGTTGTAAAGGGGAAGACCTGGCCAAGACCCACCCAACCTACAGAATGTGGCTATGAGCTGATGCGAGAAAGGCAGCAACTTGAATACTGGAGCCAGGCCTGGCCACAGCAGGAACAGCCTAATCACTTGCTATTTGGGGAAAGGAGAGTCTAAAATTACCACACTGACAAAAAAATTCATCTTCAAGAAATGCAAATCAGCAGAGTCAGACAAAAAGCCTGACCAGTTCAAATGATGTTCCTAAATCTTTTATACAGCTAGAGAATACTGATGAGAGACTAAAAAAAAAAATCTCTCCCAGCTCCTCACCTAAATCTAACCATTTTCCAAGGCCTTTTTCAAGAATCTGAAGTCAAACCCCTGGCTGTTGGCAGGCACAAGCAGGACAGGAACACCAGGGTGGAAAGTCTGGTTGACTCCTTAAGTCTTATTTAGGCATTTGCTCTGAGTGCAGCAGGGGAAGAAATCGCATTCCCTTTCTTAGAACGCTGTCTGCCCAGCCACGAGAGGTTGGAACCCGCATTTCCATATTGAAAATATTTGGAAATGTGCTCTCTGAATTACTAAAGAAACAGGGCTGCACAGGAATTCACATCCACACACAGCTTGGATGCTCAGAAAAACCATTCTGTGCCAAGGGCAAGGAAACCCTCTGCCCAGCCTGTGCCCCTGCCACTGCCAGTCCCCAGGGGAGGGGAACTGCAAACACAATGCAATCAAATAAATTAATTACTGTGGGAGTTTACAATTCGAGCTCCCCATTGCCTTCAAGCTGTTTCTTATCTCTCTTGGAAAAACAAGGTTAAACACGACAAGCTTTGTGCCTCCTTGTGAGTAAATGTTGTTTTGTTTACTTTTTGCTTTTTTTTAAACAACGTCAAGCTCCAACTCATCCTGGAACAGTCTCTCTCCAGTGCCAGAGGAAGAGTGTTTGCTCTCTCTCCAAATACGCGTGGCAAAATACGAGGATCTGATTAGTGCTTGTTTATAGCAATAGGCCAAACACAGCTAAATTAGGAAGGCTCGCCGCCTTTCTCATGCTTACATTTGAATCACAAGTAAAAAAGAAAATCAGCTCAGTTTCCCTGGCCACCAGGGTAAATAATCTATGCAACAAATAAGGCCATCATCATCATTAATTGTGTTAAGATATTACATAATAGAAGATACCACAGATTGATTTCATGGGATTATCTAGGCCATTCCTGTATCCTAGGATGCATCTATCCATCCGCTTTGCTTTCTGCAGGAACTAATTGTTCTCCTGGCAGGTCTAAGTGCCAGGCAGAAAAAGGAAGTATTTTCGTTGCCACCAGTCAGGGGTATCCAAGACCTTGCAGTCAACTTGGTCAAAAGCTCTGCTCAGAAACCCACTGTGCTAAGCCCTGGCCGCTCTTCATCTCAGTGCCCTCCAGATCTGCTCCTCGCTGCTGTGCAGTTTTACCGGCAGTGAATCCCTATTGTTAGCAGGCAGGAAGCAGCCTCTCTCCCACAGCCTACGGGAGAGGTGAGGCTTTCAGAACTCCAACCTGTACTTTGAGAGGGCTCGGTAACAGGGCTTCAGAAGCCTATTGAAACCAAAAACATGACTGGTTTTGAATAGCCAGAAACACACTTGCTGTTTTCCAGTTAGCGTATTCGAGCAGTGTGTTAAAATTAATGTTCAGTATCTCTGAGCTACAAGATTGCTATGGATATTTGCATCTGAAAATATTCAAGGCAAAGGCTCTCCTTACGCTTTAAGGCCTTGATCTGGAAAAAAACCTGAACAAGTGTACTAATTTAACCATGGTAATAGCCTAATTACATCCAACAGAATACCGATGCGTTTGAAGTTTACCATGCATTTAATAAGCTTTTACAGTACAAAAGCTCAGTCGTAACTCCACTTGAATCAGACACTGCCCCAGTTTAAATCTGTTGCACATCAGAACCCAGCTCCTACTATTCTCTGGACCAGACCACACGTTCCTATGGAGTCTGACGCAGATGAAAGTGCCGAGCACACGCTGAACTTCCAAAATTAAGCAGAATGTAGTGTGGTAAGAGGAACCACTGCAGGTGAGCACTTTCTTCTACAGCTGAATTGGAATTTTGTTCATATAAACCAACCTCAGCTTTGAGAACCATAAGATAGAACAAGAATAGCGGGAGTATTTTATTCTCACTGCACGAGACTCATGAGGTTTTAATAACCTCCTGCTCACCCAGCTGAGAACCAAGCCTGTTGAAAATGCTCTGAATAGGTGCTCTTACCTAGAGCCTTATACAATGCAATGAGTGACTTGCATTCATATGAATTAATGCAAGAAATAGAATAAAGATACAATCTTACTGTTTATTCCATGCTATTAAATGATTCCATTGTTTTCTCAGTGGCTGCTTCTCAATCATTATTTAAATGTCACTGATTAACTGTTTAAATTAACTTAGGTAGATTTTGTTGTTGTTTAAAATTTTTAATGAGTTTTAGCTGCTTTCATAGAAAAAGTTTGAATATTTTCACATCCAACAATCAGCTTATGAGCACAGAAAATACCAGAGACATAAAAGAACCCCATGAGACACGAGACATAGAAGTAACAAGTGACATTCATTTCCCACTCCACCAAATTTCAATACACGGCTTGACTTTTTGCAAGTCACTCTGCCACATAACTTCAGGTTCGAGTGCTAGACCCTAGGTGAGCCTATGGCACTGATGCTACAAGCCCGTAGATGCGCGCTGCATACGTTAACACTGGCTGCTCACAACTACCGTATGCAACTAAACAATTGCATGGTGTTCAGCTCAAAATGCCCCAGTGGTTCCTTTCAGATCATGGGGGTGCAAGCCTGCAATTAAGAATCAGTTGAGTGAGGTACCAAACAGCAACTGTCCCACCTACTGCTCCTGTCCTGGTGCATGAGATCCTCGGATACTTTTTTGTACTCAGATACTTATTGTTCGTAGCATAGAAGCTTTCTCTTTACATATATATTCCATGTATCTGCTCATAAAATAGATTTCCATGTCCACCGCAACATGTTTACTTTAGTTGATAGTTGAAATACAACTATACTCTACAAAATGTAAAAGAAATAAAGGCAACAGACAGCCTGAACAACAGATGGCATTTTCAAAATACGCAAGTGTAATCAATATCCCAACTCCACAGAGTTTTTATAAAACTGTAACTAAGACCTAGAAACTCAAATACACACACATATATAAAATATTCAAAGCAGCTTAGTTCCATAAACATCAGTATGAGGTAGATGTTGGTAATGGTATAAATGGACATCCAACAGCTGTTTAGACAGACCTGTTCCTACGCTGCATGCTAAATGCCAACACATGTTCCCTGTGCTCGTGTCAGAGCAGACTTGGAGCCACAAAGCTCTCCTGGATGGTGGCAACGTGGACGGAGCTGCTGTGTCTCTTATCTTCACAAGGCACATCACACTGAGCTCAGAGCTGAATCAACCACAGCAGCACAGGTTCCAGTCTGAGAATATTCGTGCCTGTCACCCTTCGAGCAGGGACCACTACACATCTTCTCTCTCCACAGTCTCCTGTATACATACAGCTGAATGTGCAGATACATACGTATGTACATACAGACAAGAGGTGAGATAGATGTTACTGTTGTAGAAAACAGTGGTTTTCTGTGATCGACACATCACAATCTTCCCTGACCTACTTCATGTAACAGAGCATTTCTTCTGATCTCCAGTGGAAAAAACATATTTGTCCAGTTAAACGCAAGCAGGCCTTCCACGGCCAGCTCTCCATCCCTATAAATCTCGATGAAACAGGCACGAAGGTACCTAGAGGTGAAATAGCAAGTATTCAGTCTCTAGACATGTCCTAGCTATTCAGAAGACCAGATTGTCACTGTTTCTGCTGAGCAGCCCCAACTCATACGCATGACATAGCACAGTTTCTTGCTACGTTTGGTTTATATTCTGAAAGACACTGTAAGGATTTTTGCAGGTCTGTGGCTGTGACTCCAAACAGCTAATCTTTCACACAAGTGTCAACACTTTTTGAGATTATTAACTGCCAAACAGCACTTCAGAAAGGAATATCAATTACAAAGGAAGACTAATGCCATCTGACCTCTGTAACGCAAGGCACAAAGAAGCACACACTAAGAATATGAAAATTTCTGGAGATCCTTAGACAAAAAGGAAGAGATGCAGCAAAGGGAAAGGTATAGATAACTGCTTTCACTAAGAAAAGAAGGGAAAAGCTTCGAAGTCACTGAGAATGAACCCTGACAATAAATGGCCAATCAGGCCCACAATCATTGACTAAACTACCAAGAAATAAGCATTATTACACAAAAAACACAGAAGGAGCATCGAAACATTACCTTTGGTATGTTTTTCTGACCCCCATCATAAGTCCCCAGTTTCTACTTTAAAAATTGCCTGCAACACAAAGGACAGGCAGAGATCTGTTCATGCACACCAACAAAACCAACAACATCCTTTCTAAAGGGCTGAAATTACATGAAGTGCTTCAGCAGCAGATTAGCTATCATTATGAGATTACACCTATTTGAAGAATGCTTCAGATGGCAGGAACTGCCATGGGAGAAAATAAAGCCTTATTCAAGAGCCCAGATACCACCAATTGCTTTTAATAAAACTCCTACATTTTCTAAAGAAATCTGTGAGTTTAGATGCTTTTCTCCCACATATGCTGAGCCTCCTTCACATCAATTCATAATTCCTATTTATTTTCCTAGCAAGGAGCAATGGATTATAATTGAGTAAGTGTGCCCTTCATGCACTGAGCAGTTATTCAGGCCCATTACAGACCGCTCATACTGCAAAGCTGCACCATCAGATAGTCAGAGCCAAGCTAGATACACATTCCTTCGTTCTTCCCCATCGTCTCACTCAAAGCTCGTGCACAAGCAGTTTTTCTCATTTAATGAAAGTGCTTTTCATGGTAGTCTATTTTCCTCGGATTGCTTAAATACACCCTTTTCTTCATTCCTTCTCATGCCTTTCCTCTTCCCTCCGTGCATCCTGTCTTGACTGACAGAACTGGGGTCTTTCACCTTCTCCCAATTCTTACTTTCGCCTCTTATTCCCTTGCTTCCATCTCCCATATAACCCCATCTCATCTTTCTGCACTCAGTAGGGCAGTACAGCTATGCAAGACTAGGGGAATGACCTGCCTGTGAATAAGGCAATAAAAACACTGCAATTTCCCCCTTTTTACCCAAAAGGAGCTATCTGATTTTCTTCATTGGGAAAAGTGGGGTTTCTTACCTCCCCAAGGCTTAGCAGCAGGATGTTGGCTGGCTCTTGAATCCTTGGCCAACACAGGGACAAGGAGATCTCATAGTTATTAATGGGAAATCTGCATATAGGTTCAATTTCATTATTTTTTTTTTAAACCCTTCTTTTTTTTTCTTTTTTTTTTTCCCTCCAACTAAAGCAGGAAGCACAAAGCTTTGTGCTCCATGTTCCCTGCCTGGTGAGGAGGGCCTGCTACCTTTTTCTTCCCAAAGCTCTTCTGGGAGCTTTGAACCAAAACTTTTTAAAGCTTTAAATTAAATGCGTGAAACAGAACGCTCTGTTGTCAAAGGACAACCAGGTAAGAATAACCCTCAGGGACAAACACATAGGAAAAAGTGTTTCTCATGTCGTCTTTTGGAGAGCGGGGCAGAAAGGAACAGTTCCAGATGAATCCCAGACCCCTCCAGAGCAGGACAACAGGCAAAAACACCCTAAGGACTTTCCTCCCCAGAAACCTCACGAGCTCTGGTTTTGCAGACAGGCTAACATTAAGCCATTTAAAGACAGAATCTGGATTCAATCTTGACAGGAGGTTTTGGTTATACAAAAGCACATATGCTGTTAAGCATTTAAGCGCAGTAGTGAGAGGGAGAAAATAAACAACCAAAAACCCGGCTTCATCAGTTGACTATGACCAGCACTACTTGCTATAAAACTCTAGCAGAGCACACAGAGTCTTACTTTCTTGTGGAGGATGGGGTTAGAGCTCCTCAAATGGAGCAAAGCTAATAAACGTGCCAAGTTCTGCATAGAGGCGATTCTACGGCGTATGAACAAAAGCTGTTCTCAGGTTCTCCTCAACTTATGAGAGAGCAGGAAATTTCAGAAAACATGGGTGAGGAGCACAGAAGAACACAGACCAAATATTTGAAAGCAAAATGAGAAAATGTGCCCGAGTCAGAACTGCTCCAAAATACTTCTGGCCTTCAGACTTAGACATCACTAGTTTTCTTAGGCTTTTTCTAGGATAGAAGACACCAAGAACATGTTAAGAAAGCTGGTGTTCTCATTAGAACTCGTAGAAGCGTATTCTACTCTGCATTAGCAAAGATTTTCACCTCTGTAAGGCTGAAATCCTATCTACAGTAAAAGCACCCAATCCTCCAAAATGATCTAACGTTTGATTTTCCAGTAGAGGCTATCTGAAATCCACTTCAGTGCCTCAGAACTGCTCACCTGAGCTACCCAACCATGCCACACTGCAACAGTATGCGTACCTATTTGATATCAGAACTCACCCCAACACAAATAGGTCTCTATGTCTGCATCTATTCCATTTGTTTCACAGCGAGGGACTTTGCTATGCCATTAAGAGAGCAGACAGCAACAACTCTCCCTTTCTAACCCAGTGAAAACCACTGGTCATACCACTCCCTGCCTACAGCAGAAGCTCTCAAAGGTAAGGGCTCTAAAGGCAAAGTCGTAACCAGTGCTGTTCTTTTTCCCCCACAAGCATGTATTCTGTCTTACTGAAAAGCAAGGTTGAGTTAGATTTCTTTCTAGAGCGTTTCAAAGCCTGTGCAGTATGTTTGTATGAAGTTTAAGATGAGTATCCTCAAACATATTTTGATAACTAATGTTTTCTCCAAAAATAAAAATGCAAACTTTTTATATCAAGGAAAATAAAATTAAAAAAAAAGTAAAAAAACACTGCTGAAACAGGATCAATTATGAGCTGCAAGATGATGTGCAGTCCCAAAGTTACACCAGAGCAGTCTCAGCCTGCCAAACGTATCGTGACTGAAATTGTTCTGCAGAGAGAAGGCGATGCTTCATGCAATTATTTAAAGTGTTCTGAGTATTGCTACAGTAGGTCTTGAGTTGGCAGCTGTGACAGCGAGATATTACACACACATTGCCATCTCATGGATGCTACAAATATTTGTTTAAAATTCCAAGAATGTATTTCCTCATAGAAAAATAGGCAGAAGCCACAGCACATAAAATTGTTGTAAGATTTACAACATGAAAGCAGGAACTTTACACTTGAAACCATCCAAAAATCTGCCTCGGATTCTCTCGTAGTAGTTACTATTTTTACGACTTGGCTCAGCCTTGCTTTAATCTCTTTATTTAGGAAGAAATTGCAAGCTTGCCAACTCCAGCAAACGTTAAGTACTTCAGTAAATTCCCCATCAATATAGAGCGTGCATTCGAGGGAATGGGAAGACAGGCAGCGAGCCCTGCTCCATCTCCTGCAGAAGGGATTGGGGAACAAGAGAGAGACGGCAGCACGGCTGAGCCCCGACAGCCCCGACACCTCCTGCAGCACAACGGAGACAGAACAGCGCCCAGCCCGTTGCGGTGCCCAGCCCCACGTGGGCAGAAGGGCACGCACTGGGTTGAGGTGCCCCTCTTTGCCGGCTGAAGTTTGGGGAGCGACAGCACAGCAAGTCAGCACAAGGCGGGAGGCAAGAGATGCTAAGGCAGCAACGCGGCGAGTCCGCACAGTGACAGGGCTGATCTGCTGCACAGCCATTCCCAAGTTAGCTTGCTCTTAACTGATCGATTCCTTCCAGACCTAGAGTTTTCTTTTTCAAATAACTCGGCAACCAGCCAGCTAGCACACATTTCTAGGGCTTTCAACGCCGCTAGCAAAGAAATGAAGCTTTGCACCCAAAGAGCCTGTACCCCGAGTAAACAAGTTTCTGCTCCTCGCTTCACTCCCAAAGTGGGACCTCCCTCCGCCCTCCGTGCCCGGGGCGACGCGAACCGCCTGGTGACCTGCACCTTGTCCCCAGCACCAGATACGCACTGGCCGCATCCCCGGACAGCTTCAACACTCGCACCGGAGCTTCATGCCGTCGACCCCGGTGCAGCTCGCAGAGCCCTACCCACCCCGGGATGCCCATCCCCAGCCGTCCCCGCCGGGCTCCCAGCCAGCCGCCTGCCCAACCGCCGCGCCGAGCCCGGAGCGCAGAAGCCGCCGCGAACCCCAGCGTGGGAGGTGCTGGACAGAGGCGCCGAGCCCCGACGTGCGCCGTAGGGCTGCGCCCCACCCCCGGCACAGCAAGGCACCACCGAACACCCCTACGGATGTATCTATCGAGAACGATAACGAAAGCGCCCGGCCGGGACTCCGTCTCCCCGCACCGGGGCCGACGCACACGCAGCAGTTTGCACCTCGCCGGAGCCTCCGCTGCGAGGGGCAGGGGAGCGCGGGCCGGGGGAGGCAGGAGAAGAAGCCATTACCAGAGTTTTGTCCCCGTTCTTGCTGAGGGGGCCTCGGAAAACTCCCTTGATGTTGCGAAAGTGCCCGTTGCTGAGGTGCGCCGAGCTGATGACGATGTAGTAGCACTCCATGGGGCCGGGGCTCCCCGGGCGATGGGGGCCCTCTCGGGAGCCCCGCGGCATGCGCGGCCCCGCGGCTCACAGCCGGCACGGCGGCGGCTGGCGGGGGAGGAGGAGGCGGCGGCGGGGGAGGACGAGGAGGAGGAGGAGGAGCGGCGGCATCGCCGAGGCTTCGCCGGCGCCGTGTGAGCCGCCGCCCGCGGCGGGCATAGCGCTGTTATAGCGGGCGGCCGTGCCGGTCCGCTGCGCCGAGCCAATGGCAGGGAGCCACCGGGCCGGCGGCGGGCAGGGGGGGACATCGGGCACACGCCGCCTCCGCCGCCCCCCCGGGCCCGCAGGTAAAGGGGAGGGACGGGGGGCGGCCGGGAAAAGCCCTCGGCCCGCCCCGCCGGCCCCCTCCTTTCATTTTTTCTCTCTTTTCTTTACTGGGCGGGGCCGGTTTCCGCGCGATCTGGGGGGTGGGGAGGGATGCTCGGGGCCCTCTCCCTCTCTCCTCATCTCCTCCCGCCCGCTCTCCATCTCTCCACCCCGCTGCCTTTCTACGCCCGCTCCTCTGCCACCTCTTCTTCTATATTTCTACATCCGCGTTATCATTTTATGCCAAGCCGGGCTCGCACGCCGCTTCACCCGGCGAGGGGACCCGGCGGGTGCCGCAGGCTCACGGGGCGCACCGGCGCTCACTCGCGTTGCCCCGGCGGGCGCCCTGCCTGGGAAAGGACGGCGAACCGGGGACGGCCCCGCTGCGAACAAAGGCGGAGGCAGGAGGTGCGGCAGCAGGCGCTGCCCGTGCCGCGCCCCAAGCTCCCTGCTCGGGGTAAGTAAGGCCTTCGTGCAGCAGCGCCCGCTGCCAACGCCACGCTTTGTCACAATATAAAAGATGGGCGTATGAAAGATGCTCGAGTCCTTTTTCCCCTCAGAGACCCGTGACTTGCAGCCTTAGCACAGAAGGCACCGTGCATCCTGAGCCAGCTTGCCTCCTCACTTATTTTCTCTTTATACTAAGTATCTAAAAAAAAAAAAAAAAAAAAAAAAAAATCAAGATGCTAAATTATGGTAAATCCCAATGCTTAAATAGAAAACAAGCCTAGAAGCATAACACAACCTCCAAAAAACAAGCCCTAGTCTGCACTTACTGCTGGCAACAAAATACCGGGAGCCTTTCCATCCCATTCTCAAAAATAAAAGGAAGTGCAGGGAGGAAACATGAGAGGTGAATGTGGACAGACCCTTTTCCCATCAGCATCTGTGCAGCTTGTATCCTTGGTACAGGAAGCAACTATTTATGGGAGGTGCCTCACTCTGATAAGACTTTGCTATCTCTTCTGCTTCCCATCCTACGGAGAGCAGCGCAGTGTGACAGCTGTCATTCATCCTTCCAAGGCTGCAGTGCTTTGGAAGGAATCCTGGAAATACCATCAGCAGTAACTTCTGATAGCCAAGGTGCCACAGTTTGCTGCTGCTGCAGTTCATAAGAGAGGGTGAAAAATGTACACATACAATAGCACACTGTTTTTCTGTTTGTACATATGTGTACAGCCAAATACAGGCAGGTTTATTACAGCATAGATATGAAATCAGTATCATAAACGTTTGCTGCATTTATCATCATCGCACCTTCACGCCCCCAACTTCAATCCCAGGCAATCCTACAGGTAGAAATATCACCATGATTGGACCACCAAGTGTTATGCACCAGGTTGCTGCAAGCCATCACGTTAGATTTCCTGGTGGTGCTGGCAAAGAAACAGCTGCCAACTGGAAGGTTTGTTGGGAAGCTCCTCTGGGCAGCCAGATTTCCAAAAACATCGCAAGTTTGAGTAGGATAAAGGAAGGAAAAGGCAGAAACAGCAATGAAAAATGAAAAGAAAACTACTGCCACTCAATTTTTCTGGACCAGGGAATAAAACACACTAAGCACCTCCTATCTGTATATTATGTTCCCATTATGCCAGCTCCTAATAGACAGCCCCTTCAAGCAGTCACTGTTGCAAAGAACAAGAACATTCTTCCCTGAAGTACTTCTGCTGCCCACTTCATTTGGTGTCACCTGCATTTAATTGCCTTCCAAAAGCATACATTTGCACAGCCCGGGCTGGCTGCCTTCAGCCAACACTGCTTGTGCACTCTTGCTAGGCGTACAAGACCATGGGAAATGAGAATGGGTACTAAAGAGCACATAATAAGCAAAATTTATGTCTTCTACTTTTTCTGGTTGGCCACTCTTCTCTTTCTGGCTGTTCCTCTATCTCCAGTTTTCCTCATGTGTCCTTCAGAAGTCCCTTTCCTGCACTCTTTCTGCCTCTTTGTTTCTCTGCCATGATCACGTGCTCAGGTGCTTCCTTTCCAAATCTTTTTTCCCCATCTTACTTAATGGCTATTTCATAACTCCCCAAGCCTATGGCTCTACATACCTCCAAGCCTTACCTATGTCCACCTCTATCCTATTCAGCCCATGACACTATTAGAATAGTATTCTGCAGTTTGATACTTGGTAGAATTCATCATTCAAGAAACAGGCACAGCATAATTCAAAGAAAAATACTCCACAGTATCAACAGTCACCTTTTGTTTAACAACCTCCGAAGCACATCACGGTGCATGTATTACCCACTGAATATATTCCGAGAAATCACTTATCTTGCTGCTGAAACATATCCATCAAGGATGGCAAGAAGTGTCTGCACAGTAAGGCACAAGAAACTCAGTTCAGCTCCCACAGCAATTCCCATTGAATTCGCTACAATTCAGACTGCTTTAAGAACGTCTCCCTCACAGCACTCTGCTGTCTAAGACACACTTCTATATCTTTTTTTAATCATCTTCTCTACCTTCAGTCTCCTCCTATTGCTCTCCCTCATTTCTTTATTTTTCCCACTTAGCCACCCGTGTTTGCCCCTGCTCTTTAGATGCCTGCCATCCTTGCATTATGTGCAAGGAAAAATGGAAGCATCCTGTTTACTTCTTAAAGGCCATCATGGTGAAACAGAATCACAGAATCATTAAGGTTAGAAAATGTAAGATCACCAAGTCCAACCCATCACCACCATGCCCATGTATCCCTCAGTGCCACATCTCTGTGGCTCATTAACACCACCAGAGACGGAGACTCCCACACCTCCCTGGGCAGCCTGTTCCAATACCTCACTTTTTCTAAGAACTTTTTTCCTAAAATCCAACCTGAACCTCCCCAGCACCATTTAAGGTCATTACTTCACATCTTATCAAATACATTTTACTGGTGCAATACACCCTACCCTCTACTTTACAAATGCATTCATTCATCAGCTTGAGGAAAACAACAAAAAAAAGCAGCTGAAGCACTCCTGTAGCCTCGTTGCTCAGTACATCCTGCAGCACATCACAGCTGCTCCCAGTCCTGGACACGGAGATCTGCTACAGGCTAAGAAAAGGCAGCAGAATGCTGGAGCCCTGGGAGGTCTCAGGCTACAGCTACACCCTCAAGCCCTCCAAAGTCACAGCAAGGGAACTGCTGAGGCTTGAACTACAGAATGTTACTGCTTGATCTTGAAAACAGGCACAGATGTAAATTAAGCAGCACTGTACTCTTTTAAGTATAACTTTTTTTTTCTTTGCTTTGTCAGCCCTGCACCCCACCCAGTCTTTCTCCTCCCCCCCAAAATTAGAACTGTTTGAAGCCTGTAGCTTACAAACTGTGATAGATGCCCTGGCACCCCTCTCAAACGGTGCCTTAAGGATCGAAAAGGCTGCAAGCACTGCTGCTTCACCCCCTTCTTTTAGCTTGTAGACAGCAGGGAAAGAGGCATTCTAGCTGCAAGGTGACACTGTCAGAGAGCTGATGTGCCACTCACTGTGTTAAACCACACTGCGCAGCGCCTGAAGCAAACCCTTCACCATGCACACACACAGCACAAAAAGCACCAACAACTGAGGAATGAGTCCTGAGACCAGTCCAGGACTACCAGAATGCCTCCTCAAATCCAGTTCATTAATATCAATAGCGCAAGGAGCAATACAGATAGAAGTGGAAAATTCCATCAAACAGTATGCCCCTCCCTTCAGAAGGGAAAGACCATAGAATGGGCTCATTTCCTCCATCAGCAGCTAAAATTCCCCCAAATCCAGCGAAGTATATATCCCTGCCCAACATTAAAACCAATAGAGCAGTAACTCCACAGAGCAAGATCCAAGGAGATCCAAAGCAACCTACCAGTGTCTCCTGTATTTCTAAAATGGGAGCTGACTAATGAGCACGAGGCTTTTAATTTTACCAACTAATTGCTCTTCAGTTAGCATTAACCAGTTACAAACTTGATCTGCTGAATACATACAACAGTTCAGAAATACTTAAGAGGCAAAAGGCTTTTATACAAAATAAATGAAGCATCAAGAGAAAACCTAGAGAAAAGCAGACTAATAAATAAATAGGAAAACTGTATATTTGGGGATCTAGAATAGCAGGTAGTTTGTGGCCATTTATCTGATGACAACTTTTTTTTTCTAGAGTTAAAAAGATCTAAGAAATCAATCATGAGCCTTGCACAGTCAACGGGAAACCACCTTTGCTTCATCTGCATCAGCAGCATGAAGAGCCACCAGGCTCCCTGAAGTTCATGCCAGGATGCGGAACTGCATCCAAGCTTTTCCACTGGGTGGTGGTAATGAGATCAAGAAGTTCTGAACTAGAAAAGCACTTGGAACAGAACCAGTACTCATTCAGGTATTCAGTCATTCCTCTCCAGATACATATTTGAGTATGAACACACACACACAAGGCTACATGTACGTGCACAACGCTGGAAAAGTAAATGTTCATCACCCTTTATGCCTCCCCAACAGAAGGTGGAATAAGGTAGTTTTTGAAATCTTTCAGAGTATGAAAGAAGAATATTAAAACATTTTTTTGAATGACTGGTGTGATAATTTCATAATTGAACATCTTTCGCTTCTTTAGTATTCAGTTCACTGCCATAATCTTCTCAATATAAAAGCTGGGCAGAGCTGGGGTGATGCTGTGACACTGATAATAGGTCAGAAAGTAGAACTGTATTATTCCTGAATGAGCCAATATAAATTAGAGACCCACCAGGAAAATAACAGTGCTTAATATTTTAATAAATTTCATTGAATTCAATGTATGACACACTATTATGGCTTCCTTCAGCTTGTGATCTGTAATAGTCAGGAAAAAAAAAAGAAAATTAAAATTCAAAGCAATGTGTTTATTTCCCTAACACCACACAATTCAGAAATCTAATTTTTAGAAGGAGAACATTTGGCACCATCTGAAAATCAAAATCCTCTACAGTATTTATGGTTACAACCTCCCAGTTTAAGACACCATAAATCAAACCAGACATTAATTGGTTCACTTTCACAGGGTGCTTGTTCTAACAATACCAAAACACAGCAGAATATCAAGTACATGCTCAGGGAATACACTTCTGGCACTGTACAATATGATGTGCTGCCACAGACAATTTAGATGGCACCCTTCTACACTGCAGCTCATCCACAGAGCAGGTAATAGAACACTGTATTAAGCGTTAGGCATAATCTAAGAGCTTGTCTTAAACTCTCAGCAACGGTGAAGTTCATCAGGATAATTGAGGCAGGCACATCTTCACTCTGTGCCTCCTGGGCAGTAGAGCGCTCAATGTGTTTTGTCAGTAACACTGCAAGGCTTCCTTGGGAACGTAAAGCAAGGTTTGGAAGTGGCCAGAGCCTCATGGCTACGCTCACTCACTGTTCAGCACCCAAGCTTCATCACTTCATATCTGAAGGGATCTTCATAGCTATTTTCCTTTTTTACAGCTTAAGGCAGTAGGCCCTTGGCAGAATATACATAAGCTACGTTACACACCGTAATAACAACTTAGCCCACAATTTTTACCATCTGCAATTGAAATACAGGTAGATACACACAGCGCTCTAATGTTCTTGAAGTACTCATTACAGTCCTTCTGAGTGGTGCTTAACACCATGGGCTTCCTGTGGGAAAGGCCCTGTTTACTCATTAGAACAATTATCTAATTTTTCCTTAATAACTAATGACTAACCAATCTGTCTGTTGTGGAGGAAGAATCTAATTGCAAGTAGGCACGCTAAAAATACCATCAAAAGGATTTATTCCACCTCAAAACATTATTAACTTATGTACTTAATTAAGTATAGCTGAATCAAAATAGCCTTGAGCATATTATAGGTTACTAGCCTGAAAACTCCAATTCCAAGAAACAAAGCTGATATTGTTCTAAAAATAGAGAGGATTTCCAAAGCCCAGCATATCACTTTTGGCATTGTGAATATTAAGAAATATTTACATAATTCATTTAATTAAGGAAAAACTTGCTCATTAGCTCAAGCTATAGCAATCACACTGCATTCTAACCCAATGTACATTTTCTTGGGTATCTCATGTAATCTCACGTGAAAAACCTCATGTAATCAGAAGACAAGGCAGGACATTATCAGTAGTAACACTGAGACAGCTGCCACTGGTCAACTGAAAACCAGCTGCAACTCGAGAAGCCTTTTCATCCAGATTTCTAATTGCCTTCGAGTTATATTGCTCTTTTGTTGCTGAACCCTGACTTGAAAGAGTCCTCCTTGTTTCCAAGATGGAAGGGAGGAGGAGGTATTGCCACTACTAACGATTGCACATTAATTTAATTAAATTAATATGCATTGTGACCTTCTTTATTATTCAAGTGGAAAAAAAATGTTTAATGTGGTTTCAACATTTCCCTGCCCTACAGCCACAGCCATAGAATCGTTAAGAGCAAGCACTCCTGGTGATAAAGTCCCCAGACAGGTCACTGAAAACTAAGCCTTCCCTACCTGCAACAGACCACCTCTCCCACTTCCTTCTTTGCATAACAGGTATGTTATATAAAGCTAGGTGCTTCTTTTTCCACTGCTATTATTGCTATGTACATGCCAACATTTCTTGGCAGATTTGCATAGTTGTACACTGCTCTTCCTCTACTCGAACCTGGATTGAACACAAAAGACCTATTAATAAACTAAGAGGGTTGCTCTGAAAGTAATGCCTCCTATTTTATGATGCTGGCAGCATGGCAGTAAAAGTTGAACCTTCCCACCAACATTCCATTACATTTTGTTATGGCACAACAGGGGGGCAGGCTGACGTGGAAGTGTGCATGAGGCAAAGGTTTGTCACTCAGTTCCTCCATACGGAAAAAAAATGGCCCACACTGACTTTCATTGATGCTTGCTGAATGTTTATAGAGACCAAAAGTCGATGTGAGCACAGAGAGGCAGTGGGTGGTGCATTTCAGCAGTGACAATGGGTCATCTTCACTGATGCAGATTTATATTGTTTTACATGAGCATGGCATGCAGCTGCTTGTTTATCTCTGGTGAAAATGTACAGCTGATGGTAGTCACTATGTTGAAAACTGAGATCTTCAGAAAACTGAGAGCTGAGAATTTGCTCTACCAAGCAGTGTTTTACCTGTACACCTGTTGTAAATACCACATATATAAATAGGAGGTATAGCTATGTGTATTCTTTTTTATTGAATTTCTATACTGCCATCTATTTTCAACTAGCCTTGAACTAACCATAATATTGGCACTCCCACTAGAACCAATGACACTAACGTATTTGAAAAGCAAGAACCAGCAAGAGGACTAGAATACAAAATGTTTTTTAAAGTCAAAAGAAAGATAGAAGTCCACTGTTCCTTTGGACCTAGTGTATCAAATTCCTTCGTCTAAGAAGGAAAATGCAAATTAAAAAACAAAAAAAGGAAAATGTAAGTTAAAAAACAGACCGAAGATAAAAATCATCTGCAGGAAAATTCTCATGACTCAAAAAGCTAAGACAAAGCCCCTGATCCAGAATTAGTTTCAAAACATGGAACATAAACTATCCTATAAAGCTCCACCTCCTTTGAAGCAGATTGTGAGATTTGCATTTCATATTAAGACAAATCATAGGTCCTTTTTTGCCCGAAATATGAAGTGGAAAGATGACAACTATCATATCTGAATCTCTCCTTGAAACAGTTTTCCAGATTGCTGCCTAATTTGTTTTTAAAACATCTTCTTCATATTAGACAGCACCTTACATTGTCTAAACTTGCAGCTTTTAAACTTCTTCACTGTTGCATTTTGTCAGCTAGAAATTGCCATTGATTCTATGACCCAACATAGAAATTAGAAGACCTTCAGGCTCTTCTTTTCATCTTTACAAATACTCATGCACTACTACAAGACACAGTATTTCAAATCTGTATTCCTGTTATTTCCATGGGTAAAGCTTTATTATTATTACTTTAATTCCTGATCACGAATTGATTCGCTGAGCTTCTCAGCCATTTTCATACATCATCACCAAATTCCCTTTATTCACTGTCCAGAGCAGAAAATTCTCTTATAAGAGACTTTTGTGTCCAGATGACCAAAAGCATAATACTTGCAGGCAGATTATATATTTCAAGGTCATGTCTTAAAGACATAGATTTAAATCCATTGGTGGATATTTGTCTCCATGGCATCCTCCACATTATTTTTAGAAGGCAAAATAGGGATTAATTTCACAATAACATCAGAAAGATTGAAAAACCAAAGTTGCAACCAAATAACTGAGACACGCAACTGCAAGATGAAATTGAATACAAGCAAGCAGGACACACATCTACCTACTCCTAGCATGACTAGAGTGGGTGTTGCGCTAGGTAAGTGTAGCCAGATAGTGTGGAGGATGCAATCAGCTTCACACTGGATTATAAACTATCAGTTTTGACTTTCAGTTATCAAGAACCTTTGATACTTGATTCATCTCTTGCGTTTTATACTCACACAAGATGACTGGTGAGTGCTGTCATGGACATTTCAGACTAACCTCCTGAGCTCTTTTCAGGGATGGCAAGCCTGTGTTATCCTTCATAGCGGCACCTCAGAACCCTAACATTCACAGTTTGCTCCTTGTCAGTACAGTTTTTTTTACCTGCACCCGATGTCTCACCTTGCAAAGTATGTTTTCTTATCAGTTCTCATCTGTAGTTTATTCACCATTCACGGGAGGAACTAATGAGAGAGCTGAAAGAAAACCAAGCACTATCTGTATTAATTTATTAGAAAGTCGACAATTTTCATGCAGTATTTCAATTCTGTATTCTAGATATACCAAAACATTCCTGCATCTGAAGGCTAGCAATAATTTAAGTGAGTTTTGGGCAAAGCATTTTCTGACCTCTTGAAAACAACAGCAGGAAACCAACTCCAGTGGATCAGAATTGGTTCATAAAGATGAAAAACCATACATCTTTCTGGCCTTTAAATTGTTCTTCTGCAGAGCGATAAGAGACATCATATAGGACCTTATCAGGATTTAATTTCCTAACTGAAATGAGAAAGGAATGTGCAAAATCCCTCCTATGGGATCTAACATTAGATTGCAGTACGTGATAAAAATCCCTTAAGAATGGGTGTATACCTACAGAGATAAAATCCCATCTCGTGTTCCTGGAGATGCTTTCTACACACAAATCTATGCAGAAATAGTATACTTCTGGCTTTCTGTACTTTACTAACTTCTTAAGGAAATTTTCTTATTTTTTCTTGCAAAAATCTGCTCAGAGGAACCATATCTTTTTAGTGCTTCTATAATGATACATCATAAAATGCTGTTAGTATAAGAGATTTATGAATGAAACCTGTCAGGGTACACATAGTAAAGCAATATCATTGAGAAGCTTCTTTGTAATGAAATCCTTCACTGTGGTCTATCTGTATCATAAAGGGTCTCTACTACAAGACAACACTCCTCTATGAAACACCTGCATTGTGTATTTTGTGCACAATGAGACAGAAAGGATGCATGTACATCTTTGCTGATTCTTGTATTCCAAATGCCATTTAGAAAAAATCCTCCCCTGCATTTTATTACATTTGTAAGCTGTGCAGCTACAAGGCTATCTCCATATCAACTCAGATTTCAAAAGGTTTCTCCATGAGTAATGCCATTCTTTTAATTAAGAAAATGAGTGATTTTTTAACCAAAAAATTTGAACTTTCTCTATTACAAGATATTTACTGCAAGGCCAAAAGAAAAGAAATCTACAAACGATATATGGGTATTCAGCATCCACACATATCCTCTGGGAATAAGGGAGATGAGCAGCAATCTGAATTTAAGTACTTCCTCTGCTGCGTAATGGGCAGCATTTTAAGATGAGTAGTTGTAGGAAATGAGGGCTGCATCCCTCAGCTTCATCATTTTCTCTGTTTTGCAGATTTTGCAGTTTCACCTCCTACTGCTTGTGTGTTTTTAATGATGAGATTTAAAGCTAAAATAATTACTACAGCAGTCAGAATGGGAATACTTACTATTCTAACTGACAGATGTGGTGTTCCCATTTCACAGCACTGCTACCACCATTAAAAATAGTTTTTGCTAGTTTTCTTACATTTTTGTTTCGTTTAAAAAAAAAAAAAAAAAGAACAGCAGAAAAGCATTTCTAGTACATTCTTATCAGTCAGCTTCCCGAAAACATCTCAGAAGGTGTGGGTTTTTTTCCTCCCCTCTCCACATTTACTGGATGTGGAAGCAGATAGGATTTCCCACATTTCTCTACAGCCTCGCTCGTCAGCCTGCTCTGCAAATCTGCAAAGCACAGTATGCATCCTGGTAGAATGCCAGGCCTGCTTGGGAAGCCAGACTTCCAGCTAGCTCTTTATGCCACAATAAAGATCATCTGGCCTTACAAAAAACACACAGCAGACCATACCACTATATATGTTTTGGCATGAAAAAGCTTCAGCTCCAAAACTTTCCACCAGGCAAGATCTTGACTTGGGCACACTTCAAGCCCCACCATCACATTGTGCTCCCATAATAGAACCTCCCTACACAAATCAACAAATATTTAAGTTTTACAGATATATCACCCTAAGGAACTTTTTAGTTAAACAGAAATGGCATAGCTGCCTAATGGGCATAGGGAAAATATTAGGAAAGCAGTTTGTTTGGGTAAGACAGCTACAATTAATTTTTCATTTAATTTTTTTTTCTTAAATTTAACGTGCTTCTGAAGATCATCCTCACTGAACACACACATGATGCCAGGCCTACACAATATTTGACTTCCATAAGGTGCGTGGGAGGCTTTTTAAAAACCACAATTTTGTATTGTTTTTTTTTTTCTTTTTTTTTAACGTATTAAATTATTATCATCAGATGGAGGGGAAATTAAACATTCTGAATGCGTTAGAAGCCTCAGTCTTCTGGTCTCCTATTACAAACTGTTAACTATTGCTAAAACTCATCCATTTTTGGAACGTGAACAACCTTGATAGCATCAGATGAAGACGAAATAAAAATAGAGCTTTGGCAAAGGCTGGGGGTTGAATTCCGGTGCTGAAGAACAGCGCATGAATCTCTGCGCTGCCTCGGCACATGGAAGTCGCCGCATTAATATATTGCGGCTAACTCATTTCCTAACTCCCTTTTCTGAACAGCCAGAACAGCGGTCATACTGGAGAAGGGGACAATCCGATCAAACCCGGGCTATATTTAGCTGAGATTTGTTTCTTCCTGACAGATGATAGGGAGGATTGCAAGCTGCTGGGAAAGGTTTGGTGAATACGTATCTATCACAGAATGGCTTAGTTTGGAGGGGACCTTAAAGATTATCCAGTTCCATCCCCCTGCCATGGGCAGGATTACCAACCACCAGATCAGGCTGCCCGGAGTCCTGTCCAACATTGCCTTGACCGCCTCCAGAGATGGAGCACAGACTTTCAGCAATGCACAATTCCTATCACCTGCAAGTCCCAAAGCACAATTCCCTAAAGCTCTGATCCATCACCCACTAGCGGAGCCTAGAGATCAAGCGCTCCAGAAAGTGGATGCTATCCTCAGTACCGTTGTCAGCCTCTCTGCTCTTGCACCCTCCTGTAGCATGCTCTGATGAGGTGAGTGTGGAGATGCCCTATGGCTTTACAATAGGAAGTGGCATCATTGAGGCAATACTACAGCGAGGCAGAGTACCGCCAGTGCCACTTTCCCTGCTCCAGACACATTTCCAACTGCCACAAGTTCAGTTCTGCCAAAACACCACATCCTCTGGGACTGCTGCAGCCTAGCAGCCTGGATATACATGCATACTCTGGATTAAATCAATAGCTGATTGAAAAACAACAGAAACCATCCTGAATGTCAGATGATCCCGCTATAACCATAAATATCTGGAAGTTGTGTGATTATTTAATGCTTTCCTCTGTTTGTAAGCCTCTTAAACAGCAGCACATTCTCCAGAGATCATTGGCTTATTGTGTACCAAAGGAAATTAAACTACTGTTAAATTATGGTAAATATATTTCATCCCCCCTAGGAATGTATAGGTGAAAGTGCTTCATTTCAAATGGAAGCTAAATTAAAAATAATAAAAAAATTATTTAACCCCTAGCATAAATAGTAAGGCTTGTGCAAAGCTTTGAAAGAGCATATCCTCACAACCACTGCAGTATACAGAACATGTTATTATTTCTGAGTTTTAAATCCATTTCCAAATCCTATCCTCTAGCAACCATTTTTCATTAAGTAGGCATGTATTTGATGCAGTTCCTTAAATAATAAAATTAAAGATCACAATATGCAATATGCAGCATTTATTGACATCCACTTGTAACCTATATTACCACACAAAACTCAACAACAGAAAGAATCTTTCCATTGGAAGTGGGTAAACAGCACCTGGGCTTCAGTTTTTTCCTTTTTTTTTTTTTCTCATGTAATTTCACTATAATTTTGATGTTGTTCCTGGATGTTTTTTTTTCATGTCATATAAAATCTAATAGGAACCAATTATTTCACTGTTCTTTTAAAACTTGTACAGCATGTTGAGTATTACATGAGGAATACCCTTGCTGTTGCTAGACGCGCCTTCTCTACACTAATATTTAACAACCTATGAAGATGCTGAGAACACAAATCTGGAAAGAGTTCCCTCATCCTGAAACACATCCCAGGAGGTGACCTTAATGAAGTCTATGAGACCACCAATCCACAGCGTCTAGCCAGCCACTCCTGAAACCCTGCAAAGGAGTTTGTTGGAACTGAGATACATAAATGCAAATGTATTGATAATAAACAGTCATAGAGTGGTGAGCTGAATGGTTTTGCTAACTGCTTTAAATTTAAGAGCTCACCTAAGAACAAGGATATGTGCTATACTGACAGCGCTTGGTACATCATAAAGCAATTTAATCAAATGTCTCGGAATTTATTGGTAACTGGCACTCAGTACCAGCAATTGACCAATAAAGACGCTTAACTAAAAAGCAAGTCGTGTCACTATCGCACAAGAAGTATGACCCTGAAACATCAGGAAATGCACTGCAGTGGGAAGGCACTGAAGTACCCAGCTCAGCTATTTATGGATGCCTCTGTGCTTGCTGCCCACAGCAACAACAAAACCACTCTCCATGTTTTCAGCAGCGAGCTATTTGGCACTAATATCACTGAAGGCTCAAATTTTGCTAGAGGTTACAGCTTAACTCATGTGACACCTATGCTCCCCAGCTCCGAGACACAAGGCTTGCTACACACCAACTTAGTGACCAAGGACCAGCAGGTAAGTGACCCTAGGAAGGCATCCAGAGCCCTCACTTCCCTCTAACACAAGCAATATGAAAAATTCCATTTCAGCAGCCAAAATACTTGAAAGTACTGCAGATGCTATTTAATCTCCCACCATTCTTGTACACCACAGGCAAGAACATATATTTATTTTAGGGTCTGCACTGAGATACTACAGCTTAGCAAGAAGTCTGTTTCTCAAGCACGCGGTCATACATTGGTTGCGAACTTGTGCTCCAAGAGTTAATCAGCACTAAAGCAAGTGTTTCTATAAGGAGGGTGCTTTCATTATTCAGTTTCCATGCAGCCATTTGAATGGAGGTTGCTCCAAAGGTAATGCCTCCTATTTATTTCCATGGAAACTACAACAGACAAAGAGCACAGTAACACTAGTTGGTAGAGCAAATTCTCAGCTACAAAACCACTAAACATGAATGGGTGCAATTTTTTTTTTCAACACAGACGAATTCAAAACACACCTTTGCCTCATATGCACTTCCATGTCAAACACCATTCTGTCAGACTGCCCCTCTGCTGCCATCTGTCACACAGCAACAAAATGTAACAATACTATTGGGAAAGGTCAGCCTCTACTGCCATACCACCAATATCTTGCTTCAGACATCATTGGCCAACTCAATAAAATAGCACACATTACTTCCAGAGCAGCTCTTGAATGTGCATTTACATACACATAGATATATATAATATATAGAGACACATACACTAGATACAAGTACAGACATTTCTTCCATTTTCAACCTTCCAATTTCCATTTTTGAGTTTTCCACTTTCAACCCCCCAGAGAATACATAAAACATGAATATTTCTGTTACGTATAATCAGACTACAATATATAATGTTATAAAGTTATGAGTATCATACTAAAAAAGTTATAGACAGTAGTGGAAAACTCTGCATTTTGGGCCACACAAAAGACCTGAAATGATGGATGGGCTCAATTTCTCTGAGGATGGGGATAAGCTGCTACTCAAGGAACTTCCTGCTCACATTGATAATTCCCTGTTATGTTCCTCACAATCAATTTTTACAAGCTGGAATAAAATAACATCACACAGGCTGGAGAAGTGCTAAAAAAACTAGTCTTCAAATGCAATCAATAAAATGAGTCAAATAGCAGCATTCTCAAGACAGCAATACTGCCTGGATCTTCTTCCTGAAGAGCAGGAAAAGCTCTCCAGGAACCACATGCTTAAAGAAAAGCAACTACTGCTGCAAAAACATGTCTGTAATCAACATAAGCTAACGTGGGACCAGCTTCAGCCCCACAAGGTTCAGAGGCAATTGTTCTGGGTGACGGAGGAGTTGTCTTTATATGTTATTGAAAATTATAATGTTATAATGTTATTATGAAAAGACAAAGAAAGGGCAAATAGGTTACATCTGTGTCTGAAAAGAAAACTTAAAGGAAGGAATTAACACTGTTTCTCTTCCTTTCACCTTCCATAAACAGCCTGATCTTCTACACCGTCTGAATAAGCCATTTCTAGCAGTTATGTCACTGTTGTGTTTTTTCTTCCAGTTATTTTAATGGAAAACCTTAGTACCACAAGGCTGTTTTTATCATAAAGTTAAACTGGCCTGTTAGCCAATACACAGACATAGCAGAAAGCTTCTAAGTGCACACACCATGGCATCGGTCTGACTTTTTCTGTGGTCCACTCTTCATTTTGTAAGCTTGGCGGCTTACAAATGGTAGCTTTCTCTCATTGTAAGGAAAAAAGAGCATTCATCTCCTGATGTCTAAGTATAGGAAGCTCAGTTATAGTAAACAGTCAGGCTTAATAGAGAAAGGATGGAGATGTCCCAGAGGACATCTGAACATCACACTGCATTCCCAGTTCTTGGTGTCATTGCAATAATCGTCACTGCAATTACAGAGTTATAAACATACTTACAAACAAGCATGTTCCAACAGGTCACTTTTGTAAAACAATGCAATAGAGGAAACATGACATAAAAAAAACAAGTTCTAAGTAGTAAGAAGAACCTTTCCAGATACCTAACCCACACAATGCTAAAAAAAAAAAAAAAAAATGGACAACTTTTTTGTTTCCCTTTCCCATTTTGTTCTGTTTGTATAATAACTCTCCCTGCTCTAATGCACAAACTCATTTCCCAATCACACAGCATCTGCATTTCATCCCATGCTGGACTATGCATTGCGAAAGAGATTTGAACTTGAACAGACGAAGTTGGCATAATGATGCTTATAAGAAGGAGATTTTTAGAAAAAGAAATAGCCGAATGGAGAAAAGTACAGTTTTTGCCCCAATTTCATATACGCTGAATAAAATTACTGAGTAGAAAAAACTGCTGAAAAGGATGAGAAAAATGGGGTTTAAATGAGTTTTGTTTGATGCATATTCAGGTGAACACTTTAAAAAAAAAGGATGTGTAAAAGAAAAAAATAGTTTTTCCAGGCAACTCATTTTCACATCTGCTTTCATTCTTTTCCAGTAATTTCACAGAAAAAAAAGTCATCTGCATCCAGAATGAATAATGAAGAGATAAAAATAAGGTATAGAACCAAACAAGACACTTCTCTTTGCAAGAGTCAGTGCTACAAAGGAGCTGCAGGAGCACTCAAACCAATCGAGTCTCACATTTCTTACCTAGAAATCTGAAACTCAAATCTTTCTGCTTGTTTCAGTGTAAAGCAAACAGCAAAAACGTGAAGATCTCAGAAGACAGGCTTCAGATTCTGCACTTGAGCAGGGAATTGTGAACGTGCCTCAAACACTTGGCATATGACAAACTGTTGCACAATTCTACATAAAGCACAGTCTGCTGTATAGCATTTTGGATGAGCAACTGCATTTTTTTTCCCCCTTTCTTTCCTAGAGAGACAGATTCAGCCTAAACACGTCCACTTGTAGTATTAACAAGTAAGCTATTCCTCGGCTGACAGACAGGTGAAACTCTGCGAAACTCACTTTTCTCCTTGCAGGATTACATCTCAGTGCAGTTATAATTCACCTCTGTTTCCCTTAACTGATCAGAACCGTCTTTGATTAAACAGGAATCCTCTTTGACATTGAATAGGGTAACAGTCAGTTATAAGGTATAAAGCAAAGTTTCAGAAAGTTACCACTCTGTACCATCTGCAACGCTTGAAGCTTTCCCTCTTCCAATTGCACCTCAGATGTCCAAATACCCATCCTGCACAAAGGGAGGATTTGAGGCCAACAAGTGGACCGAGAAGAGAGAAAATTCACATAGGGGGTTTCCTTCTAGCTGTAGGCCATCTGGGAGTCAATGCTGGCAAACATCCAGAAGGACTGAGGCGTAGGTCCGACGTCTATTGCTATGAGACATTCTACATTATGCAGGACACGATTCTTTATTTCCCAGTCTTTGCTGCCCAGAATAGACAAATAACAACAGCTCCTAAAATACCCAGCTTTCATTTTTACCTCATACAATGCTCCGATACCTCCTGGGAGCACAGCCCTTTGCAAAACACTCCAAGATTCAGCCCAAATGGAATATACGTAGTTGTTTGTTGTTTTAGTTTTCTTCTCCAGAAATGATCAATAGCATCTATCTTTTATTTGCATCAGAAGCACATAAACCATATTTCACATCGAACATAACAGTTCTTCCTTTTGCTCAGCAAATGGATTATAACAAATCAGCTGTGCACCCTTACAGCCAGCAGATGCAAGAGTGTTTTGTCTCCAATTCAGTGTGCCATGAAAGGACAACCTGTTCTTCTGCCTCACAAATCTTGGAAATAAAGCAGCATCGGCTGCTTTGAAACAAACAGCAACAGCATTCATTTTCCCTCAGCCAAATAACTTCTGTGCTGCTAATGTCCCTCTTTTTTAAAATCCTATTGTAATCTCTCAGCATAAAATAATCTGAGATGAGATATAGATAAAGGAGGAGGGAGAAGCATCCATCCTTACTGCTAGGTAAGGAGCTAGCAAGAAGGGGTTACATGGCCATAAGCATCACAAATCAAACTACACTTAGGCCAAAGAAAAAAAAAGAAAAAAAAAAGCAGCTCTTCTCAGACCAAATTCTCTCCATCCCAAGGGTTTTTTTCTGTCACATAGGTTCACTGACAACCTTTGAAGAAGTCATGAAGCCCTTTCTTCCATTTCTGTTCCCACTTATAGTGGAAAGGCCTAAAACATAGAATCACAGAACAGCCACCAGCCCACGGCACCCCTTTCTGCTGGCCTTAGCACATCCCCAGAATAAGCAGAAGAATGATTCAGCTCTTTTAGAGCTGCATTATACCTTAGCTGTTAGAATAAAACTACAGGAGACAGTACCAATAAAGGCACTCCCTCCTTTTTCTGCTCAGTTAACTTTAAAGGCTTGTCTTCGCACTGCCCTTCTTTAAGACCCTGGCATACATGCGATTTCCTATGGTATAATCACCACCAAAATGCAATTTAAAAGAGTTTTTTCTCTTCAACATGAATGGTATTTGAAGAGCACACTACAGCTTGAGGAATGCAGAAAATAGCAATAGATGTTTGGCAGTAAGAACACTGCTCAGGTAACAACAGCACCTATATATTTTTTTTCCGTCACTAGGGATGCTACAAAAATTGTATCGCAGATACCGAACAAAGCTGAAGAAAGAGGGAGGAAAACATTTTTTTCCTCTTAAAACAACAAAATCATCCCTGATTTTACGGTATCCACATGGGTCTCAGCATAGCTCTTGCTCACTCAAGTCCTGACATAAAAAGTAGTCAAACATTTATTTCCCCCCCATCCACATCCCCTGAGTGCTGAGTAATTGTTATGCACTAACAGAGACTCCTCCTCTTCTCGCACAGATGAGGCAAGCTGGTGACCCTCAGAGCCACAAGTGGCCAAGTAGAACTTGGCAAGGTGCAGATAGAAGGATTTGGTGACAGCACCGAGACCCAACAGCTCAAAGCACATCACTGGGATGATTCATGCTGAGGAAGAAACGCATTTGCTGGTGACTCACAGGATGGCAAGTTTGGAGCTTAAGCTCTGTGTTCAGTCCTTAGCCCCAAGATCCTCTAAATAATCTTTTAATATGAAGTTTAGTTCGCATACCAGGCCAGAGCTCCTTCTGCTAAAACTAATTGGAAATGGATTGAGAAAAGCCACTTGCATTAATAAGTCTGAATGGCAAAAAGAAAATAAGCTGGAAAAAAAAAAAAAAACAACCATTAAGTATATTTTCCTAGAGCACATCAGAAAGCCCGCTAACCAAGCCACAGTGATGCAGCAAACATCCTGACTTGGGCTCCATGGAAAAGCAAGACTCCATGCAGCACAGACCCACAATCCTGTTCTACCTCTTTTCCCCCCTAGAGGACTACCAGATGGCTTCCAAAATTTGCCAAAGGTGACATATGAATGAAAAAAGCCTTTATCTGTTGATCAAAGATGCACATTCCCAAGTTCTCAGGACTGACTGCACATTTACCAATGTTAACCAAGCAGATTATAAAATATTTCATCAGTGAATTTCTTTGAAGCATTTCACTGCCAGTAACCAACACAGACAATTGCACAAATCACATGCCTAGGATATGAGTAAAAAAGAGACTAACTGAAGGTCTGCTATTTTTTAATATACAGAATAACAGAAAATAGTAGAAGTGCCCCTGCAGCCAAAAAAATGAATGCTGTATAGCAGGAACCCCCTATGCATCCATTAGAGCAGACATACCCCAGGAAAGGTTACTCAGAGGTTATGGAATAATCATTTCTATTAGATTTCTAAGCTAGAGAAGATAACCATCTATCTGGAATTGTCTAGGAACAGCGTAATCTCACATGACACAAGTGTACAAGCTAGACAACGCTGCTCCTCCAGTTTTAAGACGCTAAATTGCTTGAACCTCTTGCCCTTTTGTTATTTCCACTGACACTGTCCTTCCTGCGCCTATAGATTATGAAAACTGAAATAATAAAACAAGTAACTCAATGCATTGCTCAACTCTTTTCATACATATGTTTGTACAGACCTATAAAACTTGCAAGAACATCAAGAAATACTAGAAAAATAATAGTAATTATGATCATATTCATAGACACTTTTCAGAATTTGTCCATCAGCCTGAGACCTCTATTTCTTCCAGTTACATTGCCTAAGACATTTCCAAGTGGCCAGAAACCTTTTTCTGTGTCAGTGCAAAGACTTTTGATCTTCTTCCTGATAATCAAATTAACTTTCTGTTTTCCACATTACTATAAATCCGTTTCTCTAAAGACTCAAACATAATTGCCCTGTGCTGTAAACTCAAGATATTTCAGCAACAAAATCATTGTCAATTCTTCATCTGGGGATGAAAATGTGTATCTACTTAAAGATCTCAGTACTTTGGCAAATATCTGTATTTGAAATATCATACAATTTCAACATTTATTTCTTGTTTTTAGATGTTTGTTTACATCTTTATATACAAGATAATTTTTTGGTCCATTGAAGGCAGGTTTTGATTTTATTAAAGGAAGGTAGCAAGGTAACAGTAAATAAAATTCATCTGGATCTTTAAAGAAATATTTAAGGAAAAAAAAGGAAAAAGGCATGCCTGTTCTTGCTTACATATCATAGAATAGCCTCCCAAAATTCCTAGCTACAGAGACAAACCTGCACACAATTTGTAAGAAGAAAAAAAAAGGCAGAAACGATAGAGAATAAGCTGTGCACAGATTTTGACCATTTCCTCCTTTTATGGAGGAAAAGGAAAGAAACAAAATAAGAGAATTTCCATTGGATGTTCTGTGTGTTGAGGAATTCGAGTCAGAACATGTACCAGAAATTAAGAAAAGGTTCCTTTCCAGTGCAGGATGTTGTCATCAGAACACCTGGAGGTGTGCAAGCCAGGTTGGACAGGGCAGTGGGCAGCCTGCCCATGGCAGAGTTTGGAAACAGGTGAACTTCAAGGTCCTTTCCAATCCAAGCCAGTCTGTGATGCTCTGCTTATCAGTGGAGTGGAGCCACTAACCTCTGAGGCCTGGCAGAACACCAGGCATCTGCCCTTATTTTTTCACAAGAATTCAATCAAGGTCAAGCAGCTTCTACTGAAACTTGCAGATCTTACCAACTGCTTTGGTGAGACACACTCAACATGGCTTTGAATGCCCTCATCACCACAAACCAATTAATAAAGCTGAGGACTTGTCAAGTTCAGTGACCTAGACAAGATCTGGATGGCTAACAATCGCGTTTTTCAACAGCTTTCAATTCCTGGTGTTCTTGAATTGTTCCTTTGCTGGGTATTTTTCTCAGGACTTTGGTAGCATTACTCACAATCAGGGATTGTCTTCAAGAGCACCCCAGCCCTTCTACCCAAATACATACAGCAGCTCTCCGTGCTACTCACACAGCACCGGGGTTGCAGCATCCCACCAACCATGCCCACTGAGGTTGCCTGCAAGGTCTCTCCATAGACACCCATTTAAGTGACTCTGGAGGTGGCAGTCCTTGCTATTTCCACACCAGTTCTGTAAGAGAGACAAGCAAGCAGTGCTTCCTGCAGCCCACAGCATTAACCAGAGTAAGCATGCACACTATCAGACTTCCAACTTTACAGTCATCCCAACATGCTCCTGGACAGGCATCACTTGGTTTTATTTCAACAATTACCAGAAGACATCTATGTCCACTTTAGTAGCATTCTTTTACATTTACCATTTGTTTCCACTGGGGGAAAAAAAAAAAAAAAAAAAAAAAAAAAGCACAGTAAAAATGGGCAGAATGTTAAAAAAAAAAAAGCACAAAGCCTACTTTTAGGCTAAAGTAGACCTTCTACACTTCCACTTGAGAATGTATATGTGAAATGTTCACACAAATGCATACACAAAAAGTGCATACATAGAGCATACACATATATTTGCTTATTTTGGAGAGAAGGGGAAGAAAAGGAATTGTAAAATGGTTCTCCCTTCAGAAAGGGAGCCTTTTCCAATAATCTCTACTTTTTCATGCAACACTAATGCCACTAAACTTCAGAGCTGTGTCAGATGTAATAACAGGCAAAAAGGAAAAAAGCTTGAAAGGATTATGTACTTCTGACTGCTACTTGTAGCTAACTACCATCCTATGGGGCTTTCTCCTCTGCAGTATAAATGTAAAGTTTCACGATGAAACAAAATATATTAACAGTTAAAAAAAAAAAAAAAAAGCCTAAATATTATTCAGGTGGCAAGGCAGAGTTTGGAATGAAGGACTATTTTAGTACATCTCGGGGTCATTGTTTCACTTTCAGAGGACTGCAATTTTAGAAGCACTAAGGCTGCTAGCTGGTACTGTTGATTTGCCAGGCATCTTTGCTACAGTACTTCACACCTCCTCTGTCAGATGGGAAAAAAACACCAATGCAACTACACTTGTAATAATAGGTATTGTCCTTCTTACTTACACTGTGAATGTTTTCAGGGTAGAATTCTTTCTTCCACTGTAAGAAATTACATTTGAGTTCTTTTCACATAAGCTTATTCAGTGTTTAGAATCTTGATATGAATGGAAAGTATCATTATGCACCATTGTTATGGTGATAATGGGAGTAGCTGTATAGCTTACTTGTGATCTTTTTATGCTAATGCAGTGGTCAAAGCATAAAGCATATTCAGAGATGGAAATAATTCCTTATTGTGAAGTACTCACTTCAGAAACTTTATGAAATTTTGTGCTTTCTTGAGGAAACCCAACCAAATTGTCTTTATATTAAAAATTCTCAGAACAGTTACTACGTATTTAAAAGATTTTTATTCCCTGCTCTCACAAACAGCAAATGATCTTAATTTTTCCCCCTTTGCATCCATGCAGTTAAGCATCATCACAATTCCATATGCGGAAGCTACAGTTTGTGATATTTCAGCATCTTATGAAATCAAATGCCAGAAGAAGTATAATATTTATACATAATGTTGCACTCCATTGAGAAGTGTTTCAGATTTTAAAATACCATACAGGTAGATGATGAATTTATGATCCAGCTCCTCCCAAAGAGGACTGTAACATTTATTATTATTATTATTCTTAACATGCTGAGATCAGTTCTGCCTTCTCCTTGCTGAAATGTCCTTACTCAAGCCAGCTCTGCACTCTTCACAACTTCCCTAGCTCCTTCTGCAGATACTGACAGTGCCAAACTGTACATTCTACTGTATTCTACATCCAAAACTGTACATTCTACAGTCAGCAGCAATTTTATTTTGGACAGTACACCTGTAAGAGGACAATTTCTAGATTTACTCCTTCTCTGACCACAAACAAGACACAAAGAACAGGTCACAGAAAAGTTGCAATGACACGCATTTCTTTCAGACTCGCACACTTCCATTCTTTTTCTTACACACCCCAATATAAAACCAGCAGCATGCTTTCGTATCAGTATTTTTGCTTATTTCTTTCTCTTGCTTTTGAGTTACCCAAAATGATACGATGGGTGCCTCTATGACCTTAAAGAATGAGGAAGTTTAAAGTTCTGTGTGAAAAGAAAAATATTCTTGGAAGCAACTGTTTGATTTTGGGTTTCACAGACTTCTTGCTTTTTATATTTGTGTTTTTACACTTGGGCAGACTTCTGTATTAAGGAGAATGCTTTAGTTTGACTTCTGTGTTCCCACTTAAAACAAAATGTTTAACATTTAGATAATCTACACTGTAAAATAAAAATTCAAATTACTGTCACAAAATCTAATGGAATCACATCATTTAAATTTAGTGAAAAACTAAGGTCATACTGCTCAGCCTATAAAGGTTTAAAGTGGGAACATTAAAAGAAATAAGATGGAAAGAAAATGGGCAGTAAAACATTGAGAGAAACATGGATTGTTTTCTTTTTTCTTACTTAGAAAATATAGGTGGCAATAGGGGATGCAAAAAGGTGCTCCAGAAATCCTCTCATCAGCTTCAGCAGAGGGAAATAATGGTAACATTGAAGGAAACAAAAATAAAAACAAAACACAAAGAACTCAGTACATAAGAGCTGGATGTCCCAGGTCCCCTTTGAGTTAAGAACATTAAAAAAGATTTAAAAAAAATCAACAAACATACACGAGGAAAATGGAAGAGAAAGAAAAAAGTAAAGAACTGTTCTCTCAGAAGACAGCAGCCTGTGGTTCCATCACAGACAAGGCCTCCTTACAACTTTTTCCTTGCAGAAGTGTTGATTTTGTACTCTAAGATGAGCGATGCTCATCAATATCCACGATGGCTGAAGCATTCAGGCAGTGTCCATTCTGGCTCTGGCCAGAAAGTGGTTTATGTATCTTAAGCCTTGAACATCACCTCTGCTGCAGCCTGGATCACCAGCAACTTTTCTCACAGGTAAAAAGGGATAGGACATGAGCAAACAGCCTCAAGTTGTATCAGGGAAGGTTTAACTGGCACTTCATGAAGAATATCTTCACGAGGAAGGCAGTCAAGCATTGGAATGAGCTGCCTGGGGTAGCGGAGGAGTCCCCATCTCTTGGGCTATTTAAGGAACAAGTGCACAAGACACTAAGGACATGGTCTAGTGATGGGACTCACAGGTCAGGTTGACGATTGGACTTCATGACCAAGAAAGACTTTTCCAAACCAGACGATTTTTGTGTGATTTCTATGACTGCTGGCCGCTTCACTGCTGCTTGAAATTCAGCATTGCTGATACACACACACACACCTCAAGGCCAGGAAATACAGTAATGCACTTTATATTCTTCTTTTAATAACCATCAGGAGGCCCAGGGACTCCCTAGGCATTAATCCAATGCAGAGCTGTCAGCTCTCTGCCAGAACTTACTAACAGCACACAGCAGTGTCACGTTGCTTGTAAATGATGAAAGATTGCCTAATTCTTCCCTCAAACATTCGCATACATCTGAAGAGCACAAGAGATGGGCGACAAGTGACAAAGAATCAAAATGTTTTAAAGCAATGCTTCATCCTGCAGGAAACAAAGAGCTTTGTGTGCCTGTCTTGGAGACTAGAGGAATACGTTCCGGAGTACAGAAATAAATTATAATTATCTGCATTCTGGCAGAACAAGAAGAGGAAGAAACAGGGTTCAACAGAAATAATACCTTCAGACTTTTTCTTAAAAAGAACAACAACATAACATTCCTTTCCCAAATAACTACACTTCCCACCAAGACACCTAAGGGCTTGTGCCATTTTAAACATAATTTATTAATGAGTTATCCCACTGAACAATTTGATAGCATCTCCTTCTTCCCATGCTTTCAAAGAGAAAGCTATCAAGCTATTCTACAAAGCCACCTCAGTCAATATACTTTCAAGGGTTTTTTTAATGTGTTGTGTCAGGAGATAAATATCTTTTCATCTCCACGAAGTCAGATAAGCAGCCAAATACTTCAAGGAGACTGTTTGATATTCGAAACTTGGAAAAATAAATGACAACACGTAAATTGTACCTAAACAGAAGAGCACAGCTATGCAGGTAGAACAGATTGTTTTCAAGATAATATACTCAAAAAAGACACTTTCTGGAAAGTAATAGTTTTCTCAGTTCTTAATTATTTTGGGTCATTTGTGAACAAAAAGCATTTTCTCTAAGGCAGTGAACTGAAAACAAATATATATACACACAATAATATATGAATTTTTTCAGAGAGTAACATCCTGTTTCCCATTCAGAAAATAACTTACTAGAATTGCTGAAGATAACTTGTAAGAGACACCAGAAAAATCAAGATTTCTAACAAATACAAACAAAAAATTGCTGGGGTATGCTTGTGCAATGTAGCAGCAAAACTGATGAAGTACTGTAATTTTCCTATAGTCTGCACGGTTCGGTACAGTAAGGAATTTGTTAGATACTCTGAACAAGGCATCAACAGAGCTGAAGAACTGACCAAAATAATTTTAAAGGGAAAGAGGAGAATGTTCATTCAAGCTTAAAAGTAAATTTCTCCCAAGCCATGTTTACTTCCCACATTAATTTTTCAGGTCACATTATAATCAACTCTCAAAAACCATGTATTAGCCTTGAATGGAAACTGAAAAATCTCTAGTATTGGATTGATCCTGTATTATCATTTAATGCAAACCACCAAATAAACAAGTCCATCTTGGGTAGGACAAAGCTAAAGCCAGCAAGAAAACTGAGGACATTCCCTCTTCTATCCCCATCAGAATTCACCTTATGATCCTGACTTGGACAGCAGTTAAGAGTTACTATTGGTTTCTCTGTAGCAGCTGCACTATAATGTATGCTTAAAGTTTCTTTAGTAATGAACCTGCTTACCATCAGCATCCACAGAAGAGAACATTACAACATGGAATTTCACATACTTAAAAAGTCTGTGGAGTGCTTATTCCAATTTTTACAGTGGTCTAGGTTGATTGTTTTATTTCATTGCTATGGCTTTCAACAACCACAGCTTCACCAACTATGAAAACAGCACTTATTAAAAACAAACTTCTTAATTCTTTATTTTATTTTGCCAAGACTGCTCATTTTCTGTCATACTGATCACCTAGTTTACTTTTAAAACATTTAGTAACCTGGGCTGCATCAGAAGAATGGCAGCAAGGTAAGGGAGGTCACTGCCTTTCTCTACTCTGCCCTCGTGAGCCCTCAGCTGCAGTACCACATCCAGGTCTGGGGTGCACAGTAAAGGAAAGATGCAAAGTGTTTGGAGAGGGTCCAGAGGAGGGCAGTGAAGATGATCAGAGAGCTGGAGCACCTCTATTATGAAGACAGGCTAAAGGAACTGGGCTTGTTCAGCTTGGAGAAGAAAAGGAGAAGAAAAGGTTCTGGGCACTCACCACTGAGAGTGGTGAGGCCCTGGCACAGGTTGCCCAGAGAGACTGTGGGTGCCCCATCCCTGGAGATGTTCAAAGCCAGGCTGGATGGAGCCCTGAGCAAACTGACCAATCTAGCCTCCCATGGCAAGGAGGTTGGAACTTTATGATCTTTGAGGTCCCTTCCAACCCCAGCCATTCTGTGACTCACATATGCATCCTACAGGTAAATTTCAGATCTGGAATCACAGAGTATCCTGGTCTTATTCAGATTATATCATGTCTAGTCTGAAAAAGTATACACTACTTCATTAAAAAGTTTGTGTGATCAATTAACAAATTAGTTGCACTAATTAAAATCAATATTTTACTAATCCTTCCTCATACACCCCCAAATGTTTAAGTATTCACGTCTCATTGATCCGTTTTCCTGCTAAACTTGCAGGGAGCACTGGATGGATCTGCAGTGGTCCCTCCAATAAATTCATAGCTATATTTCTACCTACAGAAGTAATACTGTCTTTCTACAAAAAGAGTACAAAAGTATGCTACTGACAGGAGCGTAGCTAACTGCACTTTATCTTTAAGTACTTCTCAATAAGCAGTGCTGAATGCCCTGAACTCAAGGCCCATAAAATGTACTTGTGATTTTACTAGCCTAGGACTAGAAAAAAATATAACCACATCATCCAGCATCTCATATAAACTAATTATCTCTACTGAAAGCAATTTAGTTTGGTACATTGCTACTGAAGTCACACATATAGCATTTGGACTGCTGGAAGACAGAGTTGCAGAAAGTAAAGAGGGTAGGAGGTAGCATCTCCTATACATGCAAGTGGACACAGCCTATCAGTCACATTAGCTTACATATAACTGAGACTTAGGACAAGGGAGCATCGTGTTAAAAGAAAAGTAGATTATTAACTGAAATATCTAGATTGCAAAGCTAACTAGACTTGGAACTTCAGGATTTGCCTGTGGAAGAGGCAAACTTCAAATTTCTAGTAGAACTCCCATCTCTCAGCTCCTGAAAAAGGAGTTTCAAATGTAAATGAATGTAAAACTATGACCAGAAGGAATTGGCAGATAAACAGGAGCTAGTAGTAGAAAAGCAGCCAGCAGAACTGAAACAGTAGTCACGTAAGTCATAGTACATAGAGACAACAAACACCCCATGTCATATTCTGCTTAAAGAAATAAAGAAAATAAAAGAAAGGTGGGAAGAGAGCTCGTCAGACAAGTGTTTCTGCAAGACAGACATGAATGGAAGAAGAAACCTTTCCTGCCTATTAGGCACAGGATAAATTGTGCAGTGAAAATAAGACAAGTAATTTGCTTCATATTTCTGCATGATGATCTGAGGAGAAAAGGTGAGTGAAATAGGGGAAATAAAAGGAAAAAAGAAAATGATATCATTACAACTGAAGGATGAACAAAAGTCAGAGCGGGATAAATCCATGAATCCAGGCATGAAATTACAGATCAGGTAGAAAGGTTCTATATATGTGTTTTTATATATTTATATATATATATATATACACACACAAAATAATTGTCTGGATCACTATAATATATGATCTTGTAACCTGATATAAACATATATATTTAAAATATATATAAAAATCAGCAAGTCTTATGTGTCTAGAGACTAACAGTGCTCATATTTAAGCGCAAAGAGAGGCAAGAGAGTGACCAGGACTGTTTACATGGCTGTTGAACTGATTGCATTAGGATGGCAGAGCAGCATTTCATTTTCCAGAGAAAAGCCTGTAGGTATCCACCCTGTCAAGTAAAACTTAACTTTGACAAATGGTGCACTAAGTATTGTGCTTATATGACACCTGCTCATACACACAATAATTTAGCTTTTCAGCTAAGATTTCATCTCACATAAGCTAATGAAACTAAAATGTACTATAATGTAACCTGGCTAACGTAGACGCTGATATGTTAAAAGTAAGAAATGCAGTTGTGCTCAAAGTGATGCTCGATCAGTTTTATGAAGACAACCAGCTGCCAAGTTGTGGAGTTGGACCAATCCATGAAGTTTAAGAGAGCCTACAGGTTTGGGTTTTTTTTTAATCTCAATTTCTTTTCCATTTTTATTTCTTAAAACCTACATGTTTAACACCAGCCCAAATGAGATGGTTTTGATATTAAAAACAGCACACTTATATTAGTCAACTTTCATTCTCAAGAATCATTTCAACGAAAATAAAAACCACCACCAAAGGAAACAGGAAGACATGAAGTCAAACAAAACTGTATTTGAAAGCAATAGTGGGGCTTCCTCAAATTCCCGAGTTTCTCAGAGCTCTCTTTCCTTGTTTTCCTTTACCTGGAGTAGCAGAGAGCAGCAAGCAAACTGCACTTAATGCAGAAGTAACAAGTCACATAGAATTTTACAAGCATAAACTATTTCTGAATCAGGTACAGATAATCCTGTGGTATATAAAGTGATTTTTCCAGTCACACCAAGAACGTAATTTTAGTAGTTCTTATCCACTTAATAGCAACTCTTATATCAGCTACTCTAAAAGACTCTTGAAAGATACTCTATCTTTGAAAGTTCACTGTGGATGGTTAACAAAAGTAGCCATGGGCTTTTTTCTCATCTTGAACAAGAGTTGTCACCTAAAGTTCATAAAGAACATGATAAATCTGCACAATGATATTCAACTGCCCTACTTCACAGAGCTTTTTTGTAGAATGAATACATTCATGCTGTTTTTCTACTCTTATAAGAGATATTGACTACTCTGTATTTTAATTTACTTTTATCATGAAAAATAGTTTAAAGCTGAAAAAATAATTACTCTGAGATACCCAAAATAATAAATTAGACTGTCCGCATTGCACGTGGTAAGCAAGCTTCCAAGTTTCCCCTCCCTCAGCTCCAAATAAGCAGCGGTGACAGCTTTGCTACAGTGGCATTCATCACTTGCTTCAGGCACTCAATTTTTTGATCAGTGCAGCTGATATGGTAGATTTAACCCGAGACATAAGAAGTTAAAACAAACAGGGTGTGATGGAGCTGACAAAATGTGCATCTGGAAGAAAAACATTAAGATCATGATTCTGAGGGAGGGACATGGCTCAGAGGGCACGGCAAGGATGGGCTGATGGATGGATTGATGATCTTAGAGGTCTTCCCCAATCTTAATGATTCTATCATCCTATGAAAAGGATTTGATCGAATAGAAGCCATCGAAAAGACACTGCCTTTGAAAAAAAAAAAAAAAAATTGGTAGATTTTAGCTTCACTAGCTAAATTACTCTATTGAAACAGAAATATTTCAATATTTACAATTAGATTTAGGTGAGGCTGTTACCCTTTGAATCCAGTCATTCTTCCAGTACTTCCTGCATACAATGCTCAGATAAAAGTCAAAAATCAACTTTCCAGAGAAGATCAGGCCTTAACTCCACTTCAAGCCAGTGAACAGTCCTCCTCAACTCGAATAGGATTCTTACTCCATTTTCACCAGTTACACCAATATTGCTGGTAAGGTGAAACTCCCAATTGCATTTATCAGCACAGGCAGGGAAAGTGACAATAGAAAGAAAGGAAAGAACCCAAAACCAGTTATGCGGACCTACAAGGTACAACACAGCAATGCAAGGAACATCACACTGATGCCAGCTCACTGCCTGCATTTTGAAGCTTTTTACAAGCCTTGTGTTGACAATCTCCAGGTACTGCTCAGCTCAAAAACTGGATTTCAAAATCTTACTGAACTGTAATTTCCAGGTTAATAGTCTTAAAATGAAAGTCACCTGGGGATCTCTTTTTAGGCAGATTATCATTGCTACAACTTTGGTGGCTTTGGCAAAAGAGCCGTTTCTAAAAGCATCACCCTTATGAAACCATTGATGTGAAGCAACATACACTGTAGCAGGGGCCGATCAGGACCAGCTGATGCACATGATTTGCAGTTTCCTAGCTCAAGGTAATTCTTTGTTACTGGCATTGATGACTCAAAGATCAGACATATTGTGCCAACTGCACATTTCCTGAGGTCAAGGGCATGAGATCTAAGCAGGAATAATAAGTAAATAAATCAGTGATAAAGTATTCAGAGAATACACAGCTACAATCACAGATAATCTTTTTTTGTTTAAATTCCCATTGCCCTTGTTCTTGATTATATAAAGCTGTGCATAACATTTCTATCAGTGAGCACTATCAGCTCAGGAAAGGTGTCTTAATAAACTGCAAATGCAATGCTTTATTTTTATGTTAAAACTAGAACAGATTAATCTATTTCTAATGTTGTATGCTAACAACTTGGTTCTTTCCCATGACATTACTGTCATTGCCATAATGCTACTTGATTTATACAATACCAAACAGCAGTTGAAAGACGGACACAGAGATGCAACTGTATCCAACAGAAATTTTCAGAGAATTGAATCTTTTCCAGTTGCACTGTAACATTTCTGAGTTTTAACAGCTGAGGTGTTAATGTTAAATAAAATTGATATTGTGGGGCTGAGCAATAAATACATCTTCCTCTCTACGCAGTGCATAATAGAATGGGAGTAGCCTGCACAACACAGGGTTTTTGCAGCTTGACAAACAACACTGCATATATGTACCTCAATTAATTAGAAGGCAGATTAAAAGATCCGTGTTTCTTCAGTTATTCCATCCACTGTGGTCAGGGAAGAAATAGAAATAGCAGGCACATAGATAAGCACACAGATAAGCATATGCTTAGACTTACCTGACATCTCTCCCTAAGTGCTAGATAGTCATACAGGCATTTAAGATGGGAGAGAGAACTCCCCTTCATGCAGCCACATATCACAGCTCCCACTGACAAACCTGCTGCATAAACCCTCTGACTGCATAAACTGCTGACTGACAACCACCTGAGTACCCAAAACCAGCACAGGTGTACCAAAGTCCTGTCATGCCCACGTGGGCTCCTACTGCTCTGAGCAAGAGCACCCACTGTCAGGAGACCCAAAGCTGAAATTTGAATGGGTTTGTTCAAAAGGAATGGTGTCTGCATCTCTCTCAGGAACTACTGTGATTTTCCCCTGCTTAGAAGAAACTTGCAGATGTTCAGCACAGATTAATCCACATTCTGCAGGTTATCGTTCTTACCACTGTAGCTTGCAAATGATTTGTAGGACTGCATCCACACTAATCATGACTGCACAGAGACACTAAAGATTTAATTTTTTTTAAATAAGAAATACTAAGTTGTTACTTTTCAACTCATCTTCCTCTCCAGCCTTAGCCAACTACAGAGGTCTCCAGCACAGCCCCCACACTGCACAAGGAAATATTACTGTCCTATTCAACTGCAGAATAAAGGTGATTCAGATTTCGTTTTGGCTGAAGATACTTATCTACTTCAGTGCTGACAAACAGGCCTCTTGGGCCTAAGTCCCAAGATAACACCATAATTTTTCTTTTAAGAAGTTCTGGTTGCAAACGTGATGCGAGAATTCCGATTAACTGCTCAATTAATAAGCCTGAAGATTACTGCTAAATGAGATTTTTGCCTATGTTGTGATGTGTAAGTGCAGAACACCTCTTGCATTGCTGCCACTTCCATCCCTGCATACCGCGAGAAGTCTCTATCATCTCTCCTCACGTCCTAACAATCCGTCACAAGTCAGCTATAAAAGAAGGTGACCCAAGAGAATGAAGCCAGAGAGAGCATTCAGACATCCCTAACATTGATAGATGAAGATACGACGTTATTAAAATAGCCTAACAAATATTTAATGCTCCACCAGCCAGTTGGATGTACTGTCAAGGCTGCTCCCACCCGCCCTTCAGAGAGGACTTCCACCCAAAGTATTTTGCTCCAGGTGCCACAGTTTGCTGCATTCAGTCCCAATTCAAATGGGCATTTAAACAAAATTTTCTAGGAAAAAAATAGAAGATATATCAAAAAGAAAAGAAAGCTCTAAATGCTTCACTACCAAGGTAGCAAACATCGCTGCTTTCCTTTTCTCAGGAGTCACTTTACCGATCTGACAACTTCAATTTAGTATGCCTTTTCCCTTTAAAGGAGAGCTCATTTTTCCCTACTGATGCTACTTGCTTTCGCTATACAATCTTATGGCAGTATTTCAGCTTGGAGAGGTAAAGCTGTTAGCTCCCTAAAGCCAGCCATATGGCCACAGTAGTGTAAACACTCCTCGTTACATCTGTCTGCATGTAGGCTGCTACATGAAAGCGAGTATTTTGTGTTTTCTATTTCAGGTCCCATGTATGTTGGTGAATGCCAACATGTTTATTGCAACACCACCCCATGAGTGACAATGTCAAAACACGCAGGAGGAAGTTTCAATATCCATCACTTTGATTTTAATTTTCAGTCTCAGACCTCAAAGCACCAACAAGGATGATCTGTGACATTTTTTTCCCCTTATTCTATCCTTCTAAAAAAGCCATAGCACTGGCAGGGAAGCAACCTATTCCAAGAGCAAAGGCTGAACTAGCAACACAACTTGGATCCCCCCAAGACTGATGCAGCAGAGGACAGTGGGTTCTCCATGTGACCCTGCCATTGCACTGTGTGTGTTCAGTGGGGGCCTGGAGCGTGTTTCATAATGCAACTGGAAAGTTGCTCTGACCTCATGATTGTACCTGTAAGCACAGGCCTTTTCACCTCAGTAGAATCGACAATGTAAAAACGTGGTTGTTAAAAGCAAGTGGATATGCCTGTGCATAAGCACGTGTTTCACAACACAGCAACCTTTACATAACTTTTTTTTCCTGCTTTCTCTTCCAGAAAAAGCATGGATTTTCTTTCATAGCATAGCTTATAAAACACCTCTTTAAAATCCATAACATACTGCAGAAGCTGACATGTTCATAATGAATAGTTTTCTCCTATGGATTTATTTCTACTTGATTCTTTAAGTGGAGCACATGGCAACAGGCTTACATAGAAGTGAGCTAAAAGCAGATGTTTTTCAAGTGAGGACTGTTGTCTTGCACAGCTCTGAAGGAAGTCTATGTCTGCTTTCTAAATATGGAGATGGAATTTTAAAACCACAGATGACAGATTTGTTTATCAAGAATGTTTACAAAGGATACGTTCTGCATATAGTTCTACACTATGTCACTTCCTTCCAAACCAAAGTAACCAAAGCAATTGTGTCAAGTTTTGGACTTCTATTATGCCATGAATTCTTTTTTAAATGAAAGTGGGTCTCAAGTTATATTCAGGTAAGTATTTTAAAACATAACAAAATGGCCACATTGCACTTTAGGAATTGCATTTATGAGGACCATCTGCTCTCCTTGAACAGCTCATTTTAAAGGCACAGTCACTCAATTTCAACTATTAATTCATAGTGAATTTATACTGAGTATCATAAGCTCCTGGAAACACGCAGCCTAAGATTAAAATCTGGGAATGATATATTCTTACAGCATTGAATACAAGTTTTATTTACTCAGCTACCAAATCCTGAGAATACTGACCTTAAGACATTAGAAGAGAAAAGAAACTTCGTTTTGTTAATGCTCAAAGTAATTTTAAAGATTTGTTTCGATGACTACATCCTCACTACACTTATTCGTCTTGCTGTTAACATTATCATCTTTATTGAGGCTTACTAGTTTTGCATTATTATGCTCAATCTTTATTAGCAATATCAAAACGATAGTGGAAAATTTCAAATAAGCCTCTGAAAAGCTACATGGATTAAGAGAAATCCCTGGAAATCCTTCTCTGAAAAGGTCACCCTTATGGGCAACTCCTGTATGTACTCAGAACTGACTGTGGCATTCAGCAAGTTTCATTCTCCACCTAAATTATTCAGAACCTGCAGGAAGCCATGCAGAAAGCCTTCCTCACTGCTCAATGTGAAGCTAAGTGGCACATGGGTGAATGTTAGAGATAGCAAATATCCTAACATCTAGCCCAAAGTAGCACCAGAAAGAGAAATGGCTGGCTCAACTCTGACACAAAAACAGGGCTCAGAGAGAAGACAAACACACTGTAAGACTTCAAAAAGAGTAAAAACTTGAAGAAATGGAGTTTTGCAGATCTTTTGAATAACCACTTCACATAGGATTCACTTTCTGAAATACTTGGCGACTGACTCATCTAGAGCACATTTACAACAGTGCTCATGCTCAGGCAATTTCTTTTGGGCTGGTCCTGTGCAAAGCCAGGAGTTCTACTCATGGATCTTTATGGATCTCTTCCAACTCAGGATATTCTATATTTTAAGTCTATATTCACTGATTTCTTTTTCATTAGATTTCTAAATACAGTAATGCCACACAAAAAATAACAAGTGGAACAGTCATACACAATCAAGGAAATCCAACTCTGCTCCAACTCACACTGCATTACCTCATTAAGGGAAAAAGATGGTATACCTAAAACCATTAAACCTTCAAATGGCACTGAGCAAGGACAAGAATTTTCTAGAGCACTGCCCTCCTCTCCAACCACCTGTGAGAAAATATGAAGATAAGTCAACTGGCACTGATGTGATCTCATGCAAACTGCTGCGGAGTGGATAGATGAGGATAACCAGATTAGTGCTCAGTAATGCTCAACTTTGTAGAAAGGAATAATATATAAATCTTTTAAAAACACACGTTAGCCTGTAAAGCAGGACTATTAATGCAGTTATCACACACTTTAAGATTTACACAATGACAGCGTACCACAATAAAATGAAACGCTATAACAAAATGAAGCTGAATGAGTTGAATCTGTATAATAAACAGAAAAGGACTTTATATTGTAAAAAATAGTGATTTTGGGGAAAAAAAAAAGTACGTTTTACTCAAATAATCAAAACTCTTAAGAAAATTGAAGCACTCCTTTTGTTATTATCTGACCTCCATAAAAACCTTTCTGTACTCCATAATGCAACTGTAAGTTTTCTCCATTAAATTAAGATAATTGATAATTTTATCTCCCAAAAATGATTAAAAGGTCACTTTATTATGTTTAGAACTCAATTCAAATTATTTCTTTTATACCTGCTATTATCTTCTTTTCTGTTCCAATGACATTTTCCTTTACCATTTTGCTTACATTTCTATATGATGTATGCTATTAATAATTAATTGGATCAAAAATACGCCAAGTACTAATGAATTTTCAAGTGCAAAAATTAGAAATCATTTTTCTTTCTCCATGTAAGAAATGCAGTCCAGAAATAACTTTGCATTGTATTCTTTAAAGGCCAGCAGATATGAAAAGAACTCTCCTGCTTTTTTCTTAAAAAAAGCCACACGTCATTAAGCAGCCTCACATCATTTTACTTCAGTTAGGTAACTGAGTAAATTTACCAGCTTTTATGTATTAAAGCAGCAATTTTTAATAAAGACTCAGTTGTCAAAAATAGCATCTGAAATCATTTTTGATTTTTTAAAGTTGACTTTCTCATCTTAATTAAATGACTGCTTAAAAGGTCGTATTGTTTGGTCAGTGCATTCATTGACTTTGCATACTTTAGCACACGTACAATTAATTCTCTATCTCATCTCTGCTGAGGACTGGAAGTACTGATGGCACAATACTCTTGATAGCAAAAGCAGCAAAGAATCCAAGTGTTTTTGCCAGATCTCCAACACATCCAGCTCTTCAGCACAAGTTTTGTTACTGGCACAATTCCTTATGGGATCAAATCTAACAGAATAGGTCATAAATTCACTGCAAGGAAATAAACAAGGGGGGGAGGCAACAAAAAAATCCCTCTTAAACACAACATACCTATAGCAAAGCCACTGTTGCCTGCAACTTCTCTGCTTCATCAGTTGTCCGGCTCCTCCCTAACACCCCAATCCTTAATGAGCCACCAGTGGCTGCACCACCTACCCTCCTATTCACATTATTTGTTATGCCCCTGAATTTGCTGCTTCATCTGTTATCACCAGTGTCACTTGACAGTCCTTGCTACTGAAAAGTTTCCAAACAGATAGAATATGCCACTGAGACAGCAGCCCTTCTTCCATCTTCACCCTGAAATAGGCCCACTGTGCCTTGCATAACACTGCACCTCTCTGCCTCCTATGCTTTTCTCATCCATCTGTTCCCAGTAGCTTTGGTTTCCCATTTTCCTTGGCATTCACCTACGTTTATCATCTTCAACTTCAATTACCACTTGCCAATCCATTTAAACCCTGCAAATCTACATTTCAGAGTTTACTTCTGCTCAAAGAATGCAAGTATTCCAAAGCTGGCAGACAACTGACAGCACCATTGCACTGCCTTGACTCAAGACAGATTTACTAAGCCATCTCGTCTGACAATTTATTGCTGCAAAAGCTGGTTGTTTTTCACTTCTTTTCAATGGTTCTCTTGCCAGAAGACTTAAACTAGTTGTAAAACCCGCCTGCAGAGAAGATGCTACAGATGATGCCTTGGGTAGTGACTCACCCCTCCATCACTCCCTTCTCCAATGGCTACAATGGCAGATATAAGGGCAGCAGCATGTGAATGCCAAGACTCAGCCCAAAACTATTAACTTGTGCTTGCTGAATGTCTCTGCAAGAGAAAATAGAATAAAAAGGAAATCAATGCACCACCACCATATGGCCAGAAAGCTAATGAGCACCATGCTACAAGAAAAAAAGTGAGCTTCGCAAGCAGCCAATACAGGTGAAGTACTCATTAACCATCTTTTCTCTATAACAAAAAAAATACTACATTATTAAAATATTTATACTCAAACAGAGGCTTTTACAACACTATCATCTTTGAGCAAAACAGCGCCCTGGCCTTTTTCAGGTGCACCTCCACATCATTAAGAAAGTTTAAAGCAATTTGTAGTGAGATAAGAGAGTGAGAGACGAGCGTGCTCCCACACCCAGCCTGCAATTCCCACGAGATCATTGCTTTACGGGAATTTATTGATTCACTGCAGACGTGTACACTACTTCGCGTTTCAGACTAGATCTTGGCCCTGATTTGGAATAAAGCATACACAAGTAGGAGCTTTTGTAAGCAGATGATTTATTTAAACTTTTTTAGATTCCAACAGGCGCAACACAACCACCTAAACAAAGAATAGCAGCATACATGGACCTTTACTAACTTAACACGTGCAAGTAGTGATTGGAAAAGGCTAATTCACTCCTGGCAGTTAATAAAACAAAGCTGCTATCCCTAATGTTCATCATAGTCGTATCTAAGCACATTATTGTTCAGACAACAAAAGGAATTTGGATGAGTTATTTTTCAAGGCCACTCAACTTGAAAAGATCTGGTGCTCATAAAGAAAAATCTCACGTCTACTGGATTCTTCTCTTTATTGCAGTGAAAGTAAGACAAAAGTCTGCAGCCTCAGATATCCTCCTAGGAGATCCCTATTAGCATGACGAACCATTGAGACACAGACCAGTGTTATGGCTAACCGCCACAACCCCACTGAGTGAGCAGAGCTTTGTCAAAAGAGAGGACTCTTGACAAAGCTTTATTCGCTGTTTCTAATAGAAGACTTCACAGCCACAGGATAGCACAGTTTAGCATCAATGAAGGACTTGGAAATCACCCTTCTGACTCCAGGTTCTAGTCACCAAGTAAGATGAGATAAAAGATGCTGCTGGCTCAAACTATGCCATTTTATTTTCCTTCGTTAAGCTACAAAATGTCAATTGTAATCTAGCATTTAGTGTTATTTTAGGATAATCTTTCTCTGACATTTTCAGTGAGACTTTATTTGCAGACTGTTATGATTGGAAAATATCATTTAGGTAATCTTTCTTTTGACATGTTTATGAAAAGGTAGGTTGCTTATATGTTTTTACTTCCTTTCTGTGCCACTCTCAGAGAACCAAGAAAGGCCAAGGCATAAATTGCAAACATAATGTTTGTTCCCCTCGTGTCAAACGGTAAAAGGTAAGGAAATGCAGAATCTCTGGGTCCTTTTAAATGTACTCCTGTTTCTGAACTGAGATGGAACCATCTGTTAGGGACATCAACACACATCATTTATAGGTATAATTTAATGCCTCCTTCTTTTATTTCATAAAGTTTTAAATGTCAAGTAATGCCCTGCAGGGAAAAAAAAAGCCTCCTCAGATGGTTTTCCAAATATTAAAGCCACATGTGGATAATACTAATGGTATTAACTGATTCCATAGCAGACAACTCAATACTGCTGCTTTACATACCTATGTACAAGGTGCCTGTGCACCACTGTACGCTAGAGTTGAAGTCATAGTGAGAGTCTGATTTTGTTTGCCTCGTCGGCCTTTTGGGAAGTTCTGCTACAGGTACTACTTTATTCATTATTTCCTAATTCACATTTTTTAAGCAGCAATGTTGACGTTTACACACTGAAGTGTTTAAATATTAAAACCCACTCTCCATACATAATTAGTGAATTTAGATAACACAGACAAGCTGGACTTACTGAGAATAAAAAGTATGATAACATCAGAAATACCTGTCTGAACAAAACTGAACAAAGCAAGTCCTTTGAGATGAAGTAGAAATGGATAAACTCAGGGTACAAAATTGAAAATCACAACAATGAAATTAAATACTTAAATCTGAAAAGCCAGCAGTCTTTTTCAAAGTGCCTTTTGGAACATAAGTGTATTTTCTCTCCTTTCCTTAACAAGTAATATTTCTTATTATTACACTAACAATACAAAAACAATGACAATGAGAACATTATTCTCACAGGGTGAGAACGCTTCAGTTTTTGAGTTGTCTAAACCTATGCGTAAGTAAAACTAAGCTTTTCCAAAGAGTGATTTAATAGCAAGCATATCAAGATAATGAAAGAATTAAAAATTTGAGCCTCTTTCTCTCACTCCCTCATAACCCAGGCATAGAAATTAAGCACTTTCATCCTTGGAGAGCTGCTAAATGCTAAACATGCTAAAAACTGCTGTTACTGTTTGGCACACTAATGCAAAAGGGGTTAAAGCTTATACCATGCTATACAAGATGCATCCAGTTAGAAAGTATTCACTGCCATATGAAGCAGAGCTGTTCATATCACCACGTATGTTTGAGGAGCAACAGAAGGCTATAATACCTTTTACTAGGACAGGAGCATACTTATAAAGGCATTTTTAAGATCTAGTTTAGAAAGCAAAATAAAAGATGGTGGCTCATCCTTTCTGATGACTACCAACATCTTGGGAAGAGCACAATCACTGAAGAGAGACATTGCACCCCCAGCTGCTAACACTTAAATGAGGGTAAGGAGGGGTTCTAGTCACTCCTATATATTACTTGCCTCTGAGCTCCCTGCATTAACCATGCCTTCTCACTTGGTGCTCAAGCATTGGTTCAAGCTGTGACCTAGCAATTGTCATAGAGCATCTCAGCTATGAAGCACTTAGCTACAGCCATACTCTACTGGTGCTTTCAGTACCAAGTATGGTGTCTATCCAAATAAATAATGAAAAAAAATGTTGGCAATTACAGCTTGAATTACACTTGGGATCTAAAGATAAATATAATAGTAATAAAGTTCAATATTTCTTTTCTGAGAGAGACGCCTCAATATGCTTAAAAGACATGTTACAATCTGACATCCTCTAAAGCATTCCATCCAGTGCCTGCTTATGCATCCTGTCTTTAAGGGAATCTAGTTAATATAGATTTATTTTTTTTCCAGTCAGCAGATAAAAGCACAGCTTATGTCAGTCATACTACACTGAATTCAGTTTTGCTCAAGATAGTTGCATCTCGACTTTCTGGGGGAAGACTTGGAGTAAAGCCATCCTTACCTTGCACTTGCTCAGCAAGTCCGCTGACTCATCTCAAATTAGAATCATAGTCAATATATAAATCAAAGAGTCAAAGCATTATAGAAGACAGAACAGACATGACTCACCTGCTGTGAATCAATCAAGCTGCCTTGTGGCTCCCAGGTAGCTCCAGCAGTAAGGCAGCAAGTGACTGGAACAGCTCCATGCATCTTATGTGACAAGCAACACAAGAAGTCCTCAGCCTCTGTAGTGAAGAATCCTATCCCTATAAAAAAGAATAAGATCATTTTTCTCTTTAACTAACTAGAAAACAAATATATCAATAGTTTACCTCTAGTTAATGAACCAGCCCCTTACATACTCAAAGTAGCTCACCAGAAAATATTATCAAGTTGATAATATTCAGTGTAGATACATCACAAGCATGAGTTGAAGATCATTGATAGCATAAATTTGAAACATCTACAAAGGACTGCTATCTTGCAAGCAGCACTAAAACACCATTTCTGTGCTCACTCAATCAGTAACCAGCCTCTACAGCTGCTAGAATAAATGAGTGTTGATGCAAGGTGACTTCAATCAACATTAGTTGCCAGTCACCTCAAGACGCTGGTGTAATCACTGAAGACAGCTGGGCAAAGGGGTGTGAACAGCCACACAAAACCTGTTTTAGGAGTTTGTCTTCACATTCAGATTTTGAAGTTCTATAGCAACTCTGCTTATTTTTATGATTATCTTATCTTTATGATAAGAATCCACTTGCAGTTAGAGGATTAATAAGGGCATATTAAAACTATTATTAGGATTTAGTTATTTTGTACAATGCTCTGTGTTGTTTAGGATGCTTTTTGAGAATTTTCTCTATCCTGTGTGAATTCAAATATATCTGCTTCTTCACAGTAGGTTTTTGACCCTGAAAAGAAGGCATTATCATCCTAGTGAGCAATGCATAAATCTGTCATATGTTAGCAAGGTCATCTAAATTCATGCCACTATCATCAACATGTGAGTTTTCTTCCCACCCATCTGAGTACTGCTTTTTGCTCTAGGGCCAATGACAGACTGAATGGCCATTTCTGGTGAAGCTACAGCCAAAGGCAGAGAAACATCACTGTAAAGAAGTTACCCTCTGAGAACATTATGTAACCTCTGTTATTATTATTTCTTTATTTTGCAGATGAGTTTGTGCAGAGATATTAAAATAATTTAAAATTCAGGGAGCATTTTCTTTTTAAATGATTTTCTGCACAAGTTTTCAGTCCCTCTACGAGATGTACAACTTTTCTACATTGTTATCTGACAATGCAAACCCTTGAAAGCAATTTTTTTCTTCTGGAGTGAAGGAAGGTGGATGAAGAACCAGATAGGTTGGTTCCTCCTAATGCATGAGTCTCCAAACTTTTAGCTTCCTTAGATCTCTTGGGATGAAGAGGAATTGAAGGGTTGCATATACATAGGTTGCACTAAAAGTAGGGCCTATGATTTATTTCCATGAAAACTACAACTGATACAAAGAGCTTTTTGATAGAGCAAATGCTCAGCTACAAAATGCTATTCAACATAGTCACCACCACCAGCTGTGCATTTTTGCTAGCAAAGAACAAGAACCTCCACGAGCACTCATGAAGATCTGCACCAGTGGATGTGACCCATTGTCACTGCTGCTAAAACACACTACCCACCGCCTCACTGTGCTTGCATCCACTGTTTGGTCTCCAAACATGTTCAGCAAGCATCAATGAATGTTGATGGGTGCCATTTTTTTCCATGTGGAGGAATTCAGTGACACACCTTTGCTTCATCTGCACTTCTACATCAGCCGCCATTTTGTCAGCCTGCCCCTCTGCTGCCATCTGTCACACAGCAACAAACTGGAATGGACTGCTGGTAGGAAGGTTCAACCTGTACTGCCATACCACCAACATCCACCTCTGACATGGTGGGCCAACAGAATAAAACAGGAGGCAGTACTTTTGGAGTAGTCTTCAAAAGAGATGTAATTAATGTATATATGCAACAAAACTCCTCATGGTGGTCTGCAGCTCACTCAGGGCATCCTGCAGCTCCCTCATGGCAGCCTGCAACCTGCAGCTCCCTCAGAGCAGTCTACACCTCCCTCATGGTGGCCTGCAGCTCCATTGTAGCAGGCTGCAGTTCCATTATGGTAGTCTGCAGCTCCTTCATGCTGGTCTACAGCTCCATCATGGCGGCCCGCAGCTTCCTCAGGGCTGGCTGCCTGCAGCTCCAGCTCCATCATGGCAGCCTGAAATTCCTTCAGGGCTGCCTGCTGTTCCACCATGGTGGCCTGAAATTCCCTAAGGGCTGCCTGCAGCTCCATCATGGCAGCCCACACCTCCAACATGGCAGCCTGAAATTCCCTCAGAGCTGCCTGCAGCTTTCTCGGGGTGGTCCACAGCTGAGGAGGAAATGGTTCTACATCAGTGGGAGAGGCATGGACCAGGTTCCTCATGGAAGTGCACACTTCCGTGGAAGTGGCCCGGAGCTGCCAGAGCTTAGGGAACGTTTGGACAATACTCTCAGGTTTGGTGGTCCTATGTGGAGCCAGGAGCTGGATTTGTGAATCTCTTCAACCTCAGAATATTTTATGACTCTATGATAGCAAGGGGCAACTACAGAGACCATTCTCAGCTTCTGAAAAGCTAGAATTCCTTCACAGCATGCAAGTTCCACCCTGACAGATATCTGTAAGAAGCACCTGAACGCTTAGCATTTAATCCTTGCCTCGGGAACAGAATGATTAAAAAAAAATTAACAATTGATAAAACCGATTCTATGATCTCCTGAAATAAATTTTCACCTTAAAAAACAAACACAAGAGAAAACCAAATGACATCAGAAAATTTTATTTCTGAGACAAAATGAAAAATTTAGCTGTGTTGAAACTTATATTTGTATTGCTATTTCCAAAACCTCAGGGTAAAGAACAACACTTTCTGCAGGGGGCAGGCTCAGCTGCCTTAAGCCAGGTCAGCAGGCAGTCAACAAACAGGGTATGCTGAGCCAGGACAGCAGGATATTAATGTTGTCATTCACTACAGAATAACTTGCACACATTATTTATTTTCTAAGCCTAAAAACACGAGTATATCTAACCAGTTACTTGGCTTACTTGCCTGACTTTTCTGAAAAGCTCTCTTCTCCCTGCAGGAAATTCTGGTATAGTTCCTCCCTGTTGGCCCCAAACTCAAGTATTTCAGAGTAGAAATACTGCAGTGGTGTCTTAGCTCTCTTAAAAAAACAAAACCTAAAATTTCAGCATACTGAAAGAAGACCAGAACTACTAAAATGTAATCAAGGAAAGTATAGAATTAAACTGTGTTGTTCTCGAAATCGTCAAGATGTGGACAAAAATACATGGTGGAAAGAAAACTTTCTTCCATTGAACTCAGTGAAGAATCTTGCACTGTCTTTTCCTACGTTATACAGAAGCCTTGCACATTTAATGCAGTTCCTTGAAAATGTTAAGAATGGTAGCATTTGTAAAACAGAGCTAATAAAGTAATGACTACTCACTGTATTTCTGTAAGAGTGATTACAGATTAAACCAAATGTAAGCTTCTTCAAGAGCTAAAATACCTAGTGATAAGACTAAAAGCTCAAAGTTTGTATTCAGACCAATAGGTTGCTGGCAATTTATTAGTTTGGCTTTTACTACGTGTATTTAAAAAGATCTTTTTAAAAGTGTTTTTTTCTATGTTTTCAGTTTTGAAGATAGAGGTACAAATGTATGGATGTAGTCATTTACAAAACAAGGGCAACACTGAATTTTACTGAAGAATTAAAATTGCACCAGAATGCTCACAGAAGTTTAATTAGAGTACAGTTTACTATATTATATGAAAAGCATTTAGGATAGTAAATCTGTCTTGGGAAAATATGTAAGTGGAATGTCTGGGTTGGATGGAGACGAGCAACACCATACTGGAAGAAATCCTGACAAGTCCTGATCCTTTCAGATTTACATCTCTATTGTGGGTAAGGATCCACGCTTCTGAAACACTGACTTCTTTTGGACTGCTTTACCTCTGAAAACTTGTTTATAAGATTTTCTCTACTAGATACAGTAAATCAGAAATATACTTCTTGCCAGCAATTCTCTAGATTTTGAAGGTTATTAAGATCCTACCCACTAGTTTCATAAGAATGCAGTGTTGATTTAAGGGCTTCATTTTCACAGCCTACCCCTGTCCCTCTTCGCTGGGACAAGGGGAAGGGGTGCCAGGGAATCATTTTGTAACTTAAGGTTAACAACCAAAGATGTGTGCAAAATTCCTAAAACACTGCACTGATTTCAAGAAACAGAAGAGATTCAAGAAACAGAGAGGAAAGCAAAGAAGTAAGAAGGAGCGGAAAGAGAAAATAGAGCACAGCAAGATGCTGGAAAGCAGCAAAAGAAGTCATGTGATGTAAATACCATTTGCTGTGTTTTAGTAGTGTGCTGCAGTTTACCTTTTATCCTCTGAAAGACCTCAGCTAAGCCACAGTGAAATGAGGTAAATCCAGACTTGAATTTCTACTGAATATAAATACAACAATGCTATTGAGAGGCTATTTTACACATGTACTTTCTATTAAATACCATTACATTTTAAAAAGACTGCTATTAGCACGGTAAATCTTTGAGCCACAACTTGCTGTAGGCCAGAGTATTGAGATACACCTGACCATTTTGCACCATTTGTCCCAAGTTTATATTCTTCCCTTGGCATCCATTTCCGGCAGCAGAAACAGGATGCTGAGCTAAATGGTTCTTTCATACATTTTTTCTCATGCTCCTAAGATGTCTATAATAAAAGCTACTATGAGAAATAGCTCACAAAGTCAGAAGAGCAAAGTAACATTTCGTACAATCAAATCATGTTTTTAAAAAAGAAGCCCACTGTCTCCCTTATTTTTTTTTTTAAGAAACTTCTGTTGTAATGGTGGAATTGTGGAATAGTAGCTCATTGGAATATAAACACACTTTTGGTAACTGCTACGTACTTCTGTGTAATTTAGGGAAGCTAATGAATCAGCCTTTTGTATGAAGACTGGACATTTCCTCCTTAAGCAACATAACAGCATGCACCTGCCAACAACAGCAGCAGTCTGAAGATTTGGTTAAGGATGGAGATAGGAGTTTGTGGACAGCAAGTACATTTTGCTTACCTTTCTGTAAAGCATCTGGAGCAACGAAGCCTCTCGATGCATATTTCACCATTGGTTCTTTCCTGATAGAAATGCACAGCTCAGCATCTGGGCAAGCTATCCATCTCTGATGAAATTATCATTTCAGACCTGAAAGGAACATCAAAACTGTAAAATGCAGATAAGGCCAATGGTGATGAGCACTGTGCAGCAGAGAAGAAGAAAGTAGTAAAGATAAACATCAGAATAAAGATACTTCCAATCTCCAGCCATGATAGGCTTTAAACATGAGTTAAGCCTCTGAGACTTCTTGTAATTCATCCTTTTTTTCCTACATAACTTTTTTTTTTATTATTTAATTTTCTTTTATCCTCTTTTCCTATACATGTATACTCCCTCTGAGGAGAAAGCATTATTGAGCTGTAAACCAGCCGCAGCCAGTGGAAACAGGACAAACAGTAACCCTAATGTAGTAAAGTTCAAGGGGTTAGAGCAGCTTCATGGCCAAGACAATCCAAGGAAAATATAACCAGGAAAATAAAAACGTATGCTTTAAAGAACTTTAAAGGTCTGTTGCTGCAAGTCAAAAAGTGAAAGGATTTTTATTACTATAAATCTAAGAGACAGCTAATAAGACATATTCAAAAGAAATTTCTTAAATACAAACAGGAGAACTAGCAGGCAGCCCGCAATGAACCGCTGCAACCTCTGACTTACTGGGAAGAACCGTAAGCATGAAACCCTTGAAAATAGATGGCCGTGTTACTTTGATCCAGCAAGTCCTCAGAGCAGATCTTTGTAATGTAATCTCACTAAATACCATTCAGCAACGACCACTGTTTCTAATCAGTGAGCTGGCAACCAAGCTGGCTATCAGGTACCAGCTACAGCAGATTCGAGTTTGAGTAGATGCTGATACAGGAATTTTCCTTTTTTTTTATTCAACATCCTGCCTCTGATCTTCAGTTACCAAGCAATCTTCTACTCATATAAGAGAAACTGCTATTTTCTGTTATTATTGTACCAGCAGGTATTATATTCCAGGTGAAGGGATGCCATGGCCCTGTAAAACCCCTCGACTTTTATTACTGCTTCAGGGAGCTTGAAAGCTAATGGGATAAAAAGGGTAAATAAAATAGGCTAGTACTTGTTCTTCGTTTTGTTTTTTTTCTTTCTTTCTTTCCCTAGCAATTGAGAGAATAATAAATATCAGATTTAAAGATTAATTTTGAATGAAATGCTTATGGGCAAGGTTGGATTAAATCATGTAGTGTTTATTTTTAGCACACTTCACAGGTATACTATAAGGTATGATATTACTGTACGTAATAACAGTATATATACTATAGTATACCTCAGAAGTACACTTTATTTTGATTTTAAATAAGATGAAGTCTCAAAGTAAGATTTTTAGACAGTCATAGACAAATGAAGTTTCCATATAAATTATGATCCTGGTTTTGTTTTTTTTTTCATGTAGTGGAGGTACTACTTACTATATTTTGTTATCCTAAGTTTAGGGATCTTCCCATAGCTTGTGTGCCATGTAGAATTTCCAAAGCATCCAACTACAGATCCCACTCCAATATCCTGATTCCTTATTCTACTTACACAACAGCTTAATCAGTATGCAGCTAACTTGGTGGCATAAGAAAAGACCAATTTTTGCCCTGGATTTCAGTGATTCAGAGAACTGGAAATAAATAACCAATGACAAACCTTCCTGGGTCCAGGGAGGGAAAAAAGAAAGAGGATACTTTCCATGACAAGCAACAAATCTCTCCAAAACGAAAAGCAAAAATACTTCCAGTGATGTATCTCACAAATCCATGATTCTGCAATCCATTTTAAATTATTTGCAGGATCAAGAAACAATTTTGTCAAATTTATGCTTTGTATTTCAAAAATTTAAATATTTTATCAGGCCATTCTGTAAACATCGTGCATGCTATTTCAAATGCTCACTATCCAGAAAAATCAAATCCAAGCAACGTATTTAATTCTTAAACTCAATTATTTATTTAGAGTATTAATGTCTTGTTGGTGCCAACTTCTCAGTGTTCCCAGGACACCTACTTCTGTCTGGAACACATCCCTCTGCTAACTTCAGTGGTTTACCCGCTCCAAGTGCATGAGACACCAAGCTTTCCTGCATTTCTGAGCTTTTCAAGGACATGAGGAACTTCCCGTGGCTACAATCCAAACGCTAATGAGTTGCCCATTGTTTGGCCCTGGAACCCTGCTTCCAATAGGTTCACAAATGGTTTTATGGGAATCTTGTTACAACACTACAGGTTGACTAATGGTAACAACCCATTATGAAAACCTGCTTTAGAAGTTATTACCTCCAAAAAACTCTTGCCAGTATTTGTGAAACAACAACTTGGCCAAGAAGCAGCATTTTTTAACCTGATCGACTTTGGGCATTAGACACCAAACTGCTCTGCTGCTATTTTAAACCATATCAACAAACAGAAAGGCATTTCCTTTAAATGCCTTTAGGTTCATTTAAACTTCTGTGTTAAAACAGGATTATTTTAAGAAATTTTTCAAAGTTCTCTAATGCATCTTTTTTTTATACTAAGCTAGCCAAGATCTTCATACTCAGAAACATACATTAATTGCTCTGTTTAATATCCCTAAGCTTATCAACCTAACAAACTTTGCTTCCACTTGACTGCAATAACTTTTTTTGGAACTTTACGAACCCTTAATATGAACTACATTTTTTTGTTTGTTTGTTTAAGTATTTCTCTAATTGTGCTAAATATTTGGCTTCAGAGAAGGAACAGTTCATAGAGTAGTGCACAGAGATCCAAGTTCTAATATGGAATTCTAAAGAAAATCTTTACAGTTCTTCGGATTTTTGAAAGGATGAAGTACAGTCTTTGGAGACTATTTAGGTCTCCAGTTATAGATTTTTTCTAACAAATACAAATTACGTTTTTATTATCTGCAGTGGCACAAGAATGGAAAATGTATATATTTTGGGGAGAGGGTTGCAGTGGAGTTTAACTGATTAAAGTAAACAATATGAAAACTGAACTATAAATGAGAAAGAATAACCAAAAAATTCATAAGTATGACTGTTTTTAAAAAGAAAGCTTTGTAAATCAGAACATGTCAAAATTCAAACACACCTTTAAAAAATTGTTATAATGAATTAGAAGGCAATGTCAACAGTACAACACCTGCAATGCACACTGCTGAGTATGCATTTTCAGAGACACACCGTGCCCTTAATCCATGCACCCAGATGAAGTGCTTTGTGACTATTATATCTGTATTTATGAAAACAGGCACCCATCGCTAAGGCCTTTGGGTACATTCACATTAATAGAGAGCCATAATTTACAGTAAAAATAACAGGCTGCCAACATTCAGTGTTGTCAACAAATGAATACCTTAGGATCCATTTCTCAGCTGCCATAATAATATCATAAAAGCCACACACGGTAGAGCTTTTTGCCAACTGCCACAAAATTATCCTTTGATTGCCTTTTACACTCAATTTACAACCAAGGAAAGATCAAATGAAGACAGCAGCTTTAGCCAGTATCTTGAAGGTCAAGTATGTGATTATGATGCGTGGTTAGAAATGACAGGCTGGGGGACAGCCAGCTTAGAAATGGTGGGTTTTTCTTCTATCTCTGGTATTTCCAGTCCCTCCTAACCTCTTTTCTTCTTCTTCCTTCACAGGTAAGCTATTACACTGTTCACATCCACATCTTATATTCCCCTTCCAGCTGACTTTGACAACAGGATTTCCACAACCACTGCTGTTATGAAGCATTCCTGCACCAGCTCCCTCTTCACTCCCCACTCCTTGCAGACTGCTCTGCATCTGCCTTGCCATCACAGCCAACTCTGCATCTTCCTGCCTATCCCAATGTAGGCTCTGCAGCTTCTTCCAGGAGCCTAAGCAGCACCATGAGCCACTGCCATGCTGATGTTCCACTCAGACTAAAGGATAGATAACAATTTAAGACAGTTTCCCTCAGCTCTTCAATTCAAATTTATGTGCTCAGATTCTTAAGCCAGGTTGGAGACATCCCGTGTCACTAGTTTCATCTTCCTTGTTTGATTTTTAAGACCTGCAGTAGCTTCTCACGTCACTGAAGTGCCCACCTTGATGTTATTTATTTCTGATCACTGGCCGTACCTGGTTCTTCTACTAAAAATTCTCTGTGTTTATCTGCTAGTACCTGCTGTCATGACCTCAGCTGACAAAACTAGCTAACCTGAAAAGGATTAGGACAGTATCATCTGTAAGCATAACTTAGCTAAAATAAACTCCTCTTTTATTTGGCCATGTTATTTCCCCTTGGGTCTAGGGCAAAGTTTATAACAACTTCCTAATATATATAATAATAATTTCCTAATTTACTGTGCACCCTGGTTCAAGCTGGGAGAAATTGCACATCAAACACGATGTGGGAAGAATAGCAAAAAATGCCTTTAATTTTTGTGTGCATTAGGAACTGCAGGAATTGACACCCTTATTCCTAAGTACTCACATATAAATTTATCTATATGTACGTATAAATATGGTAAAATATTTTCTTACCTAAAACAGCAATAACTTATGAAGACCCACATTATATCAATATCTACATAAAAGGCAAAATTAGTTCTTGTTTCTCTAAATAAGTTTTTGACATTAACTAGCTTTAATTTGTAATTATTGTCCTAGCTAGAGATTCTAGTTTATGTATGGAGAATGGAGAATAGAAGAAATCTGCATATAGTTAAAACCTGTATAGTCATATTCTGTCCTAATTTACTATACATATCCCTAAAGAGTCTGGGATATATAAATTACAGTATCATTTGGCTAACAATCATTGGTGGCCACATTTAATAATATAACCTTCCCAGGATTTAATTAAGCAAGATCAGAACATGAAAATTAGAAGTAAGGAGACTCTAGAGTAAAATAAATTTTAAGAGTCTCCCTTCATTTTTATGCTTTTATGATTTTATTACCTTTACTAAGAACAAGGGAAAAATGCAAACAGAGCAGACAAACAGTTGCTGTTTAACTTCTCTTAAATTCTACATTCTTCTTCCCAAGAGGGAGCAAAAAGACTTTGTTTTTAATGCTGTACACTTTAGAGCACTTTTGGAAATGTCTTGAATTTTCAGACCAGCATTTTATGGATATAATCTATCTAGAAAAACTCAGGTTAAATTTTCCCTTTTTCTCTCTCCTAGCGAGCAGAGACTGTACACAAACATGTTTGGCATTGTGATGCTGTCTGAAAGTGAATGAGATCCCAGAGAATATGCAACCAGTACAAAATTGGGTTTGCACACACAGAATGCTTTGTTCTGCCCACATTCGTGTAACACAAGCTCAGCAGAAAATCTTTCAATGGAGTTTATTTTTACTATATGAGCCATAATCTATTGATTATAAAATTAATCTGCTGAAATTAAATGGTAATAAACTTGACCGTAACAAAGGAATAACTTAAAGGAATAATCCTTCTCTTGGAAGCAAAACCCGTGCTCTTTGGGTACTTGAACTGTCAAAGAGAAATCTTCTGTTGTGATTTTGTATGTGATGGTTATGGGGCATATGATGCCAGTTCACTTTATCCTGCCACAGGTAACAGCAAAACCTCTAATATGTCAAAGTTCTATCTTGGAAACTCAGGAAGAAATGGAGGAATGTTCTTTTTTTTACCTGTGCTAACACTTCTTTTATATTACAACTTTTCACACATGTACAATTAAAATATCTGCTCTTATTAGTTGTAATCATGTTTGTATGATCAAACCATTTATGGGTTTGTTTTTAAAATCATGTGCTTTTTTCCCACATTTTATGTAGGAGTCGAAGGAAAATTGGAATTGACAGTTACTTTCCTTGAAGCATTGCACGAGGAGGTCATCGAGGACAAACAACTTTGATTTTTGGGGGGTTGCTGTCAATCACTTTGACAGTGAATCTTAACGCAACACGAGAAAACAAAACTCAGGAGCCATGCCCAAAACAGGCTACGTGGTGTTTCTGCAATTACAACAGTGAGACGGGCACAGCTGTGAGGTTACCAAAAAAGCTGAATAGCTTCTGGGCTCAAGTGTAGATAAAGATCCCATAGTGACCTCTTTCTTGTTTAACTCTTGAATAAAAGGGACGTCGGCATTAAGAACATAGCTCAACAAAATGAGAGTGAAGAAGGAAAGGGTGTGTATGTGATGGTGATGACAGAACCAAAGAATCACCAGTATTAATAACTAGGGACCAAAAGACCCCATATGCTTGCAATGCATTATCTCGCATGCATTGTGAACATTTCTACAAGCAATCTGCATTTCTCAGAAGACCACTGTGATGTACAGTGCTGACACAGTCCATGACTGACACGCAGGATGAAATGTTCTGCAAAGTTCAAGAGGAAGAATCTCCTCCAAGGAGTTACAGCAGAATTGAGGTTTAAATGATAAGACTTTATAAAATGATGAAACAACCCAGAACAAATTGTTCTAGGCAAAGGCCATGCAAAGATCCCTTGAGGCAAATTTTACATATCAGCTTTAAAATTTTACCACCATATCTTCTTTATTTCCTATGCTATGTTCTAACTCTATGACACATCAGCACAAGGCTCTTCTCCTAGTCAATATTTTTGGCTATAGAAGGAGTTACTGACATTTGCTGAAAGAAAACTCCTTCAAATGTAGAATTGAGCAACATAACCAACATAGTAATAATCCACTACTAACATATAGAGATTCCTTTAGCAGTTCAGGGGGTTCTTTTTCAATTAGAAAGGATTTTGTCATTTATTGTTGTGAATCTAATCAGAAATGTAGTCCAACCAAATATCTGTATAATGTGCATTTTCATCATTTCAATTTTGCTCCAGAAAAAAAAATGTTTAAAAATCATTATTTAAATTTAAATTATTTAAATTTGTCAGGATCTCTTTACCGAGGCAGAACTTACTACAGTGTCTTCTGTTCCAATTATAATTTCTACATATATTGTTAAGAAAACCCATAGTAAGACACCTTGCATTTTAGAGACATCAATTACAGTTATTTTCATTACGCTACACGTTTGTCTGTGCCAAAATCATCTGGCACTTCCAACCAAAGTTCCAGCAATGTTTTATGTCAGATATAAACACCCATTACCTTTGTAGGAATATTTCCATATATCAGCCTTACTATCTCTGAGTTCTTAAAAAGTTTTTCGTTTTATGCTGCAATTTTATCTGAATTTAACCAGAGAGGAAATGTGATATGTTTCCTAGAGTAAAAAGCATTTCATAAACATTGTTAGTATACCACTGCAACGTAAGATGTCCATAAGCTTGCCAACTATGGTTGTGTTGAGCAGTAGATGTATTTCTTTCATTATATTTTAGATAGTCACAGCAGGCAGTTTCTTTCAGCTGCCACCTAACACCCAGCATAATACTCAACAGAAATGTGTGTTTCAGTGGTTCCTTAACGTTAAACCTCTTAGCAGCAGGTAAGTGCTTCTGAAGTTGAGTAACAGCTGATATTGAAAAACACCTGGGATGCAGCATGTGCTGATACAGAACAGCTACAAAAGCACAGCGGCCTTGGGCAGGGGGCATGCCAGCTGCTCTTGCTGCCAAATTAGAGAGTAAATGCAGGTTTTTCAAGCAGTGGGGCAGAAAATCAGGGACCCTGCCTTGGGTTAACAATTTAAATCAAATAGATCCTAGGGACTGCAGATAAAGGCCGTGCCTCAGACTGCATTATGTTTCATGTTCACATATAGAGGCAAGTGCAGGAAGAGCACTGACCTTTGCTTGGCTGACACGGGTCTGTGCTTTAGGGATGTCTACTAAGAAAACCAATTAAAAAGAAATGATCAACCACTATTACATTCTTCAGCTTGTCTTGTTCATATCTGGAGTATTTTAGCCACATCACTGCTTTGACATCAATTAAAATCGTACAGCTTTCCTATATCATGCACATGAGGACAAGACTATTCCCCATGTTCAGGAAGAATGAATTGTTCATGCGACAAAGATTATTTTTTTTCACCATGCTTCTAACCGAAAGAGAAAGAAGGGGTGATACAGCTCCTAAAAGTTTACGATGATAAGAACTGCAATATGATGGCCAAAAATGTTCACTCAGACCTTCTGGGCCTCTGTCAGCGGACAGTAGGGAAAGAAGTAAGAAAGAAAAAAAAGGATGAAATCTTAGTTCCTTAACATACTCTCCCTGCTTCCGAGTATCGGGGATTAGAAACAAACCCCATCAGTGCTGCAGCGCTAGCAGGGATATCTGTCCTTGTATCAACGGGCTTGATGTGGAATCGTAATGTCTGCTGGGATCCATGCCGTGCCATGCTGCCAATAATGGATAGAGAGATTTTTTGGATGAAATGGCAGTAATCAGAACATTAGCAACAGAGAGATCCGACCCTGTTTTTATTAACGTAAACCTACAACAATGCAAGAAACTGCTCCAGCAAGATGTGTTTCATAGATCAAGAGTAAAATGCTTTCATTCCCTGCTGCATGTTAAGCTCCTATTGCTTGAACCCTAGGTGCAATCCTGGTTGTAGTAAAAGCAATGACAATATTCCCAATGATTTGATCACATCCAGGTTTTCACTCTGTGAAGCCACAGGGTGTTTGAAACATTGCTTTTAGCTACCAGAAAAGCAACAGTAACTTTATATATTTGGTTTTCCCTTTCCAGTTATGCTGGGCAGAGTTACAAATATTTTCTTAGAAACAATTATATGGTTTCTTTCACTTCCCTTAACTATTGACTGAAGTGTGATATATTTATTGTTTCAAGTAATGTATAAAGCCTCATAGCCATTTATTGACAATGTGCTAAGCCAGGTACCGTTTAGGCAATTCTCTAGCTCGAAAGACCCGTTGTTAACAGAGTGAACTCCAGACACCTCAATATCCCTGGCAGTTATCATTTTGAACGTAAATGTACGTATTAATCAGCTAATCACTAATCTCTGAAGCCCCTAAATGCAGTATTGGCAAATCTTCTTAAAAAGCATTTCCAAGCTTGCATGACTGTTGTTGCATTTACTTATGGAATCATCCATCACATAAATGGCTAGTTAGTAAAATCGACTAATTAACAGAGAAGTTAAATGGAGGAATAAATCTCATAAGCTCAAGACTATTGAAATGTCATCCTTTCCCATGCAAAGGCACCAGAAATGCTTGAGAAAAACTGATGCATTTTCAAACCCTTTTAGGTATGTGAAATGTATACCATTTCATCCATTTTCTGTTACAGCTTATTGAACAATTTTCTTTTTTATTTTTTTTTTAATATATATTAAAGTGCATGCAGTACATTAGAGAATTGACCACATGTCTGAGGTTTTTTTTCCTCTTGCTTTCTATTTGAAACACTTGGTTTGCCCTTTAAGATCATTTCGGTGTATTAGCCAATTTTGAGAACTATTCATGTGCATGCTTTGGAACTATTCTATTAATTTATTATTGATCAGACCTTTGGGACTTAGAAATCTTTAGATCCGTGTTTAATTCCTGTTAATGTTTGTTCTAACTCTTCTGTGATAACTAATCACAGTGGATATCCAGCAGGTTTATATATGCTTTAGACTCCCTTGATATTTGTTCTATGAAACACTTAAAATCAGTTTAACTTTTAAAACTAATATTAGCACTGCAAATGCTTCCATTTCCTCTCATCCTAATAAATGAAGGGTATCCTGACGAAGGAAGTGGGAAACAGATGGGTACATTGTCAAAGTGTGAAGCTGAATCATTTTGCTAATATGCGTGCATATATAATACACACTAACAACATGACGCTTTCAACCTCCAATACTCCAACTAGTTAACAAATATTGTAATCCCATTTCTTTTTAAGTATTTTCCACAAACAAAATCTTAGAGATTATTACTGGAAGAAAATATGCCTGATGCTCAGTGGGCTTGTGGCAGGAGCAACAACTGCATCTTTCATCTCCAAAGTTTCAGCCCCAAACACCCTGCAGCACTGGAAGCCAGGCAAGAAAACCACATTCCCCTCAAATTCCATGAGTGAAAACCTCCCCAACCCTTGAAATTCTATAAAAACATAAGTTTCTTAGTTTTTCTCTGATTTACCTCATAACGTATCAAACATCAGCAGTGTTTTCCTTGACACAATGTGGGAGTTGGGATAATGCTATTCAGCACACAGACTACTAATGGCTTCCTAATTACCAACTGTAGCAGGCTGCATGGTTAGGTGCACTGTAATGCCCACTGTAATGCCTCCTGCATTAGCTTCTCAGTATTAATGACTGTTTTAATCCTGCCATTATTTCATTCAGATTTTATTTGACAGTTTCTCAGTACTTTTGGGGTCCCTCAGTTACACTGCTGATATTCATACTAATCAGTCCCTACTGGCATCTGCATTTTCCGACTGGAGCTGATTCAGGAAAAGGCCATCAAATCATGGCACTACTACCTCCATAATTTCATGTTATTTAGGGTGCATATAACTGCACTTCAGAGCTTTTACAGATGCATCTATAATGTCCCTTGCTATCATTTTGGGAAAAGTCTCAAAGCACACTTGTGTTTGTGATATACAAACCATTCAGTTCCCTACCTCCGTTCCTGCGAGCATACAGTATTTCTCCCTCATAACTGTGACAAAAGAAAGCTCCAAACTTCAAAAGAAATAAAACTGAGATATTGGTTCCTCTGATTAAATATCTTGCATCTATCCAGTTTGCTACGCAGACCACTATCATCTGCTATAGATATCACCCTTAAAACATCATGATCAGTTATTCCGCCTCTCCCTTTTCTGTGGTATAAATCAGAAGCACCTCAATGCAGTCAAGTGTGTTACACCTATATAAAGGCATAATAAGAATTACAATCTACAATAACAACCTCCAATATCTTTTCGTTCTCTTCAGGAAACAAACAGGATCACACGTAACACGGTATGATGAACACTGGTAATTTGGCCTTCTAGTGGCAGCAATATTCAGATGTCCAAAACGAAAGAAAGAAGCAAAATCAAACCAGTCTACTTTACCTCCCATCTTTCACCCTGATAGTACTCAGCAATGGAAAGTGGCAATAAAACAATGTCTGAATAAGAACAGAAAAAAAATACACCAATAAAAAGAATCAGTTCACACAGCAAGACCCAGATTTTAAATGGAGAACAACACTTTGCTTTTTTATAAAAAATAAAGTGAAAACCAGCCCAACACGAGCACAGGCTGTGGCCAGTAGATGAAACTGAGCACTAGGGGCATCCAACCCAGCTCCTAAGCTCTGCCGACCTGCAGATGGGGCAGAAAGCACATAGCACTGGATTGCAACTTCTACTGCAAGTCACTGCTGTTTCTTTGTTCGGTAATAGCTTAGATATAAATTCCTAGTATTAATATAGATTCCTAGACCTTCATCTGAATGTACTCTGTACTCTGCTAGTGCCTTAATATCTTTATGTACACATGTGGTGGCTGCTAGGGAAGTAACGCATCCAATTTTATTATGTTGGTTCACAATATCAGGGGCAGATGTTGGTGGTATGGCAGCAGAGGTTAAACCTCCCCACCAATATCCTGTTATATTTTGTTGCCATGCGACAGATGGCGGTGGAGGGACAGTGCAACAGAATGGTGTCTGACATGGAAGAGCATATGAAGAAAAGGTGTGTCACTGAATTTCTCCAGGCAGAAAAAATGGCACCCACAGACATTCATTGATGCTTGCTGAACATTTACGGAGACCCAACAGTGGATGCAAGCACAGTGAGATGGTGGGGGGTGTGTTTCATCAGACACAACAGTGGGTCAGCTCTGCTGGTGCAGACTTTTACAAGCAAGACATGTAGGCTCTTGTTCATCACTGACAAAAATAAATGACTAAGGTTGGTGATTACGTTGAAAAATAGCATTTTTTAGCTCAGAACTTGATCTACCATATAGTGTTATTGTGCTCCTTATAGACATTATAGTTACTGTAGAAATAAATAGGAGGCATTACTTTTGGAGCAACATGGGTTCATTTTTACTTCCGTCAGGTACCTCTGCAGGAAAATGAAGGTAACCTCAGAGAGTTCACAGCACGTTTATTTCATTCAATTGAATCCAATGCTCTTTTAGTGCTGCTTAATAGAAATCAATTCAGTTTGTGGATGCCTGACTGCTATGAACGGTACAACATGTCACCGTGGCTGTCATTTAACAGTTCTCCTATATACAATGCCAAATTCTAAAAATGCACAGCCTCTCACAGAGATGGTATAATCTTCATGCAGGCTTCATATTTAACTAAATAGGAAACTTGCCTGCTCTCCACCCTACATCAACAATCAGAGGCTCACAGTATACTGAAATCTCTCCACGGTTCTTTCTCCTGAAATTTATATTCATGTAAAACATTCCTTATGCTGCAAACATTGAAACTCCATTTCCAAGACACAGAGATCATTAGGGGTCTATAAAATGCTACTTAGTCAGTTTAGGGCCCATTAAAGGTGCCAGATTGACCACGACATATGGTTTCTCTTCATGCCCAAAAGCTCCAAAGAAGGCAAGAGCATTGCAGGTTGCTACTGAAGGTGCCCAGGTGTGTCCATCACGACTAGTGGAAACTAAAAAAAGTTTATGTGGCATGAACACTGGGTCATTAGTCTTCCAGTAGCATCTGCTACAATGCCTCAGCTGTATTGTTAGCACACTGGCCATCCAAACATAATTCTTACTGTCATTATGGAACAAGATGGGCAACCCAGGATTGAAAACCTCTGTGTTTTAGTGTGAACTTTCCGAACTAGCCAGGTCCATGGGAGCGGCCTTCAGCCTATCTGAATCACACAGGTTGGAAAAAGTACTCAGCTCCATCATTTATGGTAATGAGATTTAGCTTTAGCTAAACTTGAGATGTATGAAACCATAGCTGGCATTGCTGTTGTTGAGTGAATAATGGTCTTCAATCACATATAGCCCTGTAAAATAGCTGTTGCTACCATGCAAAAACTGCATAGAGCAAATAGCTCCCACAGCCTGCACTGCTCAAGAGGTATTCAATGCAAACTATAGTGAATAAAACAAGTTTTTCCTAATGCAGGGTATTTCATCACCCATTTCACACAGCAAACACCAGTGCCTTCATGTTAAATCTCGCATAGTTCATGCCCTTGTGCCAAGAAAGAGAGGAGATGCAATCATGCTGAGATGCTGCAAGAGGAGCAGATGGACTCATTGTCCCAGGCTTTGGTATTGTTTCTCTTTCGATAACTTTGGTGTTTTTTTGTTTGTTTGTTTTTTGTCTATCCTTGCCTGTCCTTTTTTGTTCCATCTGCAACATCCTTTGCTTATTTGTCTGTCAAGTTATTTTCTTAGTTTGGTTTCCCTGGAAGACATGTTTGTGTTACCATGGTCCTTGCAATAACCTGACTGCAGTGGACAATATGGCTGTTTCTAATGAAGGGACCAGGTTGCTAAATATCAGTAGATTCTATCAGTAGATTCTTCTGAATTTCACAGCATTTCTGAGGGGAACAGATATGTTTCCATTACTCCTACAGTGGGGAGCTCTTCTGTGAGTCCACCTACAGGCACCGAAGACCTGAAGACTCCATGTGCAAGTGGCAAGGACCCAGCTACAAACAGCAGGGAAGCAGACTTTTGTAGTTTTTCAGATCATCTTAAATGCATTCCACAAATCTTTCAACACAGCTCTGTATATTTTCCCCGTTGTACATTTTGGGCAATGCTTACATGCTTGTCTATCCACCACCCGGCCATGCTAGATCTCCTCTGCGTGCAGCTGCCAATTCTCTCCTCCAAGCCTGCTTTTGCATACCTGTCAAGAACAAAAGGAGAGTGAGAAAACAAGCAGGAAGGAAAGTAAAGGGGACTTGTTCGTATCATGCACGAATCATGAAAATAAAAAAACAAAATTATTCTTCTCTTGTTTCGAACTTCCAGCCAGCTCTGACTGCAGCAACTACGCTCCTCTTGCTGATGAGGGAGACTACTATCTACCATAACCCAAGCTTTACTCTCAGTTTCTATTGCAAAGAATGCTTTAACATCGAAGCAACGTAAGTATGTTGTTAGCAACTGTATGACAGAGCTTATATTAGAAAATCGCTAGATTAATTTCTACCATTTAGAATGCATTGCACTTACCTATGCAGTATAAATGAGCTCATATATTCAAATGAATACTCTAAATTTAAATTCTGTGAAGTTCTGCCTCTGCGTGGATATTAGTGTGCACCAAGGATAGGCTGTTTGAACTCTCTGGCCCTTACACTCAGATTTAAATTAGTGTTTTGGTTTTAATTCTCACTGTGCTTTCACTTCTCTCAGGAAACAATAGGGAAGCCCTCTTGTAGTTAATTTACCACCTGAAGACACTAAATAAAAGTTGCAGGGCCTCATTTATTAAACCTCTCCGTGAGACTGGAAACATTAGGCATTCATTCAAGGCTGTTTTTATTCAATATTTCCATCGGGGAATTAGAGCATTGCTGCAAACAAACCTAAGGGAATCCAACAAATATCTGCGCGCTGCTGCTGCCGTGTGAGGATTCTGTATCGCGATAAAGCCTCTTCTGTGGCAGAAGTCAGAAGATGCATGTTGAATAGGGCTGGCTGACAAGGATTTGGTCCTCCCTAAATTCATAGTGTAAAATATGTTTAGATGTTGCCCAAAGCAGATGGTTTATAATGTGTAACACATTCATTTCTGCTGGGATCACACTGACACACACAGTTCCAAAATGTACCCCAAAACTCAGCAGCTGCTGGCAACGCTGAAATATTTAAGGTCAGTTGGAATATAGCCTGTACCTACAGAAGGAATTATAACAAATAAATCAAGGTAATAAAAATGTGTTTACTTGGTTCTATAAGATATAATTTGGTATAATGGGATATGACAACACATCACAGCATATTATAACATTTGAATTGTATCAATGTAAAATAAATGCTGTTTTTTCGTTTGGACATCTTTCCCCCTGAAGAAATTTTCCTCCCTTTAAATTGTCCTAGAAAAGAGACATTTTTCAAAGGCATGGCTGCTGTTGTTTATAAAATATCATATTCTCTTGTGAAACACATGGAGGTTTTCCCAACATCTCTGCTCCTCAAATTCAGTGTGAGAAATATTGTGAGATTATTGAGCGAGGAACTCAGCATTTCTCTCTCTGACGGCATGGAAAACAGCTCCAAAAGAAACACGCATTTTCCCAGCTCACTGCATGCACAGCATTACTGAAGATCAAGTGGGCACCACCACAAATGGCTACTTTTTTTTAAATAGCATTGGCAACTACAAGTTGGTACACTTGTGGAAACTGTGGAATGCTCTAAGTATCCTGATGGATACGGATTTGGCTCATGCTCGCGCTCTGCTGGTGTGTGAATAAGGGCAACACGTGGTGAAAGCAAGCCTGAAGGGTGGGCTCTTGTGCTCCTCGAGTTCAGCTGTGGTAGAAGAGGACAGTCACTAATGGGTCATCATTTCTCTGATGCCATCCATATTCACTTGCACATACCTAAGGGGCACCATATACAATAGAGGAGATTTTGTACCATAGCCCTGCCAGCAGTAAGGCACCTACTAAGAATAAAAAAAAAACATTTTGTAGAAGAACTGTGAGTAGTAAGGTGAACAGTTTAACAGATTAACAGCATGGGTTCTGTTAATACAATATAGTTAATATTATCCTCAAAACAATCTTATTAAAAACACATCTCAGCTGGAAAGGATAATGAGACCACATAGATGTTTCCGCGTAGTCTGAAATGCCAGCATGGTCTTATTATAGTTATCATTTATTTTGTCACCGCGGTTATATCTGTTCTATTAGTGAACCTGCCTCCTACATTTCAGCTTGCTTATTTACGGCCGCTATTTTTGTTGTGCCAAATCTGAGCTTACAGCCTAATCCTAAAACAACTGTGCATGTAATTATTTTCATCAGAGTCCAGCAGGATTGCCTGGGGGCTTAGACACAGGCTGGAGCAGCGCCCACTGCCTTCCAGTCCTCAGAGCAAACACCAAGGTTTTAGCTCATTCCTAAGAAGTCCTACTGGACTGCACCTCTCAGAAGCAGAAAAAATAAGTAAATATGACTTCATCTTTTCACTTTCTGGAACAAACAGTAATTACGCTAAGGATTACTTCATTAAAATAACGTATCCCACACGTTTTTGAAAACTAAAAAAAGCAAATATTATTTATATCCCTTTATTTTTTTTCCTAGCAATAATAATAAATCCCTAAATTCTTTCAATAAATCAACACTCATTTAGCTTTCCCAAACATAAGCGAAAAATTACCTTCATGAGAATAAAAACATCACAACCCAATTCAGTAATACCAGCAATTTCATACTGATTCAAATTTTGTTTAAAAGGTGACCTAGACAATGAAGCAAGTATAATTAAATTGGAAACAGCCAATTCAATAAAGTATTGATGTCAAAAGTAATAATTAGAGGAAATTTTAGTGCAGCACTCATCTGCAAAAAGGATTATTTAGGAATAATGATATACTTACGTAAATAAATTTGAAATATAAAATGTCTGACAGTAGCTCGTAGAAAAAAAAAAAGCCTGAAAAGGAGGGTTTATTCTAATAGATTACAAAACTAGTAAAGATGAAACAAGATTGCTGTCATTAACATGGTACTAGTGGTTTCAATGTAACAAAAAAAAGCCTATTGATTTTGATGACTTTTACAGAAATACATTTTCTGGGATGAAATGGTCAAGTGCAATTAAGTTTCATACAATTAGAGCATTAAAAAGAGCGCTGATGTTAAATGCAAATATATTTTCCAGAACAGAACTGTGGCTGCTCAGGTATTCAGTGAAAAATATCAGCAGTTCCCACTGCATATGAGAAGAGAGAGCTCAGCTCTGCTGGTCCATAAGGGAACACATGACCTGCTAACAAGATGGAGGATAAGCCTCTCAACACATCTTCAAGTTCATTTTGCAGAAAATCAAGACAAAGTCTAACATCAATTCCACATGAGATATTGATTCTCTGGCCCAGTACTGGATAAGAAATGCAGCAGAGCGCTACAGCACCCATATGGAGCCTAAAGTCTTTTATTTAAAAAATAATATTAAAAAAAAAAAGTAAGAATTCATGCAGGACAGAAGCATTCTGTGGGCTGACCCAGTCCTGCAGCCACCAGCTGGACCGGGAGACCTTAATGCAGTTCTAGGCAGGGGTCAGACATTGCTGCAGAAGCACTGTGAGGGGGGACCCCCATGATAACGCATGAATTATTCTCCTTCAGCTGGTCCCCCCACTGCATCTCCAACAAACTCATGACCAAACCCACTCTATGCCAGTTTTCCTTGTTAGCTTATGAAACAGTGCTTATTCTCAGATGGCATGTCTATATCCTCTAATCAACTATCTAGATATGTTTCACAGCAGGTTCCTGCTCTACACACATTGTTATCTTCTCCATTGCTGATTACCTTCCACCTTTACTCCATAACAGTATGCAAAAGAGATTTAAAAAGTAGAAAAAGAAGAAAAACTTGTCTGAGAATAATTAGCTACTTTTTCTGCCAATAAAGATCTCATATACTTGCCTTGCTCCAAGTCAGGAACTTGTATGAAGTTTTAGTCCCACAGAATGAAAACAATGAATATTGTAACCAAGGATTAATACAAACAAGGGAAGGCAGATTAAACAACTAACCATTGGCTGTGCTTACAGCTTCTCAATTTGTCTGGTGGATGCTATGTACTGCCTGTAGGTAAGAGGCCCACAAAGAAGTGGGCATCATCTCCTTGCTTAAAAATAGGCAAAGTGAGGCTAATGAAATAAGACCAAAATACCCACCGAGGCTCAACAGACCAGTGCTGGGGAGCTGCTCTCCTGGCACCCAGGCCCAGCATTTACAATTAATTCGCTGCTGATAGCACTGCAGAGCACTTCTGCTGTGGGAGATGGAGCTGGATTTCAGCTTGCAGATCGTAAGCAATAATGCCAGCTCGGTTTTGATGGCTGGCATCACGAGCAATGAAATAAGAGGAAGAAATATCACAGCTTGATTTTCAGTTCCCACACTGAGCTGAAATGCTGGCAGTTAGGAAAGCACTGATTGACTTGTCAGCTGAGCAAATTTGATCTGGAAGTCCCAGAGAAAGAAAAACATGAAACCCCACAATGTCATTTTTCCAGAGTCACTTTTCTGACTATAGCCACACGTTAATTTGTCAGTCAGAGTCTCTCAGGCCCACATAAATCTTGTTTCCCTGGAGACAAGCCTTTTAAATAGCAGTTCAAAACACCAACCAGATTGGGAGTGGAATTCAATTAAAGGAAAACCATCTTGTTGCTTCAGGGGTCTGTCCTGGTAATAGCTTCTGGAAGATGCATTTCCCCAGTTGCGTGCCTGGGCTGTTTTATTCGATATTTTTCATGCACTACTTCTTTATGACAGGTATGGATAAACAAAATTAAACATTACCTGATAATTTGATTATATTGATATCTGCTGTTTTTAAATAATGGCTAATAACTTGGATTAGTACTATTTTTCAACCTTTATGTAATTTAAATCATCCACTAACTCATTTTTTGATAACTTATTGACAATTATTTTGTTCATATAATGTTGTTTCTGCCATTTGATTGAATAAGAAACTTTTATATGACAAAATTAAAGAACAAGTAATCTCAATCACATATCTTTAGACCTAATGCAGCTGGAGAGTACTATTGGGCTAATTGATCTCAAGAGGAAGCCGACCCAAATGGTTCACTATCAGCACTACTTTGACACACGAATTTTGAGAAAATGGGAGATTTTCTGTGTGAGGTATGCAAACATAAGTCTCTGCAAATGTATAATCTCTGTGCACAGAATTATGATTCCCCCGTAAAGAGAATCTGGTCTAGGAAGGAAAAAAATATAGTATAAGCATGCCTGAAATTTGGAATTTGAATCTATATCAGTAAACTGAATTTTTCACTGTCAGCTGCGCAGCAGTCATGTTGGCAAATGCTGATAGAAAGAAAACAGCAAGTCAGATCCAACCACGATTATATAAAGCAGCGACAGTCAGTTTGTAAAGGCTAAGCTTAGCCACAAAAGTGCGAATAAATATGAATTTTCTTTACACGTTCAAGCACAATTTCCTCCTCTACCTGTAAAGTCAGTGAACTAAATTTAGTGCCAATTTTCCTCAAAAATACAGTTTATTGTAAAACTAATCCTGCCCACTGCAACAGATAGTAGAATGGAAAAGAAATGAAGAAAAAATAGAAAAAAAGGTGGAAGCTTAATTACTCTGTCTTTTTGCCATAGCATTTGACTCAGGCACCAAGGATGTTCAGTGCTCCCACGCAGGGCACAGTTTGCTTCCACATGCGTGTGTACACATCATGGCACTAAACAAGGTCTCACTGCTGAACAACAACTTACTTGCACAAAGTTTACTGGGAAGGAGATAAAAGATTAAACTTCTTAAACTATTTAGACACGTAACCCACTTCATACTTGGCCCTAAAGTCTTGCCAAATCTCTCTTAACATTTTAAAGGACCAGCATTGTTCACTGCAGCATTTTATTGCACATTCATTGCCAGAAGCTCATCATTCTCACTGATGAGAAACGGGTCTAATGCCACACCAAACATGTGGAAGATCCCCCTTTCTTGCAACAGCTCTAAGACCATGAAAATTTCACTTCTGGGCTGACACGTGCAGTGGTTAATGATCAATGTGGACGACGGTATGCCACTGCAAAATCAGTGAAATTAGTCAGCTACTACTTCTGCATTCCACCACAGCAGACCAGAAACTGTGAAGAAACATACCATCTTAGAGGCTTTTAAGTGATAGAAATAGTATCAGATTATCTCATTAATGTCAGAGTGTATGGGAAGATGAGACAATCATCCATAAGCAGTGGTTTGCTTAAAAGGTATTTTCAAGATAATAAGAAAACATTTATGTATCCAAAAGTAGGTAGCCTTTTTCTTTCCCCCCCCCCCCCCCATTTGGTATTATTTAAACAGTACTGAGAAAACAGTAGAATTACGACAAAAGCCTTGTGATGGACATTTAGTAGAGAACAATATGTACAATGCATATATTTTCTGTCTAAAAATTGTGAAACTATTATCACATTTACAGCTTCAACACAAACACATAAGTTTACCCTCACTGTAACTGAGAGTAGTGAAATGTGACATCAGTAGGTGGGACCTGACCCTGTAGTTTTGAAATATTTGAATCATTTTTATACAAATGTTGCTTCCAAGAAACAACATTTATCACAAAACAAATTCTCCTATTGTTACCGTGTTAAATTATTCTTGGAAACGTTAAGCTTAACTTCAGAGTATTTGGAGAGAGGAGTTGTGCTTTGTTTTTAACTGAACATAAAGCATATAGCATAACTGCTATGATTAAAGTCTTACAGCTTTTCAAATGAGAGCACTGGAGAGCCACGCAGCAAACAATGGAGAAGTAAAGTAAAATTGCTGGGACCTGATGTAACGTAAGGAAAGAAACTGGATGATGTGACAGAATGTAATGGGGTTTCCAGAAGGCATCCTCCAGCAAAACTGGCCTGAAGCCCATCTGAACAAGCTTTTTTTCTTTATAAAGTTTATTCCTATTTCTTTTAACAGCACAAGAATGAGAGGACACCAGGCCCTGACTCAAAGGATCTAGAAATAAAGCAACCTTAAAACCATTAAGTGAAATCAGCACTTATTTACTAAGGCTTTCCAGAGATGAATTCTCTCCCTCCACGTAGATTTCAGTTTTTCTACATTTACTTCTTTGAATACTGCTAGCTTCCTCAAGTAGAAGATACATACCTTCTATAACACTATTAGGAAAGCAGAAATGTTGTAAAGCATCAACATGTTGATACTTGGTTCCAGAAGCTCAAGGTCACCCCTGGTAGATTTACATAAGGTGATAATTAAATAAAACAGCTGCAAGTTATTGTTTGGAGCATAGTGGGATAACGCTTCATAACATACTGGGCACAGAAACAAGGAATTACACACTGCAGAAAATACATTTTCAGAGCAATCACAGTTGAAAAACAGTACTGTTTTAGTTTGAATTTATATGTATATATTAAAAAAAGGAATAATTTACAACTTTAATATAAAATTATGTAAGGATATTAAGTTTTATATATATATATATATATGTGTGTTTGTGTATATATATACATAAAAAACATATTTCAGACTAAAGCTATCCCCTGTTCAGCTGAGGGAACAACACTAAAAGGAGATACATTCTCAAGATGTCCCACCAGATAGCTTTGAATTTGAACTGGACTTGTTCTACAAATAACTCTCATGCAAGACTTCCTGTACGATCTTCAGCTCACCAAGTGAAATGCTTCTGCCATAAGAAGCAGACATACATTTCACTGGCATTTGTTCTTTAATAGTTAACACTGTCTTACAACTCAGTCGTAGCTCACCAAGAACCTTTGAGCAGAACTGATGTCAGAATCAGCAGCCTTCCTCCAATTAAGGAGGGTACAAGAAGCTGTCGAGGGAAGTGCTCTCCCCTCCTGCCAGTAATTCCTTTTGGTGTGCTTTTACTCTTTCAAGTAAGACACCAACAAGACAACCAGGATACTGCAGGACTGCAAAAAGAAGTGATCCTAACAGCTAGGAAGGCTGCAATCCAAAGCAAAACCCTGATTTTTGTGTCCTTTTCCAAATCTGTTAGGTTATTCATCAGCACTAATAAGCCAAAACAGAAGATGTTATCCGCTACTGCAACCTCCTTTCAATTAATATTTGAACCATGATATCAAAAGAGGTAAAAAGGGAAAAGCAAAGTGGCACTGGATATAACCCAAAGGTAAAGTCTCTCTTGATCATTACCTGAAGCAGGTGCATTTTATTGATTGGAAAACCAGAACCCTAAATATTGCACTATTTAATATTCCATGGATATTTTATATTTTATAACATTTTAATTTGTTAGAGATTTAATTTATGCAACCTGATGTCTGACTAAAATGTGAACATATCTAAGACATTTGTCTAAACTATACAGACCAAAAATTATGTTGCGGTCCTTTTAGAGTCATTTCTTATTTCCAAAAACTGATGGGAAAAAAAAAAGTAAACACTAATATTAGGAATAGCATCAACAACTTAAAATAAGAAAAATTACTAAAATGTACCAAAAAAAAGTACCTAAAATTATCTGGAAATAGAAAGCAGTTATCCTAATCTATACTGACCAGAGCTCTCCTGAGTGAGGAACAGCGTTCATTATTGCTTAGCTTTTGGATGATCTCTGCCATACTGAATATCAGTGAGATTCAATTCTCACCTCCACTGATGTTTGAAATTTATGCTGACGTAGTTTTTTAAACTGTTGAACAAACATATCCCAGTAAAAATCCTAAGAGATTTCCTTTCAGGAAAGAATAACCTTTCTTTTATCAGAAGATGACTACAATGGATTTGGGGTAGGAAGTGTTTCTTGCCATTTCTGCCTCTTCCATTCTCATGGAATACTATTTGTATGGTAAACTTGAATCTTAAACAAGTGAGCAAAATCCTCACATAGGTACTATACAAATTCTTCAGAGCATCCTTATTGCTTCAGTTATTCATTTTTCATTCGGTCTTCATTAAGAGTCTAGACAGTCCCAGCAGAGGAACCTAAAACAAGGTAAAACAAATACCACCCACAGGGAAATTGTGAAAATGACTGAAGTTACAAAAAGTTACAAAAAAAAAAGTTACAGAAAAAAAAAGATTGCTCAGAAAATACAGAATTCAATATTGATTGCAAACTTTTTTTTTTTTAATTCACTGGACTTTAACAAGGTAAAAAAAAGATAAATGCACATAGGCCATATTTTGAAGATTTTCTTCCTAGGTACAGTGAAAATCAGAATGATGAAACACCTAAACAAGGGTTGCTCAGTAGAAAACTTTTGTCTTAGAGGCTCAGAGGAAAGTTTAAGATAACTAATTCTCAGCTAAAAAGAAAAACATATTCTCAAGAGATTAGGTAAGTACCACAAATAATGTATTTGTATCTGCACAGGATTAGATCCTGCTTTAAAATACGCAGGCCATGAAAATTATTTTTATTACCATTACTATCAGATAAAAAGGGTGACAATAGCATGAAGTATGGTATTCCCTCTGTGAGTAATAAGGGAACTCTGTGTGTAACTGAAAGAAAAAAAAACCCTGAAAAATCAGTGAAAGAAATGGAAGAGCTGCCTCTAGTTTGATTTATGGCTGTTCTTCTTTTTATGTGTAGCCTGGGGAGCCTCATGATGATATGTAATGTGTCAGGGTGAAATGTGAATAAATAAATGTACTGCCAATTTGTAAAGACTCTTTAAAGCATCTTTTCTCTGCATTCCATACTGAATCACATTTTCTTGAAGAGAAAGCAGAGACATCAAGCATAAAGAGAGCTGGCACAGGTAGAAAAATCTCCAATTACATTCAATGTTCCTTTTCCCTTTTTTTTTTTTAAATGAAGTAAAATCATTGTCCAGTATTTTATCCTGATGCAATAATAACCAAGTGGACAAAGTTCAAGGTGAACATCTTTGACATCTGTGTATACAATGGCAATGGTACACACCTGCATACATAAACCTCCCTAGAAAATAAGAATCTCATCTAGAAAACAGCATTTTTAAGACAGCTGATATTTTTAGAAAGACAGGTATGTTTTGCTCTAAGCTGCTTAAAACAGTCACATTTCATACACAAATCCCTAGTTTCACAGAAAGTAAGAAGAACGAAGTGTGATTGGGGAATGCCTCCTGAGATACAAAGCCCCATTTTATATCTTTCAGCATTCATTGAATTTGTTCTCAAGTTTACCCACTATTTTTAATTTAGGCACTTGTAAAGCTTTTCTCCCCTTCACTTGAAGTCTGATAAGTCTGCCTACTAAATCGACACCTCTCCATACTGTCTTTGAGGGATTAGGTTGCATTACTAAGAGAAGGCAGCAAGCCTTCTTCTACAATAGGGACTGGGCCACCAAAAAACATCTTGCTATTTTTTACTGATGGAGAAATATAACAATCTTCCCTTCTTTTTTCCCCACTTCCTTGTCCCTCCAATTTTCAATTCATTTTGTTTTCCTGTAATGATCAGTATGAGAATGACAGTCCTTCACCAGCCAAAGAAAATACACAATACCCAGAACATCATTCCTTCATTTATGAAGAAATAAAAATAAACCCCGATGGTTCAAACATCTGACTCCCTACCCCAGAAACAGACTGACCCTGAATTGTTTCTCTGTTTTGCTCAAGAGCCTTTTAGGTACAACAGTTAGCAGGACTTGCATCTTCCCAGGTTTGGGTACATTTCTGTTCAACTAGTCAACTAAGGTAGTCAGTCCATCATATCTTTTAATGAAAATACTCAAAACTCAAGTAGCATATCACTAGTAAACATCAAGAAATACTTATCCACCTCCTTGTTTTATACATTCCTCCTCCTTAAAACCCCCCAGTACATCTCCACTTATCCAAAAATTTAAAAAATATGGAAGCTCTTACAAGACATTAGTAATAATACACTGTAATTCTGTACTCAGAAGAGCCAGTCTTCATTACAGTGCTGAGATTTAAAATGTGATCTTTGTTTCTTTTTACCTTTACTGATTTGCTTTCCAAATGCATTGCTTTCAATGAAGAAATTTATTTTTAATAATTTGCAAGACTCAAAGAAAAATGATTTTAAGAACCAAAAGCAGAACTGCGCAATTCAAAATGAAAAAAGTTGACAACACACAGGTATATCTAACGCCATTCTTTCGTTCTACAAAAAGTTACATATGACTCATAACTTTCAGTATGTGATAACAGAAATTACCTAAAGAGGGTATGATATTCGAAGTTGTAAAGTGAGAATTCAGTGTTGCAAATTCCTACAGAATCGCCTTTTTCAGAAATTAGTTTCAAATTACCTATTTACAGGCTTATCACTCAGGGACACCCCCACCCAGCTTCCAGCCCTCATTTACTTTCACTCACCACACGGCGAAGGTCAAAATGAATTTATGCATGCTATGTTTTAGCATAAGTTTGTTGCAATCGTTGCTATTCACTGGCGCTAACACTCCTAATATACTGCTATTTCTGTCTGGAGTTTTGTGCATTTGCTTAGAAAGTTCCTAGGAGCTGCTTAAAATCTGTCAGCTTCCTCTCTGTGCTCCCATGCTAGCAATCCCCCCTTCAACTATATTTCTACAAATAGTGTGTTGCCTGTCTCTCAGCAATCTTCATTATCTAAATAAATTAGAATGAGTAGCATTCCTAGTTGGGTAAGTACCTGCCCTGCTAATGCACTGGGAGACATTATTGAGTTTAATTCATAAGTCACTAATACATCATCATCATCTGAAGATAAAAGGCATCTCCCTCTGTGAAAATAAACACCTTCAGTTGGGCTCATTGCTTATCTTTTGATAAATCTCTCCACCGTCCTTCTGCATTTATCAGCCAAGGAAGAAGAAACCATTATCTGCAATAGCTTTTCATTCTACTGACATTATAATCACTTACACCTCCTCTGTCTTGCACCTCTTGGCTCCTTCACCAAATTCATGTTTGGAGCAATATTTATCAATGGAAGCTGGAAATTACCAGTGTCTAAATCTGGCTTTTCATCTGATTCATGAAGCACTTCTCATAATGTGAAACGCAGTTCATGAATTGCTTGAGAGCCAGCAAAAGAAGAGTAGCGCATCTATTTCCATATAAATGGCCTCATTACTATGCAGACTAGGGATAATTTATAAGAAGGGATTCTTGTCTAAAAACAAGGGTCCTGCTGGCTATGTCCTTTCGTTTATATACAAGGAAATACAATTTCAAAACTACTCAGGAAATATAACTTCCACATCAGTAAAGTGCAACTTGCTTTGACCCACAACAGAGGCACTGATTTGGCATGGAGTTTTTGAAGACAACCAGTGGCTTTAATACTGAAATACATTTTTTCCCCTACTTCATAAAGCAGTAAAACAGCTTTACCTCATTTAGCAAGAGGTAAGTGACAGTTTTAAGAAGGTCTGAAAATCATAGCTAAGAGTTAAAATAAACAGAGATAAGAGATAGGCTAAAGAATATCTAAACTAAAGATTATTTCCACAATTTAAATGGATGCGTTCTTAAGAAAAAACTGTTTGTGGTCAACTTCTTTCCTTTAGAGTTCTGTTTGCCTGTTAATTTCTGCTAGTTTTGTGTTTCACCATCTATTATTTAGAAAAGTTTTATCCAGACATTACACAGATGATTGAGTTTAAGTCTGCTTTAGATAAAACGGGTTGTATATGCTCCAGAAATTCCTCTTTCACAACCTCCATCTTAAAAAAGCATAGGATATGTTGTGTGAAACTTCTTTTGCAATTTTCTTGTCCTGGTCAAACAACAAAATCGCTTGCAGAACATTGCTGATATTAGTTACACTGTGAACTCCAATTTCACAAGTGAAATATTCTGGGCTAGGTTCCTACGATAAGATATACTGAAAGAGTCTCCTCTTTTTTGAAATGGTTCTTAAAGGGAAGCAAAGACTGAAAAGAACTGAGCTTTTACAGTTACACCCAACTCAGCCTCTTCCAGTGCATGAAGAAGGTTCTTCTCAAATCTTTCCCATCAAACAGAACAAATTTTCATTTCAGGGTGAAAGCAAGATTCTGGAATGCGAAAAACATGTATTTCCTTTCAATTTGCTTATTTGAGCACAACTATACGCAACTGCAAACATAGGAAGGCACAGTATGGTAAAGCTGCTCCTGCTTAACACCACTTCACTTTGGGTGCATAAAAATTAATTTTGAATGTAATTGTAATTTAAATTATGATTCAAGCAGATGGAGAAAACACGAGCGCTATGTGGGAAGAGTAAAATATAAACAGACCACATAGAAGGAAAGCAGCACTAGCGTGGAATTAAGTCCCATGCCCTCATCATTTTCCTATCTCCCATGTCAAAAGACATGAATGCAGTAGGATTGTAATGTAATTGGTACTAACTAGCAAGTTGTTTCAGAAAATAGTAAGACCATTTGGAAATATGGACTTTTGTGACAATATCTACCTTCTATAGGATAGTGTTTACAGGGAGGAGATACTGGATTGCTTCTTAGAAAGTCAGGCATGGAGGGAAATAATAAAAGCAATCATTAAAAACATGAAGGTGCTAGGAACAGGAGAGTTGCAATTTCATCCAAAAAAAAAAAAAACCAAAAGCAACCAAAAATCCTCAAAACAAAAAGATAAAAACAAGTACAACAAAACACAACTGAAATTAAGCTAGAAGTAAAAACAATTCTGAGTATCACGATTCTACCATTACATTTAGTATTAATCACAGAATCACTAGATTTGGAAGGGCCCATTAAAGGGCATCTTCTACAGCTCCCCTGCAATGAAAAGATACATCTAGAGCTAGAATTAAGTTGAGGATTAACCTCAGCCATAAATGTCTGTGAGGACCAAAAGCAGCATGGCACACCGAAGAAGCACTGAGATATTCACTGGACTGTTTATACCCTTTGAGAGATGCTGGGAAACAGACCCCTACAGTTCCTAAATGCTCCCAGTCGCTGAATCTGCAGAATTGTTACAGCTGAGCACACGTTCTCAAGCAATGAAAGAAAATGGATGGTATTTATAAGACACAGCAACCTCTACATCCTTTTCTTGAAAATACTTGTTTGTGGCCTAGAAGTCCTTTATAAATGTTGTGATAAGCTAAGTGCCAGAGCAGGGAGCAGCCATGCATGTGATAGGAAAATTCACTAGCGTGGCAGGAGAATATATATGAATGCCTGCATTTGTTTGTTTGCTTGTTCCTATTTTCACAGCAGACAGACTTATTATATTGGCCGCTCTGAAACATTTCTAAAATATGCAGGGTTTTACAAAATATCTTTGTAATTGTAAAAAACAAAGAAGTGTTCTGCTTTCTTTTAAGAACAATTACAGGAAATTGGTCATGGCAATTTAATATCCTGTTTTATGTGGCTTCATCTCTCCTGATTCTCCACTAACCTGCTGGAACAGGTTGCTGTTGATTTATGCTTTTGTTTGTGAATTACACTGTAGAGTATCAGAAGCAATAAGAGCTTGAAAATTGCTTCTTGCAGTCAATGACCTCCTTGTAGTTTACTTCCTTATTTTATCATAATGGAGACATTGGAGACATATTCACATGATGGAGATTTCCCTGCCAAAGAGAATGCTGTGATCCTTGACCTTAATGACAGTGTTTTTCTACCTGCTCAAGGTATTACCAGTGTTTTTGTGACAGCCAACTTTTAAGAGACAGTTAGATAGGGTTTGCTGTTTGGTGATGAAAGTACCATTCACTGAAATAACTACTGCTGTTAAGGAAACAACACTACATCCTTTATGTCCTTTAGACTACAATACCTCTCCTACAAGCTCCAATTGCTCTTCCCTGATTAATTCATCTCCTAAACAGGACTAGCACTGCTTGATCACCACTGTTAAGGATATTTATTTGTACCTCAAAATGAAATGGAAATCTCTAATAAGGGCCCTAAAGACTACAGAAATCAGTGAGTGGCTTTTCCTCAGTTATTGGAGGATCTGATCAATCTCTATATACAGAGAGTAATTACATTTTTCAAATAAGGAACAGAACACTTTCGTCTCCACTCGCTGATGCTCTTGGAAATGAGGATTAACCCCACTGCAGCTGAGCTAACAGAATTACATTGCTACATATGAGAACTGAATCAGACTCTCAGCAGGGACACTTTTCTGGGTAAAGGCAGAAATTTGCTCTGTGGAAAGACTGACAGATGCCCACCACCACATTTACACTGAGAGTAAGCACTTGTTACTAATGCCAGAGCAAGTGCAGTAATGTGACCAGAGATGTGACCAACTCATTAGGATCTAATTAAGCACCTTGAACAAGGTTCAGTCATTTAGCATTACTGATTGTTGACTATTGTCAACAAATACAATATTTCTAGAAAACAGAGCAAACCTGTTATAGAAGTAACTAATCCCAGTTACAGATCCCTTCCTCTCAATCAACTGTGTTTATAAATTCCCATTTTTCCCCATCTTAAAATCCTCCAAATAACACCTATCTCCCCATCCATTCTTAGGTCAAAATCTACTCCAATTGACACTGAGGTAGAAGTATCAAAGATGTTCAACTCCCAGCTTTGTTAAAAGACATGGTATGGCACAACTGAGGAGAGATCCAGATTAATTCTGCCACAGAAAGAAGTGTTTGCAGAGCAGATTCAGCCACGATTAGCAATTCCACTCAACAGATGGCACTGGAGAAAATGAAGTATGGTACGTCCTGCCACTCACAAAAATACTTGTTAAATAGGATATAGAATAGTTGTTAATGAAGATAACACATAAAAGAGTATTATTGTGCTCTAAGGCTTGATTTGACTCAGAAGGAGCACTTCTACTTATCCCGGACTATTCGTTTACAAGATTTCTCAGATGTCTTTTTGTTTTATCGTATTTTGTTCTATTACCTTGATAATATAGCAGTAAACAGTGGAATGAGATTTCTTCTAGGTTTCTTGACAAATTTCATTTCCCGCTCAAAAACAGCAACAGAAAAGCTGAGGTTCAAAAGTCACTTTTCTTTGCCTTTCTTACAGTGCCACTCCAACTACAGCCACCCTCTGTTGAGGAGTTCTTGCTTGTCTCATCTTCATAACCGTTTTAATCTTCATACTAAACAGTTTCATATGCAGATTTGTCTCCTTAATTTTAATACCTATTATCTTCCTGCACATTTAATAACTTTTTATTCAGTCACATTCATGCTTGTGTCATTCAAACTTTATATCCTGGATTACAGAAAATTTTAGGTAGCACAGAAAGAGAATACAGCAGAAGTAGATGCTCAGTTGTTCGCGAATTTGTTAGTTTTTAAAAAGTAGATATGAATTAATTGAATATGAAAGTAAAAAATGTCAAAAGTTCCAATCCCCTCAGACCTACACCACTGGGGTAATCTGATAAAGTGAATCAGTTACTGTATTGAGTAAGGTAAATAAGGCATAAGGCAGTTGAGTTTACCCTCTAGTTATAACACTCCTCTTAAAGGAACATGCTCATCCCCTTAAGACTAGAGGGACTGAAAAATGGCAGCAATATAGAGAAAATACAATTTTAGAAGCAATACTGTCAACAAGTTTTAATAAAATTTAAAAAAAGATAATACAATCATGAAGTAGTTTCGGTCTTGGATGTTGTAGCCCTTAGACTTAAATAGGAGAAGTCAGGTCCTCCAATCCAAGACGACATAACTGCCATGACGTACCTACAACTCCACAAGAGGGAGATCCCTCAAGGAAAAGGCATGTTCTAAGATGCCTGACATAACTGTGATGTTATTAAAAGTCACCTACATTTCCAGATCCCAGCCCAGTCTTGGTCTACATCAGAGGCTTCAGGAAGAATGTGAACATTCAGGAAGAATGTGAACATTTAGGATGAAATAATTCCAGATCCATGTGAATATTACATGAAGAGCAAAGTGCCTATTGAACTAGGACAGAAACAGATATGAAATACAATTCTTTGATTTACATGGTTTTATTTCTACCCAGCCTCCTTTAGTGCATCAAAGTTTCCTACTGGACCCAGCCAAAGGGTTCTTTCTTCTCTGGACAAATGCTCCTAATGAGAGGAGAGCCCCAGTATCAAAAACTGGAAAGGATAAAAAAGTTTCTTGATCTGGGGTTTCTTCTTCACCTTAACTGAGAATTTTCCAAGAGATTGCTACACTACTACTTACATCCTAATGATTAAGTTTCCTGCTATAATGAAGAAATTATGTTTACACTCCCAATAACGTAATCAGCTATAGTGAACAATTGCAACATGTTAGATTAGGATTTATTTCATGACATACTGCTAATTATCATCCAGAGACTAACTTTCAGTGCATCTCAAAGGAATGCATCACATTTATCACGGGGCAGAGATGGAAGTAGCAAGCTTAGATCGGAACCTACAGAGCTGCATGCAAAGCAATAAACAGAAACGTGATTAACTCAATCTTTAATCCCTGATTCTGTAACAATAATTGTCTTTTACCTCTTTCTTTCATAATGTAGCAGTTGTTTCTACATTCATTTTATAAATGCATGTATGCTTGACTTCTTTATGATCGCTTTTTATTTTCCTCTACACTCATGCTAATTTCCTTTAAAACTACAGCCTCAAAGAATATTTGATTTCCAGTCTTTCTCTGAGCAGCATAAGCCATTCTTGAGACTCACCTCCTCCTATTTGTAGTAGAGACTGGTTACAGACATCTAAAAAACGTCACCAACAGAACCCCCTTGTTGTCCAAACCAGTCAACAGGTATGATCTTCAACTTCTGATATGATCTTGAAGGTTTTCTACTACTGACAGGGATAGCAAGGCTATTAAGCTTTTTACGCTGGCTCTTGTGTTTTTAAGAAATGTTAGGATAAATAGAAGCACTTTATGTTCTCAACATAAACCTTCTTTTTATTCTAAAGAGACAGCCTTTGTTTTTTGAGGAGATATTTCACTTCTGTGAAGTATTACAGTCAGCCAGCCAAGCTCACTTAGTGCTAAATATTAGGACATTCACAACGTTTTGTAAAATATGGCATACATTTCTGTTTCTCATAAACAGACTTTAATTCTGCTCTCTCTACCAATGGACAGTAGGTGTCTGGGCTTTCAGGAAAAACAAGAAAAATACAATCTGGATAGGCTTTAAATGTGACTTAATTTAGTTCTGTTGAAAGCAGACTGGAAGGAAGGAAGCTGAACAACATTCAAAAAGACAGGCTACTTTTAGAAATTTTTGCCTAGCATAGAAGACTTCAGGAAGCCCTTACTAGAAGCACAGCAAAAATGAGAAATATTGCCTTGCAGCAGATCTTCCTGCAGAAAAATGTATGCATCTGGCAAACTACTGAAAACTGCATTTTTATCTAGTAAACTTCATCTCCTATAAGTATGATTGCCATTCCCATCAGCTTTGTGCTGCACACTACTACCTCTGTAATGGGTAACAACCCCAATCCCCATTTTGCACCCTAAGCCCATCACTTCAGCATATTTCTTTCCTCACCCAGGGAAAGGTGAATGAAAATAAATGCTTTTGCTTAAAATATATGTATATATTTATTGCACTACAAACATCAATGCTCCATCAGTGATTCATCTATCACCCTTGATGATTTTTGCTTTATTTGCAATCTCTTCCCCACCCCCAGACTTGTGCCTTTCAATTGTTTGTTTTCAGGGGGATTTACTGCCATGGAGGGTGGATTTCATTTTAATGCCACTTGGGTCACATGTAACCCAGAATAGATGGAACATCTTGTGCCCTGGCTTTCCACCAACACAAATGTAGGTCTCGCATCTGCCATCCCCTCCTCACCTCTGAAAACATCTGCTTCTTCCTGATTTCTCTCACTCCCGATGTCCAGTTCTTTTCTACTGCTCAAATGACAGAATAATGGCGACTGCCACAGCAAAATATAAAGATGTTTTGCCAGCTTTATGCCAAGAGCAAAACTCTGCAGTCAGCAGTTTTGCCTGATGCAGTCACTTTTTGCTACTCCAATAGTACAAAGAGGTCACAGACAGTAAGAAAATCAAGCCTGCTGCGGATGCACAACAGCAAAAATGTGGAAGGCAGTATTGAATTTACTATTATATAGATACTCTGTGGCATGCAGTAAGCTTCTGCACATACTGAAGTATTCAGAAACACCCAGCTTATCTTAGTTCTCCCAGCCAGTGTTCCCTGTGCAGATAATAGAACACAAGAAGTTCCTATAGGAGGGTCAGAGACAGACTTTAGCTTAAATCACTCTGACAACTCTTAATTTCATAAACCCTCTTTAATTCAAGGACAAGAAATCAAGTGACAGCTGTCTTCTCAAGGCTGCTATGGAGAATAGCACCTCCCAATTCCCCTTCTAAACCAAACCATGATGGAAACCATCCTATGAAACATTCACCATTAGCTTTATTATCAAGTGTAGTTTTAAAGCACTAAACTATGCAATGTCACTACCAATAGCACAATTCCTGTTGGTCTTCTTTTGGTCTCCTGAATTCCTCCTGTTGTCAGGCAGTGTAAGCCCTGCATTTTTCTGTATCAGTTTTGCCAGTAATGGATACAAATCCTCCTGTACTCACATGCAAATCTGAGCAAATACCCATTTATGGTATGCTGCAACGGGCTGACTGAAAGGCTGATGCCTATTGATTTTAATGCTGCTTGGAACACATTGTACTCTGCAGGTTCAGGGAATTCACTTTTTCCTTTGTATTTCAGCTTTTTCCTCTGTAAAATGTCAGTGCAAATTATAATAATCACACATTTTTCCACACCCTAACACAGGAGACAAGAACCTTGGTGATTCCTATTGCAATACTATTAAAATGGTATTAGTATAACTGAATGAAAGCAAAAACAAGAAGATCATTTAAGTGTTTAGACAGGAATAGTTTTGCTTGATGCATATCTAATTTTGACATCATAGCCTAATTACCAGAACTTCATTTTATTAACGAACAGCATAGAAATGGCCATAAATATTTTTATCTCAGCCTGAGCCACAGATTACTGAAGACCAGAAGGGTGTGCCTTGAAAACAGCCAGAAGTGTTTCTGTCCTGGCCTAGGAATCTGCAGATGGGTATGGATGGAGAGGGGCGCAATAGTCAAAAGACTTTGTGTGTGGCCCCGTACAGCATTTAGGAATTATACTGGAATTTTATTTAGCTATTTTGTACAGGCAGTTCTTAGAATATAAAGGTCTCCTTTTCAAGGAGAAAAGACAAGGGTCAGAAAGGTAAGCTGAAAATAAGAAGTACATGCGGTGGGTAGCTGGGTGACCTAGTTATCTGTAAGCTACCTCTCTATTTGTGCAGATATGATGCGCTGCTGTCAGTCTCACATGAGGGAAAGGCATCCTAGTAGAATAATCCTATGGGTATATTTGATATAATAGAGTGGAATAGAGTTAAAGAACATCCCAGGTTGGAAAGGACACACAGAGACTCAAGCCCAACTCCTGGCCCTGCACAGGACCACCCAAACCCTATAGTCTGAGAGCACTGTCCAGATGCTCCCTGAGCTCCAGCTTGGGGCCGTGCCCACTGCCCCGGGAACCGTCTCCATCTTTGCAGCCCTCCTTTGGATGCTCTCTGATAGTTTTATGTCCTTCTTAGATTGTGGCACCCCAAACTCTGCACACAGAAACACAAGATTCTCCTGCCACCAGGAGTGTGATCAGAGACTCTGCTGGAACCACTGAAGTTCAGTGTTAAAACCTGCAAGTCAGGCTATGACTTACAATGCAGTAAAAGCATCCCCTGGCAAACTGCCTCTGCTGCAAGCAGAAAATCATGTAAGTAATGAGTGTCAGTCCCAGTTCCCAAATTCGCTTCCTTCCCAAAGGTGCAACACTCCCAGACACTGTGGAATCAAAACAGTATGATTACATGATGTTGTTATCATGACAGCCATTATCCAAAACGGATAGCAAGTCTCAAAGCACTCTTTTTGCCAACCAAACAAGCATTCCCGTTGGTTTCCTTGGGATATGCTTGCAGGTCAACTATTTCACTGAGCTCAGAAAAAATAATACTACATTGAACTAGACATTTTACAAGTACTGTAAGCAATGAGGGGATAAAAAAAAACTAAGAATCAGAATAATAAACAATCCCACTCCTGCTGAAATTCAGCACCACTGCTGAGGGAGTTTGCAAACACCACGTTCAGGTTCAAGGCATGAGATTAATTCCATGGGCTTCATGCTTTTTTCCAAACATGACTGGTAACCATTTGAGAGGAGCTTATCCCTTGACCACACAGATCATATTACTGTCTCGTAACTGACAAAATGCTTTAAGTATCAAAAGATTTCTTTGGTTCCACGCAGTTTAAGCAATTGCTGCAAAGTTCCCAGCTTGAGGAATGCAGTGCACATCTCCCTACTTGCTCCACACCAGCCTATAAGGTTAGATTCAAAGCAATTAAACAGGAGCATCGTCTCTTACTCACCATGTTGCTCCAAAAAAAAAAGTGTCAGTGTCAAAAAGCAGTGAAATTATATGTTATTATTATATGAAATTATATGTCATGGTTTTACGTTTTTTTGGTTTTCAGTATTCCACATCAACACATCATGTAGTGCACTGGAACTAAAGTGTTAATGTTCCAGCTCGATGTACCTATCCCTGTACATGATGGAAGTCATGGGATCTGACCCTTCCGGGGGGGACACGCTCTCTTACTGCTTTGCAGTGGGTCCCTGGAGTTTGCGTTTCCTAGCCATTCCAAGCTTTTCAGGTTTGACTTGGTCTAGGGAACTCTCTCTCCTATCTTATTTGATTTATTAGTCTCAATTTCAATTAGATCTTATTATATTGTGTTGGTTTGCATTTCCAATATCATAATTAGTAAATAAGTTTTCCTCCATAGATTGTTGCCGCTGTTGTTTTTCTTCCCCTCCTTCCTTCCCATTTTGTGTGGGGCCGGGATGGGAGTAGAGGGGCAGGGGTGTATTGCCCCCCTGTCACAGGCATAGATTGATCTAGTTAACGCCGTGACAGCAGTACACAATCAGAACCAAGTTATTAGAAAACCAGTGTAAATCCTATGGTTGCAAATCAGCTTTTAAGAATTTTCTTTGCAACTCATAAATCTCCTAGAAATAGTTGTCTTAAAATACCAAAGGTTCAGCTTGAGAGGATATTGTAGGTCCATGTGTCATTAAAAAAAAAGCTATTTAGCATTTAAAATTTATTTTAAAAATGGGAAGTATGGCAATCTTCTTAACTGTTCTGTGACACAGTAAAACAAACATAAAGTGAAAAGTTAGTTGGAACAAAGAACAGTGCTTGCATTTTAATATATCTGAAAAATGGAAAGCTGTCCAAAGCTTGGATTAGCGCTCAGACTGAAACCTAATGGGTCTTTAATCCTCTATCACTGCAGAAAACAGGAAAAATACAGATTGAAAATGACAGTCTCTCAAATGACTTCCAGGAGTGTGGAAGCTTCTCAAAAATCCACTGAAGGGATGTGCATTATGCCAGCATAAGTCTATCAGCTTTGTCAGTCATTCGCCTCTTCTAATTTGTTTTAAGGAATCCTCACGTTATATCAGCAAATAAAAATAAGGGAAAAATTCGGAAGACAAATTTTTTTGACCACGGGACATTCAGATCATGAACTCTTAGTTATCAGTAGTTAGTGAGGGCTATATCAAAGAGAAGTTACAATTTGCCATCAACAATACACCATATCTGCACCTTATTCTTTTCCTGCAAATTTATATATGCAACTTTTAATTTCAAAGTCTTTTCTTTGCAATTTTAAAATTTGGTTGTCTGCTTCGTACTTCTTAAAAGTGTCTACACTTCACCTGCCTTTGAAAATAAGGCTTATTTTAGTTCTTGTCAGTTCTTGAAAGTTCTCAGGGCTTTTACCTGGTTTTAAATGCAGACAGCACTTCAGTTAGTTACAAATGCCCTAGAGCAAATTTATCAGATCTTGATCAGCTGAAAGCATCTAATTGATCTATGAGCTCTTTGACACATTCTTTATTCTGTTCCTGTCCCTCCTTGTTTGTTTTTAAAAAAATTTTCTATAGGAAAGCCAAAGCAGAATGGAGAACTAATGTTTTTCATCTTCTGTTTTCTCCCTTTCCTCATGAAGAATTTTTGTACTAGTTCAACACTGATTTATTTTAAATCCTTCCTTAAGTTCAATGCCCACACACTGCTACATGAACAAAGCTGCTGTTCTACAGGACAACAGAATCTTGTCCTAAATGTTCAGGTTCCAAGGTAAGTATTATAAACTGTGGTAGCATACAGCAGAAAAGGAATCCTTTGCTATCATTAAGCTGTACAACACCACATACAACCCGTAAAATAAACACATACGTAGAACTATGAGCTCTACAGCAGTACAGGCCTACACGGAAAAGACTGACACACAGAACTGTATGGTTAGCACATCCTAATTAACACCAGCAAGACTAGGGTCATTAATGTAAGCTAAATAATGCCTAACAAAAAATCAGGTATTCCAAAGAAAACACTAGCAGCTATTTTTTGTGTTAGGGATTCCATTTTGGCTGAAGTGATGGGTATTAATGCAAGCCAAAATTAAATGCTTTTTTTGCTGTTTTATACTTTGGCCACTGACTGAATCTCCTGCAAAAAAAATAAAAAAATAAAAAACAATTGCAGCCATCTTTTTATAATACTTTGTGTGTGAAAACTAATACTGTTGCTGGTTAAGCAGGAATGAATCTCAATGGCTACTTTTCCATCTTTTAAAATAATGGAATGTCAACCACAAAACATCTTAGTGGGACTCCAGCTATTGCCTCCTGATAGTAATCATGTATCTTTTTCATAGTGACCCAGAGAGATCCATAACAGCATAATTACTCTTGGTAGCAAAGATAGCTTTCTGAATGTCTATTAATGTAAGTACTGAAAGCTCCAACTTGGTTTGGATTGTTCAGACGAGACCACCTTAATTCATAGCTCCTTACTGAAAACTCAGTAACCTACCTTGGTTGTGAATATTTCAAGTTACATACATAATTTAGTTCCATTAGTACTGTAGTTTGCATTTATGACCATGACCTTAAATATATATCCAAAATGGAAGGTGGAAGACAGTATTTGAATATTAACATCATAGAGGAAAAATATATACTTACAAAAAAAAATATATAATTACAAAAAGTCAACCTCTAGCATAAAGTAAGTACTTAACATTGATGAATTAAAGAGTGTAGGCTTTTTCAATCCATGATTTCAAGGAGCCTTCTCAATTAATAGCTGCTTCTTACACAAGGATCAATTTCCACTCAAAGACCAACACGGATGTTCTGATTTCAAGATTCAAATACTATTTCAGCAGGTGTTTTGCCTACTGAAGACTCAAATGTGTGTCAAAACATACCAGATACCATGGGAAATTATACGTGGGCTGAAATAATGATTAAACATCTTTTCTGTAGTCTTACGAGGCCCAAAGCTCTGTGTTTCACTTACATTTAACCTTGCCATTGTAAAGAAAAACAAGTTATGGTTTTGAAATACCATTAGGACAAACTTTTAATTTTTTAATTAATCTTTTAAATTAATTTAAGGGGCAGAAATGGGAATACTTCCTACAGCAAGAATCAAAAAACAGTCTTGGTGAGTGGCTGGTTCACATTCCACAAAAAAAAAATATGCTCACCTCCTGTATGCACTTAACCCTGCCACAGAAATTATCAGCATTTGGACTACACAAGACCTCATCCACAGCTTGAAACCATCAGTGCCATGATAAGAAGCAATGTAACTTCCTAGATTACACAGTGGAGCGATTTTCCCTAAAGCGGATCAATAACATCAATGCTTTGAGCTCTAGAATAAATAAAACTTCATACTGGTAACAGGCTAATGGCTCTTCCAGCTGCTCACACCGCTGATAATAATTTATAAAAAGTTAGGACTGGCAAGGCTCTTTTCTTCTGTCATTATGGGTAAGCTAGAGGTCTCCACTTAGGACATAACTCAGACTGAGGAGAAAAAAAGACAAAAAGAACATAAAAATAAGGAATTTAGTTATCTGAAGTGTGATCCTAACTCTAGAACAGTGACAGCCCAAAGGGTCAATCTGCAAGTCTGAGATGAACAGCAGTAGACTCAGGTGTATTCTTTCAGTTTAAGGAAAGATTTCACATTTAAGCTTGTGGTCATTTCTAGTTTCCTTACAAGATAACAAAGGGCAGGATTTGACTTCAATGAAAAGAGCTGGTTCTGTACCTTGGTGGTCTTCAACACTTAATAGCACAAGAAATTCTATAAATACATGGTACATGTCTAGGTTTGGTCAAGATGTCCTAAATTACTCACTGGAGGTAAAAATATCCATTACCAAACTATCAAGCCAACAAAAATGCACTACAGGTGTATTTAACAGAGGCAATCAAATGCTTCCTTTAACACCATGTGCTGACATTAAAAGCACGTTTCAGATTTGCTCTGTGCTTTGAAAAGTCTCCTAACAAATATGCTTGAAACATAACTTTTTGAACAATTAAGAGCTAATATGTCATTTACATCTGAATTCCTGTATCTTTTCCAACAGTTGGAAACTGTTTGTGGTAACAGTGTTTTAACAGAGACATGTGTTATAAATGAGTTACCATGAAGTAAAGAAGATTATTTTACTGCTAAATGCAATTTTTATCATTTAAATGATCATAGGATTCAAGGTGACTCCATCGTGTGCTGAATCCACGGTAGTTCAGGAATAAAATTTAATCATAGAAAACCTCCCCTGAGAAGCTAAACACAATCATATTGGGCTAAGATGGGAGCGGTCCCTTATAGAAACCTCCCTTGGTTCAGCCCTAATTCTCCTCAGCAGAGGTTCCCCCCCTCCCCCCCACTCACAGGAACACAAAGCTCTCCCCATGGCCTGGGTTTGTTCTTCCCCTGCCTGCGTCAGTCTGCCTTACTGATGCATCAGAGCTGTATCTGTACATGCCTGTAGTTACCTACATACACACGCTCAGCCTCTCACACAGTTTCCCATTTACTGAGGCAAATGTTCAAAGGCACAGTGGAGATTTCACACTCAGCTTTCATTAAAATGCTTTATCTGCAGAAATTAGTCGCCTAACATTGGTACAGATTTGCTTCTCACCACCAAAGACTTTGACAAACCTCCTCCGTCCTAGTGAACTCACGTGTCACAGTACAGTCTATGTGTTGTTGACAGATGTGTTGAGCTCTAAGAACTTCATCAACATGAAAATCGCCATCTCTTCCTTTCCCACACAGAAAGCCCTAATAAACTCTGTTTTCCAATTAATGTTTTTGGATACACTTGGCTTTTTTTCCTAACTTTATTTGATTAAATTACCTTCTAATTCAAAGTAGATGCCCAAAATAAGATTTAATATTACTTAAGAAGGCTCCTAGTAAAACACACTTTAAAGTAAAAAAAGTTTAACAAGAGTAGCAAGTCTCTAAGCTGTCATACTCCACAAATAAGGGAAATAAGACTAATTAAAATTCTACCCTATTTCAAGGGAAGAGAAATGCCTTGTTGTGATTCATTTCTCCTAATCTGCGTAAACAATCGCAAAACACTAATATTTATCCATGTAAGCATATAGCCATAGCTTTTTTTTCCAGGACAAAAAAACATGGGATTTTCATCACCTTCTATACTCACAAAGCCTCTGCCTGACCAAACCAGTAGACCCAGTGCCAGGAGCACTGGAAGGTTGGAAACCACCAGTGGCAGAAGAAAAGGCACACAAATACTTATTCCACAAAGACTGGTCAGAGGTAGAAGCCTTTCACCATTATTTTATTGTTATTTCTAGGTAACAGCTTGTTCTTTAAATACACAACACCCAAGTACCTTCTAGCAAACTCCACTTTGTACTGTTTAATGTCACTAAGGTTTTGTAGATACTGAGGAGCAATATATCAAAACTGCTCGTCTGACCTTTAGAGTCTTTCTTGGGATTCCACTCATATTTGACTCCAACAGAAATTTTATTTTGTTTGTGATTTTATTTGATAACAGAAGGTTAGGCAAATGCAAACAGCAGAGCAACAATCGTTTGCTCACATAAAGACACGAGAGCTGAACGTCCCAGGTATACTGTAGGCATCTTCCTAGTATCAACTTGCACTTTGGCTCTTACTCGCTTATATTTCCACTTCCACAAAACGTGACTGGAGCTGCTTTGCAGCTATATTTTGCTCAGGTAGAAAAAAGCAAAAACCAGCACTAAACTTTACAGAAACATACTCTAAGTCTTCTCAGTTACGCAGTAAAAGATAGCTCAGCAACCTTCAAGCGCAAGTTTTGAGTCCCTCTACAGCGGAGCCCACAGTTTCACGGCAACCTCCAAGAAACTCAACCCCTTGTATCTCCATGTCATCTGCAACTGCAGATGCAAATGAAAACTGATGAATGACAGCACTGACAGAAGAAAGAAGGAGCTTAAGGCGAGATGAATGAACAGGACACAGATCAATAAACCAAGTGCGTTCACTGGCCAAGGGATTTGCTAGGAATGTGTCAGAGGAATGAAATGTTATTAGTTATTAATCAACACAACTGCTATTCAATTACAAGCTGTTATTTGTCTAAATTTAAAACATTATACCTTGTTCTGCTTCCTACTGAAACTGATCTTTGTGTTCCACAAGATAGTGCATCAAAACTTATCTCCTGATCTTCTGGAGTACTGAATGACCAGGACACATGTTTACTGCTGGTCAGAAACAGGTTTTTCTTCAAGGAGTATTCAAGGCTTTACAAGGAACTTAAGAAAGGGCAAATACAGACTGAAGTGCCCCTGACAGCAAAAACGCAGGCTAAACAACAAGAGTTATTTCTGACAGTGAAACGTGGCTATCTCTGAATCAGTTTTCCCAAGGGAGAGCTCGGTGACCTCTTCAGCTGGAAGCCTGGCACCTAAGCAAATAAAATGGGGCATACTAAATTTCCCAGGCCCTGGAGTTTACACTAACTGTGCAGACACACACTGGCAGGATCTATTCCACATGACAGAAAGCCTCTCTCTTGATTTGCTGGTTTACAGTACAATGCATCTGAAACTAACAGCACCACCTTTTTCACTGGACAAGAATTTTTTTTCCTTTTTCTTATCATTTCTATTAGGGGGAAAAATATATTCCCAATTCCTGTACAATCCATATAAAGACTGCCTACTAAAAGGCATTTATATTTACAAAAAAACAACCTCTAAAAAAGCCACAAGTAAGGCAGTGTGCATTTCTCTATAATTAAAGTTTCTGCTCTCGTCACAAAAAACACATCTTCTATACAAATCTCATCTAAGCAGACTTGTTTGCTCTAGCTGTGAGACGGAAAGCATCTGCAGTAAAAGCAATATTAAAAGCATCATTGAAAAGATTTCCTACTGTTCCTTTCTTTTTCTACTTCACCTCAGATATTATTATTATTATTATTATGGTTTCCAGCAACACCTAAGAGATATGAAACCAAAAGTTCAGATTTTAAAACTATGTAAATCTTAAAGAGATTAGGATTTGTTTTTTTAAAAGCTTGTGAATCCTGGCTATTATTGCCTGGAGAGTAATTGCTCGAGGATGGAGCCGGTGGTGGGAGCAGAAGGCCCAGCTGCATGAATACCTGCAAAGCCTTCATGTCCGCTGCCAGGCAGCGCCAGTCCCAGCTGCATGGCAAAGCAGCCCTTCAGTGAATAAATGAAGTAGTGGAATTATGAGAACAGGGAGGAAGGCCCCTAAGGACATTAATTTCCCTGTGCTCCGTGAGGCATTTTAGTTCGCACGTCATGAGAGAGCACTCCTGCACTACACACAACACCAATGCAGCTCCAAAAAAGCCCCAGTGATGAAGTGTGTCTCTCTTGCATTTATATCAGCACAAACCTAGAGCCAATTTTAACACTTCATAATTTCTCCTTTTTTCTTTTCCTGTCTCATTCGTTTAAAGCAACTAAAGGTGCCTAATGCAGCTGTTATCTCTTCACTACTGATTTTGTAGACGTGAACTCGCAGTGATTTTGTAGCAGCAATCGGAGGTGAATACGTTTCAAGTTCCCACATTTGGGCTCAGCACAGCATATAAATCAAAAATTGTTATGTACAGCTTGCATGTTGTTTACTCAAAATATACTCTTTTTTAGACCATTCAGTCCCCGTTATTTATTTAATAGGAACTACACATCTCTACAGACCTGTGAACTTAACTGCAAATTGTGAAGTGTGCTGAGGCTCATCCATACCACTGATGCAGAGATGACAGTGTAGTGAGGATAATACATATTCCAGGTGCTGGGGACAGACCATTACCAAACTGATGAGGTGTTTGAGGTCTGATAGGATTCCCTTGAGGAAAAAAAAATGCAAACCAGCCTGATGCTGCACAAAATACTCTGGGATGCTTTCTCCTTAGAGATCTGCAGGATGTGGGCAACTCCACAGAAGGTTAAAAAAAACTCAGTATTTGGAGAAACTCCTGGATTAGAAAAGCTGCGGTTTTTTTTTTTTTTGCAGAGGGGAAAATTGAGCACGGAATTCTGATTTCACATTTGCATAGCTTCTTTACCCTTTCATTACATTAATTCAAGGTCATACTGGAAAAACACTACTGGTTTCAGTGCTGATTTCTATTTTACTAAGCACCAGATTATGCCACAGTTCCTCATTTTCTCTTCCAGTGCAAAACCAGTGTGTTATGCATGTTCAAATAAAAAGAGGCAAACTTCAACTCCTCAGACTAAACAATCTTCCTATTATTACATACCATCAAGCCTCTTGCTTGCTAAGATGATTTCCTCTATGCTGCATTAACATCTACAGTTTTAACTGCTGTTTGATATAGCTGTACAACATTCTACAGTACATAAATAGAGACCCATACTAAAAAGTGACCTAGCCTGACCAAATATGGAGATTTGTAAATTATACCCACAGCTTTAATGAATCTGTGTTGGTTTTTTTCCTAAAAAAAAAAAGCATAGTAATACTTTTAGATCAAATTTGCCTGAGGACTGAACACTACTGAAATTATGTTGAAATGAAACAGGCTGAAAGAAATGTGGCATTTTCTGGTTCACCTGTTATGTATTCCCAATTTTCTGTCCAACATATGTGACGAATTAGTACTCACTCGCATGCAGAAGTCATGTCAGATCAAGTAAGTGATGGGAAAACTGGAGACACAAGGCGAGGCTCCTGTTTGCGATCTACGAATTAAAACCAAAGCAAAGAGTTAATTTGCTATTTATTTGTCATTCTTACTAGCTGTCATTTCTGCCTCAGTTCTTCAGCAATGAGAAGTAGATTCACTCTGCTGATACTGTGAGGTTTTTTGAGTTCCTGACTTCCTCTGACATTCAGCTGCCTGACCAGGTATGCTGCTCTGCTGGGCTGAACTAAACTGCAGAGTCCTTTGCATCACTTTGAAAATTCTTCATATTATGGATGCAATTGAGTGGCTTGGTTCCTACCATCTCTTCTCAGTTCTGCCTGCTTTCTTCTTTGCTATTTTGTATTATCTCAATTACTTCTGGCGCTATGCATTTCTCTATCACATCTTCACGTTAAAACCTCAGCACTCCTACATACAAGAAAAGTGCAAATCCAACTTTCCAGGCAATTACCTTCTAGTTCGACAAGACACTGTTTTCCTGAACTGTATTATAATGACCGTCAGCAATGGATCAATGATAACACAAATAGTATTTCTGCTTTCAGCTTTTTGCAGATAACTTCTGGAATGGGTCTATAGACCAAAGTAATTGGTGGCAGAGCACCGCAGACATGGCAGGGAATCATGAGAGCTCTTTTGATCAATAACTACTTGAACAGTTATTTTCAGTCAAACGACAGCCGCCCATGAATGTGCATGATTTACTGAGAGTATGATGATGTAGCACAAGTCCCTTAACAGCCTGTGGCACCTGCCACAGGAGGCTGCTAAAGCACCCAGTAAACTGTTAAAACATCAATAATAAAGACAACCAACACAAGCTCATCTTGGTGGCCTGGTGATTTAGAAAGCAGGTTGTAGTCAGCACGGTATATTCATGCTGGTTTTGCCATGCTAGGGTGATGCAGCAGGCAATGGCTGGATGGACAATGAAGTGACCCGTGCTGGACAGAGGTTTGAGAGCTACAGTCTGCAGTCACTGTGGAAATGGGAAGCTTTGAAAAGGGGAGGTCATGTCAGCTTCAGTGCATATTCAAAAATTAGGAATAGCCAAAATTGCCAAATATGTTTAAGTTCCAGTAAGAGATCAAATCAGATTAGATTGCCAGAGGTAGTAAAGTGCTTCAACTTTGAATCTGACCATGAAAGACTGACAGGAACATCAGCAGAATCAAAACGATCAAACGTAACAGTATCAGTCATACATACAAACAGGAGCATCAAACGGCACATCCTTTACAGATAGAAACCATTTCAAGTGACAATTGCTTTCTGAAACTGCTAGCAAAATACTAGGTTTCCATCAAGATAATGAGCTCAATCTACTTCAAATATTTTAAATGAGCATTACCTTATTCCTATACCTTATTTCTATGCTTCATTTTTAAAAAGCATCATAATATTCACACAGAGAAAAGTCAACCCTCACATTCGTTAGTTTCGTCGTCTAGCAAAGACTCCCTTTTAACAAAGTACTAAAGGTGGCAGTAAGAGTACAATTGATATCTCAGGACAGATTATTTAGGACTTCAAAGACTTTTCTCCTCAAAATTTAACACAATATGCACAATATTCCCTGCATGTTGTAAAACACACTGCTGCTAATGACTCTGACAAGATCAGGTGGAACTGAAGATGGATGGCAATGAAAAAGAGCATGGCCAGCTACTATGCTACTGTCTGTACAGGTAAACCTCACCAACTACAATTCACAAACAGGTTATTTTTAAATAAAATTGAGAAGAAATGAACAAACTTCATCTTCAAATAAGCACTGCATGCCTTGCTCTGCTACTAGCAGGATTGCCAAAGACAAATTAAATCAGTTGAAAACAAGAGAGAAATAATTCATGGTAATTCTACTTTCCTTACAACTTCATTTCTTAAATTGGCTTCTCACAAAAAATGCAGTTCACACACTCTGCCAGTGGAGATCTTAGTGCAAGCATAAGGACAAGGCAGATCTGGGAGAGAGTGCAATGTTTTCTTGAAGCCCTCTACCTTGTGTTTGTCTTTTTTGTCAAAGAAATTCTTCCCATTCTTGTACCTCTTTCTCATTCCCTTGGCAGCTTACATCAGCTCACATTAGTTTCATAGCTTTTTGTTCTTCGCATTATCTTTTGGGCATTGCCATCAGTTTTTACAAAGCACTATGCAGTTATCAGTGAGAAAATCTAAAAAAAATAATAATCCAAATGTACATCCAGAACTTCAAGAATCCCAACAGCCTGGGAGCTGTGCTCTAGAAGCAGAGATGAAGCTCACTCACAGCTTCTTAAATGCTGAAGTTCAACAAGGGGGGAAAACAACTACACACATCACTTGTACTAACACCACTAACTTGATACCTGAGTTGGGACACACTACTGTGCCTTTGTCCTCAACATTTGTTCATCTGATGCTGAATGGCATGCATTGAGTAAAATTGCACATGGGATTGCTCCAGAAATAAATAACTGTGGTGCAATTCACCTGCTTTAGAATTTCTTCAAATAAAAAAAAGAGATAGAACTGTTGGACTTTGTGGGAAGGGGTCTGACTGCAGACACTGCACACCCCAAGCTGAAGTCAACCCCATCAATTCACATTTATGTCCAAGTGTTGCCCTGCAAGAAGGCAGCCAAGAACAGGTTTCTTTGCCTGAACAAAGAATTCAGAAGGGTGCATCTGTTCACAAGGTATAAAAATCAATCCCAATCCTTGAAATTTTCTTCTGAGAGCCTGTGATGGGGACGCAAATCAACTCTCTGAGATCTGTTCTTATGGATTACTCAGTTACTGAGCAGTGAATCAAAGATGGGACTAGACTGCAAGCTTTTCTGCCCTTTCCTCCTCCTGTTCCACAAAGGTATCCAGACTTGTTTCCACGTTGTGTCTTTGTATGAAGGGGGCTCAATGCATGAAGCTGTGGGTTTATAGGTAATTCAATTGCGTGATGTGGTTTTCACTGCCCCTTCATTTACTTCACTATTTCCTGCTGTTTGAAACAGTTCTTGAAGTGTGTTTGAAGGATAAAAATAAAAATGAATCAAGCTGGAGTACACAGTTCTCATTTAACAACCACATGTCTCAGAAAAGTGGGAAGCTGTAAAGATGTTCAGACCCAGAACAAACAGAAACATTGCCCAGTTAAACTGGACTGTCCTCAGGGCACTAAAAACACCATGGCCTCCAGCTGCAATTCCAAAAAAAAAATTTGACATAATGAATCAAACTGGCCAAAAAAATAAATTAACTGAAGAACTCAAGCACAAGTCAAATTTTAGACAAAAGGAGCTCCACAACAATTAATAAGGATGAATTAAACAGAAACCTTATATGCCGTTTTTGATCCTGAGGTTCAGAGAGAGAATAAACAAAATGCAACACCATACATGGCTTTATTGCTACCAAGAGGTCTTCTATTCACCAGCCAATGCATCGTCCTTAACACCTCTGTTGTGGCAGGAAGCAGCACCAGGCAAATACTGCACCATGCATATCCACAACCAGTGAACAACCAAAGGTTATATTCACCTCAATATTTTCTTCCTCCCTTGTTTGTCTGTCATCCTCATGTGTTCCTGGGGCTTCTGTTGCTACGTACAACTCATGGCTAACAGGGAACACAAAACATTCCCTTCCCACCTGTAGTGACGTAAGCAAACGCAGTGGTGCTTTCAAGTCACAAGCTGCTATGAGTACCAAGAGGGTTTTGTTTTGTTTTTTACAGTCTTCCACTAGTGACAACTATTTTAAAGCTAACTTTAAACAAATAATTGCTATTATCATGAATGTACTTGCAGGGACACCTTGCAGCAGAACCCGCTAAAACAGAACAGAGGGAGGACTGTGGCCCCAGTACAATGGCAAGTATCACAAGTTATTCATCACAGTACTACCAGAGAACATCACACATTCAAACCTGATTTAGTTCAATTGGAAATGGAAGTCACAGTTCAGATCCCTGTCTGATGAAAGAAAAATACTTCCTCTGCAGATCTGGTGCAATTACTGTAATTTCAGTCCAAAACTCCCATTCACAGAAAAGGAAGTAGTTTTCCCGAATAACTACCAAAAGCTCACACAATGGGCATAGAAGCACATTACAAAATCATTTTCTTAAATGACTCATAACTAGATTGCACCATACCAAATGAGTGATAACATCCATATCATTTAGTCAGTGTATTCTGACATCTCATGACTTGGCAGCAGACCAAAAGAGAGACCATTTTTAATTACCATACTAAAAGAACACTTATTTCTTACTGTATTAGTGCCTTGAGGTTATCTTTTCTCTCATTTTCCAAGTTTTCTCCCTTCTATTTCTTCCAACAATCATTTTCTTGTCTAACTTGCATTTATTAGGAAAAAGATCAAAATCTCAGCTTTGTCAACGAGATTAAAATATTTATAACCCCGCTAGTATCATCTTTAATTAAAAGTTTTAAGAAAAAAATCTTAAAATTTGGACATATTACTAGTACCAACAGATACATACTTCCCAATGTAAGCTTTTCCATCTACCACTAAACAGCATTCTCCTTCAAATGTAAGGCAAATAACATTACAATACTTTCAATATTTGCAGTTAAAGTAAATGCAAAAAAAAAAAAAAGAAAGAAAAATTAAAGGGTCTCAACTTGCTCCAATAGTTGTTACTGTAACCTTTACAAAGGAAGTACAAAAGTAAAGAAAAAATTATACTTCAGCCAAAGTGTTCTTCCATGTTATTAAACACAGTTTCCAGGTGATTCTAAAAGTAAAGTAAGAAACATCTAGGCAGTAAATTCAGTTTGATTCTACCTTTAGCCTGAATCCATACACTTTCTGTCCAAATGTGGAAGACATCTCTGGGCCAAATCTCAAGTCAGAACAAGCTAATAGCCTAACAAGCCTAAAAGCTGAAAAACACTTTTCCCTTAAATCTTTAATGTTCACCATGAACTGCTAAGAACACCACCATCAACACTTACTCTGCAGAGTTGAAGTCTGCAGCAAACCACATTTTGCACCCCATCAAAACTTGCCTATCCTTATGGTTCATAACAGTTCAAGCTGCACCTACAACTGGAGGATTTCTCTTCTCCCCCAAACTCATTCAATTAGTAGAGGAGCCAAGAGTCAAGAAATGCTATGTCTAAATGGATTTTTGGCTTTGCATGGATCCATACATATATTTACAGTCTCTGTATGTGATGCAAACATTGTCCAGACTTGAAACAAAAGACCTTCTCCCTGGGCAGCTCTCAGATAGCCACACACACAAAACAAGTAGCAGCAGCATTTTACTTGCAATGAGCTAAGGAAATAAATAAGACAAGGAGAAGAGGGAGAGGAAGTATTTTCAACAACTATTTTTGGAAAGAAACTGATTATTCGTTGGACGCTACAGCGTTCTTTGATCTGTGCCAAAAAACAAACCTTGGAAGCTAAAGTAGAGGGGGAAGTATTGTTCAGAGCTTCAAGTAGATTATACTAATCAATACAAAGTCTAATGGAAGGCATTGTGCCTTCTTGCAGGTATCACTCATTGGAGGCAGCAACTTGTGCTGCCCTGGCTTGATGTCCTGACATCACAGAAGGACACATGGAGGACAGGAGAACTCCAGCAGCATCCTCCTTAGGAGACCACACAGGAGAACAGCACAGATTCAGCTTTATATTGTGTCTCTCTAACATAATTTCAGGTCTACACTTGGTTCTATAGAATTATTTGCAGTTTCAAATATAAGGGCAATGCCTGTCTTGTAGGAAAACAATTAGGTAAGATTATTAAATAATAACATTTTACCATTTTTAGATTAAGTTTTGCTGCAAGGAAAAAAAGAGTTTCCATCTATCAGAAGTTTTCTAATTGCTTCTGTTGCCTACATTACCTTTTGACAAGATAATTGTTAACAAGACACAAGTAAGAAAAAAGCAAGGCATCAGGCAGCCAATGCATTCTTTACCAAATTAAATCAATGTGTCTCTTTAAGCTTGGTTTGTCTAGAAGAAAACAACAGGAAATTAAGGAGGATCCATCTCATTTTGGCTAGACTTTGTAGAGAAATTCTTGATTATTTGGAGGGTCATGAGTAATCTGCCCCAATCAATAGATCATAAGCATTTATACACTGCTGTTTTAATTACTGAAGTCCATATATTAGCAATAACAACAACAAATGTAGATGCAATTCGTATCTATTCTGAGCTGACTATAAAATTTCCTGAACAAATGTAAAACCATTCAGAAAAAATTTGTTTTTATTTTCCCATCTCTTAATTAATATATTCTATTTTGCTTTTCTGAAAATGCAAGTTTTAGCTCTATATTAACCATTGAAGTAAAAAAAAATTAAGTGGTATTATTCCCCACAGGAAACCAAAACTGAGAAAAAAATGAAGACCCTATTGCTTGCTTTGTTTGGGGGGGTGATTTTTTTTTTTCTTAAACCTTGCTCAATATTTCTCAACACTTAGACATTTATTAAATTAAATGTGCCTTTAGACCTGGAAGGCAATGCAGCTCTCTCATTCAAGCTAGCCTTAACAAGTCAAGCATACAGTGTCCAAGAGGAGAGAGGGTTGGTCAGAGGATTTATCTATTTCTTCTTCTTCTTGTTTTTTTTGTCGAGTATTTATCTCTTCATATCATTCCCACGTCTTTAGTAAAAGCAGTCTGAGAGGAAGTAGTTTACATGACATCTATAGGAAACAGACCTGTTTTCTGTCCAGGAAATAAAATCTTGGCTTTTCCAGGAGATGTCAGAGATCAGGACTTGGCTACAAACATTCAAACAACATCCATCTCAACCTTCACTGTTTGATCTGTTAAGCTGAGTAAATGATTCAAAACTGCCGTTGCCTTATTTTCATCTAATGTATTTGGTATTTGCTACTAAGCTTTGATGTATTCAGGTTAACCTACAGATTTTTTGTTTAATCAAATTATGCTCTTCAGCTGAGACTTAAGCACTGAGCAATTTGAGTATACGACTGATCACACGAGTACCATGGAATTGGGCTGGCAGCCTGACTGGATGAGCTTGTATTGTCCCATATATGACCGGTGATTTAAAAACGTGAAATATGGGCAAGTGCAAGGAGGGTGAAGGCAACAGTATTTAATTTTTCTTTTCTACAGATACATTCCAGCCTTCTGTGTTCTACAGCTTTTTTCATTTTCAGAACGAAGTTCAACTGAAGTTTACTGGAACAACTGTATAAGAAAAAAATACAGATCCTTTAGGATCTGATTGACTCCTAAGAGTAAGGGAGCTTCCCAGTCTGCATCCGTCATCCTCCTGTTGCATTTGCCCAGATCCTTCCACATAAAGACAGCAGAGCTGCAACTCCTTCTGGTTTATCATACTGCCTGAAAGAATATCATTGTTAAGCTGTACTGATATGATAATAAACAGAACTTTACTTTTTTCCCCTCCCAACTCCTTCCTTTGCCTCTCGGTTGAACACCAGCTTCCACATGAGGGCCCGTGGCACACAGACCCCAGGCCTGAGATGCAGGAGCGCTATGAACCACAAGTGAGGCACTCCCAGGAGGACGCTGCTGTCTGGATAGCTAGCACTGCTTCACCTGCTTGCCTCAATACTTCCACTGTGTAATACGGATTGCACATTTTGTTTGAAGAAAGCTTTGAAGCTTATTTTTATAGTCTTAAAAAAGCTAATCTTAAAATAGAAACTTGGAGGGAAAAATAGCTGAGCGTTCATCTTCCAAATTGACAACGCCTTCTGTCAGACCTGTACAAGGACTACTACTTCCAGTGCTTGCATTTGTCTTTAACAATCTTGTTATTTCAAAGCTCAGACCTTTAAGAGTACTGCAGATAGTTTACAGACCAAAACCTATTCTTCATATACAGGAAACATTTTTAGATATTAAGCTTTGTCTTTTACTGTATATCCTTGGCAGTAGGACAAAAGGTAAAACCTACAGGTTATATATATCTACATATGAACAAACACTGGGAATAGAATATAGAGACCACCTTATAACAAAAGAATCAGAGTATATAAAGGCAATAAAAAATAGCAACATTTAAGTTGAAAGCATGGAAGAGGCTGTGAAGAAGGACCACAGAACCAGGAAAACCTTACATATTCAGATATAATTTGGATTTGTCTACACTCGCATCTTTTCTCATCTGAGATGTTTTCAAACTGTGGATGAATAAAGGTTCTCATTTTACAGTAGAAGCATTCACTGAAATAAAACCCTTGATTAAACCTGCCACAACCATCCCTAGAGCATGATATAAAAGAGGTACAAGAAGGGGGAGACATAAGGATACAAGTGTTTGGCTAACTTAATTTGGTTTTCATTTGCATCAGAATAGAATTTGGTGTGTTGACAAAATAATGAGATATTTAACAAGTAATATGTTAGACAGAAAATTAATTTGGCAGTGCTATAGCAGGCTTGAAGTGCCCCAAATAGTTGGTAGCAGATGGGAATGCTGAGTTAAGTGCAATCACAGGGACTCAGAGAGAGGAACGTATAGCTTGGGAAATGGTTACTTAAGCTATTTATTGTTTATTATGCCTTAAAAATGGAACACCAAACCTCTTTGTGCACCCTGTGACCCAAGGTGTAAGATTTCTTAACTATGTGAGAACGTGCACTAATGCAACATGTTGTGACATATTGCTATTTGTATTGTCTAAAACTCCTGTCGCTAAACACAGCAGTGGTACCAACCTATCCTCTGGGAGAAAGGCAGATGGGTTAGTTAAAGCACCCAAATTATTTCCAGGGATCTTAACTTGATTTTTGGATTGAATATTCAAAATGTTTAGCCTTAAATAAAAGCAATATCAGACTGCCTGAGATATTGCTTCCAAGGTACTAATTATGTTGATAACCCAGCAGGCTACCAGATACTGAGGGAAAGAGATATTAATTGCATTCCAGAAAACAAATGGGAATAACATTTGCATGCACATTTTTCAATAAGTTAATGTGTACTCTCTATTGTATCTCTGCCTTGTGAACTACAGGTTGGGTAATAAATCATGAAAGGGTACGTTCACTGAATTTATAAGTTGTTAACGCTGCAAAAGTGCTTATGTTGAAGGAACAAAATTAGTTTTCCTATTTTCACATTTCTTCTAATTCCTGGCTATCCCTGAAATGCTTTTCTTCAATTTTTATCCTTGCTAATTAAAGATACAACACAGCACCAAGTTCTGCTGACTAATCTGAAAGAACGTTTAGTATTTCCTTCAATGATGACTGATTCCCTTAATCCAGTTCTTCAGTATATGGTCTCCAGGTTTTTCTGATGACTATTTCACACGTAGGCAACTGAGCTACGCTTAAACTATTAGAGCTTTAGGGCTGTGCAACCAAATTCTGTGCAGGCATCCCATAGACCGCCAGCTAAATTTTTCATAGCCCATTATCAACTGCAATGACAGCTCATTACATCTCCTGAAACACTGACTCCTGGTGTGAGAAGTAATGGCAAGACAGGAAACAAAGCACCAGCCTGTACCACATTACTCGGATGTTACAGAACGCCCACTGTTATTAATGGGCTGCAGCTCTCAGGAAGAAACGAGCAATGGGAAATATCCTGCACTAGCTTCAGGATTGGAATGGAAACAAATAGCTGAAATACATAAAAATAAATCAAGGGGTTCCGTTTCAGAACATTTGTTACCAGCTGATTTTTAACACTGTGTATATAGTGGCTAAGGAAGGAACTCAAAGGAATGCTCACCTATGCAAAGTTGTACATTTTTTTCCCGGTTTTCCATTGTCTTTGTACTGGGGAAGAAAAAACAAAGCAAACCAGGTGCCCTCATCACAAGAGAGAGCAGCCTGCCAGCAGCAAGGCCTCTGGGACTCTCACATACCTATTAATGTCTGCCTTATTCTGCATATGTTCAATCCGCTGCATTAACATGCATCCATACTGGCAAGGAAAGTTCAGCACATATCTCCCGAGGGGTCAAGAAATACAGCTGAGAACAAAAGCAAGATGAAGAGAAAAACAAGTCCTAGATGTGAGAAAAAGAAACACAAAGCAACAAACCACAAGAAGAAATACCTAACCCTAAGGTTTTGAGGAGAAGGGAAAAGGAGGGTGACAGTGTAAAGTAATGACAGTTTTTTCTTGGCTGCATTTTCAGAAGAAAAGACATCTTTAAGGTAACACTCCTTCAACTGGTTTGTGAAAAATTAAAATCCTTCCAATTTAAAAAACTCTAATAGTACTGGGAACAGCATGTACATGGAATACAATATAGTAACTCATTGCCAGAATAATGGGAAAAAGTACGAATGCTGAATAGACTCAATTCATTAAGCCTTCTCAACAGATTAGCTGTGGGAGAAAGAAGAGAAAAAGATTGTTGCAATCAGTGGTGCAATGTGTAAATGGAGGCCTGTATCTAACAGTGTTCCCCAGGGGTCAGTTCTGGGTCTGATCTTGTTCAACATCTTCAATGACCAGGATGAAGGGAGCAAGTCCGCAGATGATTATAAGTTAGAAGGAGTGGCTGATACAACAGCAGGAGCTAGACAGGCTGGAGACCTGGGCAGAGAGGAGCCAAATTATGAAGTTCAAAAACAGCAGGTGTAGAGTCCTACACCTTGGGAGGAATAGCTGTGTGCACCAGTACAGGTTATGGGCTGACCTGCTGAAAAGAAGCTCTGAGGAGGACCTCGACATCCTGTATGTTCTTCCCATCATGAAGCTGGATATCACAAAATGCACTCCAGATGGACTATAAGACATGTCTTAGCTAAGCAAAGCTCTTTTCTTTCCTAAGCTCTTCTCCTCTTGCCATTTCACTTGGTTTAGACTACACACAGAAAGAACTCTAGCTATAGATCAGACACTGGCAGGAAGTGCATCATGGAGAGAGCAGTCAAGCATAGGAAAGGACCATCCATGACAGAGGTGGAGTTCCTATCTCTGGAAGTATTTAAGAGAGATGTCAACATGATGTAATAAGACATGGTCATTAGGTCAGAATGATAGTTGGACTCAATCATCTTGAAGGTTTTCTCCAATTTAGCTGATCCTGTGATTCTGTATTTCCCCTATTCCTCTTCATCTTAACTAGTATTCATACTTAGCTATGCTTTTTTTTGCTAAGCATTTCCTCACCTGTAAGAGACGACCAACACCGGAAGTTAGCTCCTTAAATCAAGATTGCATCAGATAGACATTTCAAGAAGTACCCAAATCTACCTCTATCATTCAACTGACAGTAACAGCTTAAGGGCCATGTTTCAATATTGTTTCAGAAAATGAGCAAAGGAAGATCAGCGATTTGAACTCAATAGAAGTGGTTAAGCTTTGGCTGAACACGGAGAATCAATGGAAATCTCTTGGTAAAAACAGCAGAAAATCTTTTGCGTGACTTTTGCACAACAGTGGTAAGTAAAAACACAACTGTGTCCAAGTCAGAGATACTGTCACCAGGAAAGAAAAAAAGGAAGTCAGGTGAAAGCATTAAAATAGCTAAAATAGTAAAAAAAATCCTTAGCGCACAGTAATTGTCACCAGCAGCTACATCTTTCACCATGTAAAAGCCATCAACAGGAGCCCCAAAAAAGCAGTGCTTCCCTTTTTCTTCTCATTTTTATGATGCAGAGCATGCATTCTACCTTGAGGCAGTGAATTTGTATGGGTTAATTCAGCATATGGTGCTGCAGTTTCTCTATATTCTATCAATACATTTTAAAAGAACTCATTAGACTGCAAGGAAAATGAGCACTGATAAACGGTAATTCTGAAGATCACAATAAGCAATATATTCTGTAGAAATGATAACGGAGCACATCCTTAACTATTGAAGTAAGTCAAACTCTCAGCACCAGAAATCAAGACCTCGAGCTTTATACGATGAACAGAGGCAGTGCCTTTGGTGAGTGTCTCAGTTTCCACATCTACTCGCTTAAGCTCTTAAATTAATGAAGTGCTATTGTATTCCAGAAAAAAAAACACAATTCCTTGCTTGTTAAAACATCTTTACTAACAAGTTGCCCGTTTCACTTGTTTTGCCGAGATGGAAACAAACATATTTTCATTTGTGTTTCATTAAATTATTCCACAACCCATATGCAGCGTCTTGATGCAGTCTGAAAGGTGAACAGATGGGGTTTTATTTTTAGCTTGCATTAACACAGCCCATCAAACACTCATTTGCCTGATATACTATCATAATATAGCTTACTGCTCAGCCTTTAAAGTATATCTTTGCCTGCCTTGTAGCATTCAAGTGACAAAAGGGAACTGTGTGATAAATATTTAATTACAATCATGATGATCGCTTTGTCACTGAAAACCAGCATTTGCAAGTATATGGGAGAACTTTGGGTTTAAGGAGGAGTGTTTAAAGACTATGTGCTATTGAAATCAAAGCACTTTTTACAATTAGAATCTGTTAAATAGGGGCTCTTTCAAGACTAGAAAAATGTTTACACCAAGTAAATACATGGCTTTTATTCTGTTGCACAGGGGATCGCCAGTACTTGTAGGAATCAGTAGAAGTAGGCAGAAGGTTTCAGTATAACTATATGCCTTCAACTGCATTTTGGACACAAAACTCATCAGTGCATATAATAGAATACTGTCTAAAAAAAACATAGGATACAGCGATAGAATAGATTTAGATGCTAAAATTGACATACTTCCTCACTCAAATAGTTCATGCAACAAAATTCAGTTGATTAATCTTTTTTTTAGTTTTAGTGGGCATGCATGCTGCACAGAAGACAACTTGCAAGGTTTATGGGTAGGACTGTACTTTGCATGTTCTCAGTGCACACCATTTCACAGCCAAAACATTTACACCTTCAGCAGGAAAGCATAGAAAAACAGCAGGACCACAGGGCAGCCCACCACCACAGGCTGCACTGCTCTGCATAAATACCTCACCGAGCTAGAAATTCACTTGCAAGGGGCCATAGGAGATGGCTGGAGCTGTGATTTAACACTAGCTGTTCCCTTGTCATCTGCAGGTGTTGGGACTTCTTAGGAATGCAGGAAACTAAAAACAGGCATTTCCAAATCATCTCAACATCCAGAGCTATAATGTAACTTCACCAAAAAGGATGAACAACATAGAGCAAATGTCCTGCTTGTCAGCACTATTACAACACTCCCTTGTCTGCTCACATCCAACATGTATGAGGTCAGTCCTCCAAATCATTAGGTTGCTTAAAATGAGGTTAGAGAATAAGCCGAAGACTAGAGAACAAGTAATGTGACTTGATAACATGCTTTCAAACTGAAGCAGTAGTCAGGAAGGTGATGGCTGTGCATTTTAATGATAGGAATTCCAAGATCATCATTTATAGCCAAGCTCTAGCAAAGAACTTAAAAGAAACTGAAAAAACAATAAAAATAACCTGAGACATGCTGTAATCACAACAGTCACATTTCAGTTTGAAGCAGGGCCAACATCAGGTCTGTGCCCTTCATTCCATGAGCACCTCTTCCAAGAGCCCCATCCTCCCACAACAGCACCCTTAGGAGCAGCTCAACCCATCACCACATGGTTAGCTGTCCTTGGAACCAGATGATGACTTTTTGGGGAGAAATGGCTAATAATTTTCACATGGCAGTGGAGGTGAAAAGTTTTCACGCAACTCAACCATTGCCTTTCATCACACACAGGGTTCCCACTGCAAGGAGCCAGAATCCCAGTGAATGGCAACATGTCTTACAAAAAAATGGTCACAGGAACCAACACAAATGATTTTTACTGAAAAAGAGTTACCCCTTTTGTGATCAGTGCTGTTAACTGAAAACAATAAAAACTGGAAAAATATCAGGCTGAATAATGCAAAAGAAGAAATTAAATATCTGGTGTCTCTGGGTAGAAACTTTTGTGTTTGACAGAAAAGGCTAAATGTGCTTATATATCACTTATTGCTAAATCGATTGATGGTAAGCAGATGCCACCCTCCGTCTTTGCTCACACTCTCTGCTTCTATCCCTATTTCTAATGTGAGAGACAATAGGGATAATAAAATACCCAGAAATAGTATGAAATCCTACATGAGTAGATAAATCAAATGAGACAAGTCAGCTCTATATAAAGGCTCTAAATTATTCAAGCTGCCTAAACACCCAGAAATGCACTCACAGCCTCATACTAATGATTGCAAATTCCAAACAGCATTGCTGCACTTTTTTCTACTTTTTTTTTTTCTTTTCCCCCAAATAGTTAGGCACATAGGAATTAAGTCTTTAAATCCTTACTTAGTCAGCAGACACTCTGTACTAATTAATACGGAGAACAATGACCACAGGAAAGGAGCAGATGGCTCAAAGACAGAGTGAAGATAAGCTGAGAGATGTGTGCGAAGATAACAAGCATGTACTCAAACACTTCGTAAACACTGGTAACCTGCAAGGTAACTCCTCTGAATGGATAGATTTTATTTGAAAAAACATTTTCAACAGAAAGGTCAAATGAGTTTTCACATTTAGTCAGCAAAGCTTTAGTGAAGGGTTTTTCTTTTTTTCCCTAAACCAACAGATAGAGAAAGAGAGAAGGATATTTCCCAACAGATGCTGATCATGGTGATGTTTGAAATGTTCTCATCAGACACCAGGAGCTGGGAACATTTCTTCCCACTTTGTTGCTAACTTTCCTAATCTAAGAAAGACATCCAAAACAAAAGAAAGAAAACTACCATTTTTGCAATAATGAAATGATTTTTCTTTTTCCTGGACTATATTTCTCATACATGCTCAAAAGACAGAAGAAAAAATATTTTGACAGTTTTCAACATAAAATACAAGTCCTATTCTCCTATGTGAAAACTGATTCCTCAATAGAAGGACAGATACGGAACCTTAGATGATTCTAATAGAGGAATCCTGATTCCAGATTATTTTTATGTTTTTCTTGGTAGGATCACTGCAGCACGCAAGTCTAGATTAATACTATAAAGCATGTGTTCCTATTAATTTATAGGGAAGGGAGGGACGAGCATCTGGGAAGGCCAAGGGGCACTACCACCAGCTGGAAGCTCAGGAGACAGAATTTGGCCAAAGGAGTCATTCCAAGGGCAGGAGTGTTGGGCAGAGCAGGCCCTTCTTTTTCCAGTCAGGATCCATGGACTCACACTTGAAGTTTGGTTTTCAATCCAGATGCAGTGACTTGATTTTCCTGTTATATTCACACCCAAACTTCAAGCCAGTTAATCCTGCATTAATTTTGCTAGTTCTGTTTATTAGTCATCCCAGTCCTTCACTATCTGCAGCTTCTAGTAAGGGTCCTGAAAGTTAAGATCTGCCCTCAATAGAGTCCTTTGGGAAAAGTACTTCAAAAAAGTCTTCAAATTGGTAATTTTATGCTGCATTACATCTTCAAATCTTTGCTGTTTCACATTTTATGCTGTGATAATCAATTGATCTTTACCCCATTTTTAGCACTGAAGAACGAAAGAAATTATTCTACTGGAAGTTCACAGCATCCCTAAGAAGTGAAAGGGGATTTTTTCTCCCCCCCCTTCCATCACTGCTGCTTTTCCACAGTGACAGACATGACAAATTGTAATCGAACAGGTTTTTTGATTGGTTTTGATTGAGGGTATTTTTCTGCTTCACCTTGCAGAAACATTCACATTCTCACAGCACACAGCTCATACGTCAGCCCTTAATCCACGGTGAGGTGCAGTGAAATGGGAGGGGTATGACCACGCCACGCAAGATGAAAGAGTGCAAGACGACAGATCTGGAAAGAAGTTTGACTCCTAACCATGGAATAAAAACCTGTGTGACCCACCTGGGGGTCAGTGCATGTGATCGATGCATCGACATAGTCTAGCCAACTTATCAATGGTGTTTCTCATAAGCTACCCAACAACCCTCTTCCTTCAGACAACTTTTCTAGCAGGTGCAATAAAACTATGATTTTTCTTAGCCCTTACCCTGTTATCACAGCACAGTGAGTTTTATATCTCCACAGTCATTTTCAGGTGAGTTTACTTATGATTTTTTCATCCCCTTTAAATATCATTTCCAAATACTGCTTCAACTGATTGCCAGCTTAAGATTTTACAGATGTATTTCCTTATTAAAATAATACCAACCAGGAAATTAGGCAGCAGGAAGGTTTCGTGGGCAGAAGTGCTGCAGTACAATGAAGATAGTATACTAAACTCTCACATAAAAAAGCAGTCTACTGAAAGACTCATTCAACTTCAATTCATTTCTATTGTATTTCTGCATATCCAAAGCATAGCTCCTTAACCTCTCACCTTTCAAAATGAAAAATTAACAATACTGACATTTAGAGGATATTGGTTTAAAAATGTCAGTATAGGAAAATGAAAAACTGAAAACAGAATAGTATTTATCAGTTGCAAAGATTTGGCCATGATAAATGCAAACGTTACCACTGATAAAATTATTCACCTCAAATTATTTTCCTCTTCCAAGAGGAATTTTCTGTATTTCTGATAGATGACATTTAAATTAAATATATGACAAGAATTACTATGGTAACAAAGATGCGTAAAGAGATAGGTTTGTTTTTTCCATTTCTCTTTCATTTTTACTTTTGGAATGGGTCATCTCAAAGCAGTACAAGACATGTCGGTATTTATTTTCCCTGATGCTCCTTTTGAGCTCCCCCAGTTACTGACCTCAGCCAGGGGTGCTGGGCTGCCCATGGGTTTGGTGCTAGTAGGTGTTGTGCTGCTGCACTGCACATCACAGTTACAATGCTGAAGGATTACATCGAAGAGAGGAGCTTTTTAAAACTCCATATTTAAAGTAATAGCTATGTGAGAAGCTATTATGAGAAGGCCCATCTCTTGATATTTACATTACAGGAAAAAAACCTGGTAGCAAACACACCATATAGTAGAGAACAATCCCAAAGGAGATGAAAATCAGCTATCGGTTTTTCTTATACTCCTCTATAATTCAGAGGATTCTGTACTAACAGACATATAGCTCCATTCCACTGAAATAAGAATATTTTATTAATTTCAAACCTCTCATAAACTTGAATCATTTTAATTATCAAATAATCCATTTTGCATTTTACAGGCTGCAATTTGCCAAGGCACATAAGCAGAGCAAAGCAGCATCGAATTGGAAATAAAAATATATGCCTTAAAACAGAGAGTACCTGGTGTTTTCTTGAAGTCTTATTGTTTTGGGAAGGTGGCAGCAGCCAACACAAGAGCCTGTAATGCTTGAGAAGATTGTTTTGCTTTTCAGAAGTCCATTTTTGAAAGTCCCACAGATTAACGACAGAAAACCATGGACATCTGCACTTCAAAAATGTTCAGAAAATGAGGTAGGGAGATAAAAGGCAATTATCTGCTATTGAGCCTGCTCCAAAGATGGACGACAGAAAGCTGGTAACATTCCTCATTCATTGATGTCAAGAAAAAGTAATCAGGATTGTTCCATAATATTAAGTAATGCCTAGCAAGTTAATATCAGCCAGGAACTTCCTTCATCAGAGTCCAAACCCCCCTGTTAGCACCAGTAATACGGCTTCAAAGCAGAATTTGGCAGCACTGTAGATTAAGCACATGAAAATCTCTGCTATCCTCATCCCAGCCTTACTGACTGCCACTCTGCTGCCGTCTGCCACAAGAATTGCTCCAAGCGTTTACATGGCAAGTTCCTTTTTATTTGTCTGAAGGTGTTTAGTTGAAAGAGAATTCTGTCTCATTTCACAAATGAAGGTATAGGCAAACTAGAAGTCATTATGTAAGCACAGTCAGCACGAGATCAAGATCAGACTGTGACCCTTAAGACTTTCTTCCTTCATTAGCACAAATATTTATTGGCCATGTCGTTCAGAGTGTGGGTGCAAACAGACCCAAAAGCTGTTTAGGTTTCTATGTGATAGGGAGAAGTACCACAATGTGTAGAAGAAGATTTAAATTGAGCAAAGTTCTTAAAACTAGGCCAAAATCAAAGGATAGATGTGAACATAACAGTATCCTCCATCCCACAGAGCTCTACAGACTCTGTAATTTTGCTTGAAGCTCAACATTTATGTGATAAAGTGACTTGGATTCAAAATGTCAACTGTTGCTCAATGTAGATATGTATACTATGGTATTCAAGTGACACATCTATGATAGCAATGTTGCTTTTAAAAATGGCACAGAGCACAGCAGCAGAAATTAACTGCTGCAAAGATAAAGCAAGCAGAACATATTCTGCTTAAGATTTAAGTTGCAGTTCCTTTTCAAGATAAAGCAGTATGTCAAAAATTGAACACAGTTTTCTTTCATTTCCCAGTTCCCATTTAATCTGAATGAGTACCTAAAATATTTTGTACATGGCTGTTCGCCTCTCAACAAAACTCCACCAGAAACTTCCTTTAGAATATTTCAGCCTCGCTTTCCTTATTCTGCTAACAGCAATACAAGGAGGGAGACGGAAAAATAAATGGAAATAAGGAAACAGTTGGTTTCACTGGAAGAAGTTACCTAAACCCACACCATGAGCACCTATGTATTAACATAAATAGAAGCAGAGAGACACACAATAAACAGACTAGATTACACAGCATTTGCAGAAGAAATGAAGTAGCAAGTTATCACATCGCATCTCTCAAGGTTTTCTGCTGGCTGTTACAACAGCGCCGTGTCACCATCACTCATTAATTCTGTGCGCATCAATCTTTTTAAGTGAAATTTTTATATCGATACCAAGGCAAAGCCATTTGGACAAACATTCATCACTGTAAGTTTCTAAGTAAAGATATATGAAGCAGAAGAGTCCACCTTTTTCCCAGTTTTGGATGGAACTTATATTTTATTGCATTGTATCTGCAAATCAATTTTCCCAACTCCAAGCCTAGCTTGTCCTTGTGTTTCTTTCAGCTTTTCTTCAAATGCATTCTCTCGCTTCAGTCCCACCTCGCATTTCAGCCTCACAAAGATAAAAATGCTAACTACAGGACAAATACAGCTGTTACACTAAAGAGAGCACAAAGAAATGGGACAGCCTAAACCACATTCTTCATTTTTATACCCAACTGCACTTACTGACATCTTTGCTCTGGAAGCTGCTGTTGTCCCCGTTTGAGCAACTAAGAACTCTCATTTAAAACCCCAGCATCTTACAGAACAAAACAAACAAGCTGCTCTTATCTCCAAGCAAGATTTCCTGCTAGATCAGCAGAGAAATTAAAATTCAGATTTAACACCCAGACAAGTGCTGTTGCCATTCACACTCTGACCATTTCTACAGTCCAGGGAAGTGAAGGAGAGTGAAAGAAAGATTTCTTCCTTTCCCTCCTTTGCTGGCCCCCAAAACCTGCCCTGCTATTCAGTCTTTGTTGGGTTAAGCACTGCAGTGAGAGAAGGTGACCCCATCCTTGGCATAGCAGAGCCCAAGACAGATATTTTTTTCCTTCTTCTCAGCATTGAACAAAAGTGCAGGAAGAACCACTGAGCATAGGAAGGGAAGCTGAAGGACAGCGGGACAGAACAAACAAGGCTGGCACCTCCAGCCAGATGCAGCTGCAGTCAAAGGGCTGCCCATGGGCTTCATTTAGATCTTGAGAAATACGCTGCTGCATTTTCTGCTTGGGACACTGCATGCTGCTGTCTGAGCTGCACTGAAAATCCTCACACAGCAAAACGTAGCTGTTTTTTACAGCTCTCGCTGCCAATGCAGGAGGATTTGTCTGTTTCTGAGCTTTTAGGAAAACGCTGGCCTGATACCCACACTTAAAAATGTAAATAAGCATTTCCCACCACGTCTCGACTGAGCATCTCAGACTCCTATGCAATAAGCCACATCATCCAGGAGGGAGGAGAAAAAAGTGAGCAGGTCTCATGCAAAATGCATGGCATTTGATGGTTTTCTCTAGTCTACCATATGCATAGTTCATTAATTCATTACAGCAGCTACTGCATGCATGGGTCAAATTAGCCCCATTGTTCAGATGAAATGATCACCTTGATATACAGAAAACACTGAGAAACACTGACTCTCTCCAAGCAGAAATTGCTGCGTGGCTATTAAAACTGCTATCTTCCCAGTAAATGAAATAATGAAAATGACCATAGCACTGTTGAAACTCAAAAAGCAATCCTCAAAAACAGCTGTAGCAGCCAATCTCCAGACTGTACTGCCAGCTACAATTAACTCATGCATGAGGCGATAGCTGGCGAGGGCAACTTGGTGGTCCTCACTGCTGTCTTCAGGGAGATAACAGCTGACATCCAGAATCAGATCCCTGTGCAGCATGGGGAGCACAAATAAAAAATATGATAAAGATGGAAAAAAAGTAACAGTACAAAAATGCTCTGTGGTTTCATCTATCAGAGTGAATATTGGTTACACTATGCACGCAAACAGAACAAAACTGCAAAGAAATTTCAAGGTACCATGCCCAGAAATAGGCACACTTGTTCAGTGCTTGTTGCATTAGTAAATATAGCTGCTTTAGCTGTATGGAAACAATTTCTGGTCTTGTGCAAATCCAATCTAGTGAGCCTTAATGACCTCTCACATATTGGAGCAGGCACAAAAAAAAAGTGAGAACGCAGCACGTGACCCCTGAGAGTAAGACTTATAAGGACTGTATATAAGTAAAATATTCCTTTAAATGTCTTTGAACTAAAAACACCAACAGACACACACACCTACAAAATTTCCAGTTCTTTGCCAGTGTGGATACAGACTCAGAAGTATCATTGATTTGGTCCATCTGAGGTCTAATCAATAAAAGAACAACACTCCAAACATCTATTCTTTCTTGCAATACAGATATAAATGGGATTTGGGCCCAAACACCTCCTGAATTTTGACAGCAAAGCCTGACTCAAAGTTCAGAAAATAGAAACTCTGTAAGAATGTCAGGGGAGACCTTCAGCTGGGACCAGGAAGGTGATCTTCCATGTCCACACTTTATTTGTATGCTTCACATGTGGAGCAAGTTCAAAGTAATAGTAACACAAGTTGGTCTCATCAGGTACTTGAATCACTTCACTTTTATTTAAAAAAAACCACTGATCACAGATAACATCTTAGATTTTCTTTAGAAGGTCAAAATGAGTCATTTGATTACTGTATTTTGGAGGTATGAAAATTTAATCTTTTCATTTCTCAACCAGTTTGATGGCCATTCAGAACCAAAGCCTGGCTTTCAAGAGCCATTTGCATTTAACAGGCTTTCAGCTTGTCACTGTCCGAGCAAAGCCTTAGAGAATATTTAACCTTTCTTCTCGGGGCACAAAATAAATGGAAGTTTGTGAACTTTATATGGTAACATTTGTGCTTTGAGTGAACTTCATGTGCCTCCAGCAAAGCTCTACAACATTCACCACTTCACAGTTTAAAAGTGTGCTCTATTAAAAGGTCAAGAGAAAGAAGCAAAAGAGAAAAGTCCTTCAAGGTTATAAATACATTGGACAGCAAAAACATTTCTGCTCCGCTAAATGCCTGTTTAAATATAAATCTATTAGTCTGATGAGGTCAAGACCTAGAATTGGAATTTATGTCTGTTTTTGAAAGGATAGTCCTGAGATTTCTTCGTTTTCCATTTTGCCCCCTTCCCTTTCTTTCTTCCTCTATGCTTTCTAAACACTTCAAAGTTTGAGATTTTTCACTTTAAGATAAATATAGAATCATAGAATTCATAGAATTTCTTGGGTTGGAAAAGACCTTCAAGATCATCAAGTCCAACTGCAATCTAACCATACTACCCTATCAACCCGTCGCTAAATCATGCCCCTGAGCACTACATCCAAACAGTTGTTGAAGACATTCAGGGATGGTGACTCAGCCACCTCTCTGGGGAGCCTATTCCTGTGCTTAACCACCATTTCGTTAAATAAGTTTTTCCTGTCCTCCAGATCCTTCATAGTTTTTGTTTCTCTCCTTTGGATGCTCTCTAATAGCTTTATGCCTTTATGTTGTTGTACCCAAAGCTGCACTCAGTTCTGGAGGTGAGGCCTCACAGTGCAGACCAATGCAGAACTATCTGCTGAGTTACATACTCCTTCCACAACAAATGGGCCAGCTTTGATAACTTCATTCTCACACTTAATTGCATTATGTAGATAAATTCCACAATTTCCCACTACACTAAATTAGTTAAGATGCTACTTTCAAGCAGCACAGTAACATAGCGTTGGATGTGGGAAACTACAGTGAGGAGCTAGTGCTCCTCCTGTCTGTGCCTGGGAAGATCATGGAAAAGATCCTCTTTGAAGCTATGCTAAGGCATGAGCAATACGAGAAGGTAATCCTTGACAGCCAGTACAGTTTCATCAAGGGCAGATCGCAGCTGACTAATCTACTGGTTCCGGAGTGAGATCACAAGTCAAGAAAGAACAGCTGTCATCTACCTTGACTTGTGCAAAGCCTTTGACATGGTCCCACCCACTGCATCCTTACCTCTAACTTGGAGAAATAAGGATTTGAAGGCTGGACTACTTAGTGGAAAAAGAATTGGTGAGATGGTCACAGCCTGAGTGTTGTGGTCAACAGCTCTACATTCAGGTGGAGCCTAGTTGTGAGTAGTATCTTCTAGGATTCCATCTTAGGGCCAGTGCTCTAAATAATCTCTATCAGTGACCTGAATAGTGGGACTGGATCAAGTTTGCTAATGACACTAAGCAGAGTGGTGCAGTTGATACAGCAGAAAGAAGAAACACCATCCAGAAGACCTGGACAGGCCTGAAACGTAGGGTTATGAAAACCTAACGAGCTTAACAAGGCCAAGAGCATGATGTTGTACCTGCATTACGGCAATTCCAGCTATGAGAACCAGCTGGGAGAAGAACTCAAAAACAGTCCTGCAGGTAAGGACTTGGGGGGTCCTGATGGATGAAAAGCTGGACATGAGCCAGCATTGTGCTCTTGAAGCCTGGAAGGCCAATGGTATCATAGGCTGCATCAGAGTGGTGGCAGCGGGGCAAGGGAGGGATTGCTGGTTGGAACTAGGTAAAATCTCTTCCAACCTGAGCCATTCTACCATGCTTGATCTCTTCTCACCCCAGAAATGAACATATTGCATCTGTCAGCACATTTCCACAGGATAGAAAACTAATTTATTTAAAAAACAACTTCTCTCCAACCACAAAACGAATTCTCAATTGAAGTTTTGGAGAGAGTGTGAAGCACATGCATAACTAAAAAATGTCCTCCAGCCCATACGTGATGGAAAGAAGTGTTTGGCAGTTATCAAACAGAAAGTACAAGCATGAGATTTTATTTTTTGGCTTGTGAATTTCAAGCCTTACTTTGAATAATGTCTGGTCTAAACAGCTTGCAGTCAAGAAGCTACACTATAGTTCCAGGTCTACATCACATCAGAGGCTAAAATTGTCCAGCACCTGCAACACTTGAGTCAATTCCTGGACTCTCTGCTAGCCCAAACCTAATTAAATGTCTTTTGTCATAATAATTAGCCTGTGATTTAAAAAAAGATGAACTTATTTAAAAAGAAATTCTTCAATTTCTTTTTAGGTGAGAGCTATTTACTGGTTGTAGATACATATTCAGATATCAGACGATGTCATGTATTTGCTTTTAGTAAACACATCTCTCACAATTTTACAATGGCCAAGGTCCTGCTTTGCACTAATTGTTGATTTTCATCAAATTTATCACAAACTCAAGCATTTATAATAGAAAATGCTCATTTACATTATATTGTGCTATGCACAAAATTTGGTTGAATAACTTAAAATTTACACCGCTTTTTTTTCCCTCTTTTTTTTTAATCCTGTTACTTATTCCCATTTCTAATCTATTTAGCTTTGAAAACATTCTAGGATCAGGGATCACTTCTACATTTACACTTTGAAATTTCTCACCTTATATTAACACATAAGCCTGAGCCTGGTAGCTCTTTCTAAGGTAACATCTCATCTCTTTTTGAGAAACCACTGGGGAAAATAAAACAACCAACTAAATATAATAGTTTAAATAAGATTTGGTACTGTTTCTCAAGATTAAGGAAGCAGAAACTACAAATTCAAAGCTACTGTGATTTATGGGATACCCAGGGTGTTCCTAAATACTAACCAACAACAAGAGCCTTGCTTCTAAAAGCACAAACATTTTAACAAGTAGGAGTTAGGAAAATTCTGAAATCTCTAAAGGATAACCATATTTACAAAAAAAATCACATTGTGCTCGTTTATCTGAAAACTGACGTTTTTTCCTCATGTGTTCATATATTTTAGTAAGAAAAGAACATGGAAAATTTGGAAAACCTGAACTGGAAATGTCAGGCATTAACTTCACCTCTTACATCTTGTTAGAATGGACATATTTAAACACTGTTAAAGCCACCTGGTTTGGGGCTTAGTAGTTCTAAGCAACTCTTTATATTTATTTATCAGAGCAACGGTGTAAAATGAAATAACAGAAGACAAAGGGAACCTCTTAAAATTTTTAACAAAAGAAGCATTCAATCTACTGCATTACTTAAATTAGGCATATTAAGACTGGCTAAACAAATTTCCAGGGCATAGAAATGAAAAGCGTGTTCTCCAGCCTGCAATGCTGTTATTTTTTTGTGTTCACCATGCTGATGCTTTACTCCAATACTCTTGCATCTTTGCAAATGTGTACTGGATATTCCAAAGGTACAGGCAACTATACTGCCACCTGTGCTAATACACAAGCTTGGATGGATTTGATAAAATGTATACATCCAGGAACTGATGAATGTAGTAACTAAAAGCAGTAGCAAGCCACAACGTAATATTAACACATTTAATAATGTAATATTCAGTAATGCAGTGGGTAAAACCTATTGCTTAAACAATCACAGAAATTGGAGCCCGCATTTCTGGGCAACACTAAAACACCAGTTGAATCTGTATCATGCTTTACACAGTAAAGAGTTAACCTTATCTATGGAAACTCAGCAGAAATACCTGTATTCAGACAAGATTTGCCAGTACTAAATCAAATCAATGAGTATTATGCAATACTTCTTGCACCCACCCACCCTTTGCCTCCAAAAAAGAAGTCACACACCCTGAGTGTGTAAATTTCAACTAAATTATTAAAATTCTACACCACTCTTTGTAAAACTGATATTCATTCTGATAGCATTCCTGCCCCCGCTCAGAAAGAGAGTGAGAGAGAAATTTGAGTATCTGTCCTTAGGGCTGTAATGTATAACTGCAAGAAAACCTTAAAATATGTCACCTTTAAAGGGCTGTTAGCTTTTATCAGAGCTATTTAGGAATTTTTAGGTAATATATTTCCTTTAACAAGTCCTAAGAAAGGCAGATGTTAAAATCTAATAATGTATATGAAATCAAATTTAGCATTTCCTGACATTTGGTACAGATGTTTCCTAACACCCTATTGTCCTATCTGTAAATCGAAGTTACAATAGAATTGAAAAGAGCTGGACTCGATCCTTATAGCTCCATTCCAACTCAGGATATTCTGATTCTATGAGGACAAAATACCACCTTCTCCTCAGTACTGTTATGCAGGGAATCACAACCTCTCATGATACAAACTGAACATCATGAATTGCTTTTCCATCCAATATGCAACAATTTTCTAAGGAGTCACTGCAAATTATAGATGGGAAAAGCTCTGTTTTCCCCCACAAACTCCATGGATTCACATTAACACTGCCTTAATTCCAGTTCAGCTGCGCTCTTACATAGAGCTACCTAGTTGTATAAATATGAAGAACAAGCCCTGAAGAGAGGATCTCAGCTCCTACAGCTTTTTAAGGTGATATTCAGATGCTTCCATTTCTGAAGGCTGTAATACCACAACTCCATAACATTGACCTACATTAAAACGAGACAAGAAATCATTTTACCTGGCCTCTTCAAGGAAACAATGTAAGTTCACGGCTATTAAAAACAAGCAAAAAAACCCGCACACATTTTGACCACGTAGCCACTGGCCACACTGGCAAAAAAAAAGCTTATTATGTATTTAATTCACCTTCTGGTCCTTAATCTCCAAGAATCATCTGCTTGTTTCAGCTTTGGTAACATTCTCATGGCTTATTAGCTTCGCCCCAGATGATCACTGTGTAAGAGTTCTCATATCAATCACCTGCAGTTTCATGCCAACTTGTGAACTTTGTGTCTTTGTCTCTACCACAAGACTAGAAGCACGAGCACAGAACATGAGAAACATCTTTACTGGGTGATTACAAGGTGTTCAGGGCTGTCTGTTACCTTCAAATTTATTCAATGCTCCAAAGCACTTAAATTTATGATTAAATTGAATTAAATTCAATGAGCTGCTATCAGGTTCTCCATGAAAACTGATTACAGTTAAGAGATACTGCTCAAAAGACTCAATCACATTACTGAAAAATATATTCATCACATGAAAAAGGGATCAGTTAGCAACTTCAGAGCAATTAGTACTTATCTTTATAATTCTGACCATCTCCAGAAAGGGTGTTAAGAGCCTATTATTTCCCCCAAAGGGTGACGGACAGTGAAAATCTCTAGTGACTTCAATGAGACAGCATTTGGTTCTGCTGTATGCATAATACAGACTGGTACATATTTTTGTGAAAACTAAGTTATTTATGGTGCAGTATTATACAGAGGAAGATGTTAAGTAAACACAGTAACAACTAAATTGAAGATAAGGAACGTGGCATTGCTGAGTATGCAATTCTGACCTGAAAACAGCTGCCAATTGTTAGAAAATAAGGTGTTACTTGTCCAGCTTTCACAATGATCCTTCACTGCTAAGTATCTTTGCAGAATCCTTTTCCTAATATCACAAGTCTTGTGCTATTTGACATTTTCTATGACTCTATAGCAGAGAATGCCATCCCCCCTCCAGGGCTCACCAAGGCTTCCAGATGTCAGCTAACAAACCCATCTCTCACTGGAGGATTACATCTCAAGCACTCTTCCAGTTAAACATTTCAAAAACCAAGTGATAGCATACTGAATATGGCTAAAAAGTACTTCAGCTGCTCACATTTAATGAGCTGCTAACCCTCCAACAGTTTTGCCAGGGAGCAAAAAGGAGATATTAACAGCAAATAGAGAGCAATAAGGCAATTAATAAATGAAACCTTATAAAAGCAGCTGGTTATTTGCTGTATACGAAACAAAGCCAGCATGCAATGGCTGCCCACACAGCCATATCCCCACTTCCAACAGTGGCCAGCAACAACTGTGAAAGCATGCAGTAACCAAGAAGAACACAATGACACAGTGCCCATTTCTACAAAAAAACGTCTAGGCTCTACTATGGATGCTTTTCATGGCTTCTGAAGCCACGCAGCCAGGACAGCAGCCCTTAGGCTGCATACGTAGGTAATTCTGTCTGCTAACTTCTTCAAAGTCTGCAAATCCCAATGTACTAATTATATTAAATTACCAGTGATAGAAAAATCAAATAAGCATAACATTACAGAAAGCTGCAAATGTCCTAATAGAAACACAGCTCTTTACCAGAAGCAGAAACAGAAACAATAGGATGTTATGACACAGCATCCAGTTACAGGAACTCAGTTCAATGAAACAGCAAGAGCACAGGGATGCATACTGCTGACAAGCAATGACATAAGGTGACATATACACATGCAGATATGCTTAACTGCAAGCTCTGGACAGTGGTCTTCTTTTGATGCTTTACCCTGTTTCCAAAATATTCTAGCATTACTTCAAACCATGCATGTAACTGAACCTTCAGTGGCTTACTTCATCACCCAGCTTCAGTTCCTTGCTACAGTAAATTTGGGGATGTTTCCCCACATAGTGGAGCTTAAGTAAATTTGGGGATGTTTCCCCAAATTTACTTAAGCTCCACTATCTGGAAATCATAACTTTAAACAAGTTTCAGATGATGAATACACCAGGAGACAGCATTCTAGACTTTAAAACAGATAAGTAGAGTAAAATGATTATTTCTGGTTTGTTCCACGTTTTTGCAAATACATTTTAATGGCATTCTCCCACATTTCAAAGTCATTTACATTGCAAGTGTAAGCAAGCAAGTGACTCTACACAAAAATATTCGTGAAAATATTTTAAAACATTTATTTCAGATCAGTTTATCATCTCTATGCACATAAGAAACAGTTCACATGTGAAACCATAAATACTGAATACTAGAAGCAATTCCTCCAGTAAGGAATCTGAAAAAAATGCAGTGCCTGAAATCTATCTTTAGAAAACAGTCAAAGCAATGAATAATTGAAAACAAGATGAGTCCACTAAAAAATTTGCAAGAGAAAGAGCTAAAATCATGAGTGTTTTTTGCTGAAGTTCCTCTTACACTTTTTCCAGCTGTTTTACATAGCATTCTATCTACCTTGAAATACGTTTTATAATAATTATGCATACAGGATATTCATCCTTCAATTTTACCATTCCATAACATCCACCAAAATGTAACTTTTTCATCTATTTGAGGATATTTGCATTCCTTTTCAATGCAAGACCCATGAATCTGAACAGGATAATAACGGTGTACTAGAAATTAGCATCTCAGGTGAGAAACTTGAATTCTATTCAACAGTGGACTAGCTGGAAAAACCCCATTCTACCAAGGTTTCCAGCCCATGCACAGCCACAGGCATCCACTTGAAGACCCAGGTCCTCCCCTCAGGGCTGAACTCTGGTACACATCACATCCAGAAGAAGCACGTGGACGCAGTTTTGGAGCACTTTGACCTGAAGATGACACCCACAACCATATCACCAGCGTCCCCTTTTCTCCTCTACACACTGAAACAGAGTATTGCAATAGAAAAAAAGTTCTGAAGCCACTGTCAGTTGTTTCACTTCTCCTGAACACCCATAAAGTCACATATTTTGTAACCCACCTTACCTGTACAGACAACTTCATAGAGTCACAGAATGGTTTGAGCTGAAAGGGACTTTTAAAGGCCATCTGGTTCAATTCACCTGCAATGAACAGGGACACCTACAGCCACACCAGGGTTCTCACAGCCCTGACTTGGAATGGCTCCAGGGACAAGGCATCAACTTCACTGTGTGAATTTTGAAACCATTCTTGTACGAAATTAGTGACTTGTGGGATACTTCCAATTCTGAATCCACAGAAATAGCAGGTGTTTAAAATAAATACCAGCAAGGTGCATCATTTGCACATACATTAAGTCCTCACAGAAGCATGCGGATGGTGACCAGCAAGGTACCCGCAGAGCAACATCAGCGTTCCAATGCAGGAAACTCAGAATTCCTAGTTAACTGGGGATGGTTTTCTCTCATGATTAACTAGCAAATGAAAGCTCACAGTTCCAACCTCATCCAGCCAGACACAGAAGTGCGTTTGAAGGACATTCACTGGTGAGGCTGCAGCAGCTACATGACACCTCAAACGCCAGTGACAACACATGCCTGGCCAGCTGTGGGATGCTTCCCCAGGAAGTTCCATGGTTTCCTAGGATCTGTACTCAAGATGAGGAGGATTCACAAAAAGCATGCAGCTGATTAGCTTTACCATACCATCTCCTTTCTGCAGACAGTTTCCATCTCACAAAATACTTAGTATCCCAAAATGTTGTGGTATCTTCCTGACTAACAGATGCTATTTGGCTTATACAATGGCTCTTTAGTTCCAGATTGCAATGACTTGTAAGAAACCAGAGTACAGTGCGTTTTCGTAGCACTTGGCAATGCACGAGGCTGGAAATACAAAATACCACCCAGAAATTTATGTATCTCTAACTTTTGGATGAAAGGTTGCTGTATAGAAAGCTGGGGTTGTTCAGATCTCCGTATTTCAGAACTGTTCGTTCACGTTAACTTTCTAGCGCATATGAAGCAGGAGCATATTGCCTTTCTGGGGCATTTGCATGGGCAAAGCCTGTTGTGGAAAGATCTCCAATGTTTCTTCTCACCAAGAAGGGCTCATATCCATATCTGAAGCTCTCACGTCACAACATGGTTACACATGACAAGGAGATATGATTCATCTGAACAAAGGTGTGGGTCTTAAACGTGTTACAAAAACCCTGGCTGCTTTTCAGCACTGGTCCTTCCCTGCAAGTCACCACAAACTGTGGGCATGCACACCTACTGCTAGGGGCCACAAAATCATCTTCACATCAGAGCCCAGGCAGGGGAACCTCTACTCTCTGCACACCACAAAGTATGGCTGTGCCACAGCCAGCCCTTAAGCTTGCATAGCAGGAACAGCACTCTTTCATCAGCTCTTAAATTCCAAGGGCTCAGACCACAACAGAGAGCACTGCAATGTTTGCTCAGGCAGCACTGCGCGTTCTGTGTGTTTTATGATATAGCTGAACAACAAACAGTAAAATACAGAAAATTGTGTGCTCTGGGGGCTCTGCATTGTGCCATACACGCGTGCTCAGGGAATAAAAGCTGCCAGCCAGAAAAATAATCTAAAACTGAATTTAGTACATTAGGTATTTTACTTAAAAATAAAAAGAAAATGACCGTAAGTACAAGCAACTTGGAAACAAATATTTTGGTAGCTGCAATAAGAAGTGGATTTCAGAGTTTTCAGGCTTTAAACCACCAAAACAGCCATAAGCCAGTAGATTTACAGAAACTACAAAACGCAGTTTAAACGCGTATGTTTCTATCAGTAGAAGTGAAGGCACGGGCTGCATATGTGAGTAAAAATTTGCATGTTATAATTGTTTCTACAAAAGAGTGAGATTGTCATACTAAGTGACAGCTGTCTCCTTGCTTGAGAAGCTGAATTTTAACTAGTTTCAGCAGTCAGCACATAACAGTTCTTTGAGGTTTTTTTTGAGTTACCCACCATGATATTTTCTAATACATATTTAAGTATTTATTTATTTTTTTTTACTCTGAGATAGGAAAGCATGTTTTTCTAGTTGCAGTTGTACACGTAAAGATTACTGATAACTGTATTCATGAGGAACATAAATTGGCACACTGACAAGCAGACAAGATGCTACCAGGCCTGCTACAATAATGCAGTTCTTAATAGATGGACAATCTTTCAGCAATATTTGCTTTGCCTATGAGCATACTTGGAAATGCACAGAATGATATCTGAATACACCATAAATGAAAAAAGGACATGTCTATAGATCTCCACACAACTTTTGAATATGGGTGCATTTAAGGCAGAAAAACCTTGGCATATTTTTCTACGAAGGACACACTGCAGAAGACAAAGCAGTACTTGGCAATAGCAACATCCCTGCTCAGGAGCCACAGAAGGGGGAGGAAAACAAGTGGCAAACCCATCCTTCAGGACACCACGAGCTCCCTGGCTAGCACAGAGCAGCTGAGAGAGTGTTAGTGTATGCAGGCAGGGTCACAAGGAGATTCCACCACTGTTTGTATGCACAGCATTAGGAAAGATTCCTCTCAGTGCTGTTAGCAGCATTAGCATAATGCCCAGATCCAAAACCAAAGGAGACAGACGTTGCCCTCATGCTCATGTCCAACTTTCTACCATACAGTATATGAAGCCATTTCTCTAAAGATGCCACGATACTTCTTTAAGTGATACCAGCACATTTCTGATGGCTACAAGTGACGCAGCATGCATTATCCTTGCAATCTAAACCTAGAAATGCATTTGCTGTTGCTACAAATAACAGCAGGAGCCAACCACCTCAGGATATATTTTTAAAAACGCATAAAGTTCGGAAGTCGTAGCCAAATTTAAATCACATTTAAATGCTGGGTTTCAGTACATAAACTGCAGAGAAACTATAACCACAGAGTCATTAAGGTTGGAACAGACCTCTAAGATTATCTAGTCTAATCATCGACCATAACCACTGTAGCACTAAACCATGTCCATCAGTGCCATATTTACCCTTTTCTTGAAAACCTCCCAAGATAGTGGGGATTGCCTCCCACCACCTCCCTGGCAGGCAATAGAGGTGATGAAAGTCTTTAGCTAGGATTAAAAAGTCCAAAGTTGTGCCGAGAATCTCTGGGCTCACAGTGAGTGATGGAGGAAGATCACTGCTCTCATCAGCATAACTGCTACTTGCTCATGTCTGTGGCACTGCAGCTTCTTCCAGTATACATGAAGACCTGAGTACTTTGTTCTAAAGATACGTAGCATGCACTGTGAAAATGCTAACCCATCACGAGAGAAAGTTGATAATAAACATTTCATTCCATGGTTGGATTTTATATCACATAACTGCTAAAGAATTAACAGCCATTATTTTAAAACGCAGAGGAGATAAAAGGTTAACATATTACCAACTATTAATGGCTACCTTATAACAGCAAGTGTTTAAAAAAAATAATAAAATGGAGTGAGTGAAGACTGCTCAGCCCCCGGTGCAGTACTGCTGACATCCTGTAAGAAGCCTGTAATTCTGGTGACCTGCAGGCTGTTTACACAGGCCTGTTTTTGGAAGAATTTTCTATACAGTTCTGCCAAAATGCCTCCCAATATTTATTAAGGAGCCTCAAGACACTTTTTCCTCTGTAAGGCCCTGACATCACATAATTAGCACGTCCAGTACTCATAAGTAGCTTCCCTGAAGCATTTGCTTAGCCAGGATTTGCCTTGCCAAACAGCTTTAGCTTTTATTATATTCATGAACAGAGAACTATTTGGAGCTCTATCTCTTCAACATAAAGCTTTGTGTACTTCCCTCAGTTCCCTCCTTCCCTCTCATCATATATATATATAAAGAAAGAACATAGAGATGCACCCACATAAATCTGCTGAAATGCATACATCCTTCCATCTTACATAGACTTTCTTAAGATGGCCTTTACTGAAAGCGCTGGTCACCTTTGGCAGGACATTTATATTTGCTAAAGCACCAGACCTTGTTGGTCCCATCATGTAATGTACATCCACTCATTCCCAATATGCTGTTAAACACTTCTTGATTTCCCAAAATTATGATGAGCAATTCCACCCATTAAGGTGAAAGGTCATGTGAACAGGACACTACTGGGGAGGGGGGGGTCAAAGAGTCTTCCAACACAGATATTTCTGCTGCCATAGAACAACTGCAATTATTTACTTATTCAGAAGAGCAGTGCATAGCTGCACTTCACCTTAAAAGCACCCAAGGCTCTCTGTGTCCATCAGCCCAAGGAGCAGCCAACATGGGTGTTCATCATCTCAGTACTGCAGAGCTGCCTCCAGCACATTCTTGCCAGGTGCCAAGCTGACTGCTGGTTCAGACAAGAAGAAAAGTGTTTTGGGGTATAAGCAGACCGTTCCTTGGCAGGCATCAATATTATTCACTCTTTGGTCAACCATTCTCTGCCAAGAAAGAGAATCAGGCCCAAGAACCATGCACACTGTCAATACTTCCAAGGCAAAGTGACATTGAGCTAAGCATAATGTAAGGATAACCATGCAGCCTCCTACTCTTCCTTTTTGAAGGGATAAAAGGAAAAAAGAGCTATTGAAGAGTAAACTGTGAGCGAATTCTGAACTTAAGACTGTTTCTACTGGGTATTACTAGAATTGCAGGCAGAAGAAACGAAAAGAGATGTAATTTCAGCAGTATTTTCTCTGGGGAGACCTGATTGACAGTGGCATTTCAGTATTGAAAGAGGGATGTGAGAAAGAAAGGGACAGCCTCTTTAGCAGAGTCTGCTGTGATAGGACTGGGGGAAGTGGCTTCGAGCTAAAAGAGGGGGGGTTTAGACTAGATTTAAGGGAAAAGTTTTTTACAATAAGGATGGTGAGGCACTGGCACAGGTCACCCAGAGAAACCTGGTAGAAACCCTGTTCCTGGAGACACTCAAGGTCAGGCTGGATGGGGCTCTGAGCAACCTGACGGAGCTGTAGGTGTCTGTTCACTGCAGGGGAGCTGGACCGGGTAGCCTTTAAGGGTCTCTTCCAACTCAAACTGTTCTACAATTCTATGACTAAAAGTAACAAACAAAAGCAATAGCACAGATGAAGGGAATCTGAGGTTATAAATATATAGACCAAAAGCACACAAGCACAAAATACAAAAGTATCTTCAAGTACCACAAATTCTTAGCAAGATTTGAATGGGTTAAACATTCAATGTATTTAATTTGATAATTAAGCAGACTTTTGCACCTGAAGTGAATCCATACAGAACTATCACAGTGAGTAACAAAAATAGCTTATTTACCATGGTATTATGCTTTTTAAAAAATACCTAGACTTTACAGTATGAAAACAAACATTTTACACATTTTCTAAAAATAATTAATATGCTAAGCCATTCTTGATTGGAATTTATTATATGAAGGATGCCTTAGTTCTTAAATAACAAAAGCATTTACTAGATGTAAAAGCGTCAGACACATTAAAGAAACTCAGTTCCAATGTCTAGCCTTGTTTTCATTCCTTGACTGATTTGCTTTGGTAGCTATTTCAAATTCAATACAAAAAGGGAAGATTTAACTTGAAATAAGTGTAATGGGACTTTACATACATTATCTTACAAACTTTACACAGAATCTAATCTTGATAGAAATATCATATTCCAAATAAAATCTGCAGTATCGCCAACTATTTTACACTGCAATATTTTCTAATGTAACTTGATTTTGGTTAGATGGCTTAAAAACAGCCCTGTGCATTGCACCTCAAAGTTATTATTTCAATACCAAGTGGAAGTTTCTTAAGGAATCTACACCTTAACACATTTCTGTTGCAATTGTTTCATATCTCTCTATTGCAAAAGTGACATTGGAAGTATTTTCTCTTCCTGCTGCTTTCCAAGTAAATTTGCTTGCAGTAGAATTGCCTGCTACTCACTAGAGCATCCACAGCTGTGCAATACATTTCCACTGAACCATTACCTAACCGCCCCACACAAAAAGGTCATTGCAGTGAAATCTGAACTGATGGAACAAGCACTCATCCTTACATTCCGCGCTCTGCGTTAATGACTGACTGAACAACACCGTGCCTACAGCCAACTGACAGGAATTCTAACCTGATTAAATGTCCCGGTATGTTTTAATACCTTCAAATGGAATTTTTATAGCCTGTTCTGCACGCATATTATTAATACAGAACCATCAAAGAAACCACAGACAGGCATAATAGCTCATCAATTTGTAGCCAAGCACTTTTGACCTTGAAAAATCAGCTGTCTTTCAGATTAATGTAGCTATGTTTTGGGCAGAAAAAAAAAGAAGCTATAAAATTATCATGCTTATTTTTGTCACATGCCAGCAGAGAAGTATGCAATAAAGGCCATGCTGCTAGCTTCTTATTGATATTGCCATCAACCTCTGACATCTGTATTAGACTCTCAGAGACCTATTTCTAATAAAAATCCACTTAGACATTAACATTTCAGCTATAGCGGATCACAAGATGCACTGAGAGCAGGAAGGTGCATTCTGAAGCCTGACTTCCACTCCCCCATCAGCTAATTTTCACATTTCCTGTCCTTCACAGACAATCCAAGGCACTTAAAAAACCACCTCTAGTTTGGATCACACCATCCACCCACAGAAAGGGTCGAAGGCTGTTCTGGGGAAGGGGAGGGAAGGAGGAAGGATGATAAAGGGCAAGGACAAGTGGAAGACAGGAATATCAGCCCCATCTCTAAAAGGGGTGGCAGCAGATATTGTCTTGGTGATGAATTAATAATAGTTATAATACTCATTGAACAGAGATATTTTTCTTGGGGAATAAATAGCACTTGAGTAAAAACTAAAGAAGATGAAGGCCATTTCTAAAGGCCAGCTTTCATACAAGAGAGAAGCCATCAGCAGGGTTGCTCGAAGACTGGTGTTTTGAGCTGAGACACAGGCAAGCTCTACAAGGTAAATGGAGCTCCAAATAATCCCAGACTACAGAATATCTCCTTGCATGCCTGAGCTAAAGACTCGGGGAAATGGAGATTAGTTTTCTTTATTATTTTTCCTTTTGCTATCAAGCACTGCACCGTGGGTTATTTCTTGGTAGCTTTTCAACTTACATAAATAAACAAACGTATGTCTGAGCAGACAAAGAAATGCTCGTCTTCCATTTTCCAGCAAAAGACCCAAGACCCCTCTTTTACATCTTCAAAGAATACTTCTCACGTCACTCAAATTAAGAAAAATGCACGATGGTCCAATCTAACCAAGGTGTCTCACTCCAGAAATGTGCTTCTATCACTCTGCAGTTGATATTATTAACTGCATTACTTACATAAATAATTTGTAGTGGATAGAATAATGAATTATTTTTTTTCCAAACACTTTTAGCCTGAGTATGCTTTTTTTTTTTGCACTAATATATTCTGTGGGAAGAAAAAAATAGAAAAAACATCCTTCTCCAGTTTATGTTCCCTATTTCTCTATAAAAGACTTTTTGGAAAATTACCTATAACACGTCTTGTGTATGTTTATTTTTAATACATACAGTCTACCTCAATCATTTTCCCTCAGGCTTGATTTGCTGGAAAACAAAGTGGGAAGATCCTGTTTCTCCTGGCCTGGCTTTTTATCCTTTAGAGGAATTAATGAAAAAAGAAATGTCAATAAAACGCGCAACTGGGAACAGTATGAGAAGTACTCCCACACAAGGTTTTTAAATGCTCCCTCCAGCTTGATTAACAACCTGTACCATGCAATCAATTAAAAACCCAACTAAGACAGACATCCTCCATTCATTTGTGTAATTATAACGTGGCATCCAGCAGAAACGTTATTTTAACAGGTAACAGAATCATTGTGTATATCTGAATATTAACTCTACCCAGTCTTACAGTTACATTAATGTATTGTGAAGAATAGATTGCCAGAGAAGTCACACAAACATTATTTCCTACTGATATAAATGGCCAACAAGGTGAAAACAGCTACAAGGCTGGTTAAAAAAAACCAGGAAAATTAGGAACCTACATACTGATCAAAGATCGCATACAAATTGTATATTTTGTGGTGATTCTAAATCCTGATTTTTGTTGCTAAGTGTTGGATTCCTCAAAATAATTGATGTTAATAAAATCATTAAGTTACCCTTCAGTCACCTTAGCACCGTCTATATTCGAAGCATCAGAGAAACAACATCCAATTTATCCACACTGAAATATCTTTTTCTGTGCCACACCAGGATTTGGAGAAAACAAACTTCTAGCCTACATGCAAACACCACACCTGAAGATGTCCCGAATTTCATTTTACCTCCATTCTCCCAGAAGCAATTTACCCAGCACAAAACAGTGTCAAACACCAGCATGCATACCTCTGCTGTTAGTGAGCTGACCTAGTGAACCATACAATGAAACATGCACCATCCTCACAAATAAATGCTTAGTGCTCCAGTTAAAACTTGACCTCTGGCAAAATTGAACTAGCACAAGGAGATAAGAGAATTCAGGTCTTTGTAACAATAATAATAGATGTTGAATTGCCACTTTTTCTTAAGATCAAAAGCATTATAAAAAGAGACTCCTGACTGTTACTCTTACTGTGTTTTAACTTGCCTAATGGAGTAGTCTTGTAGCACATAAAGGGAATTCTCTGAGGATGAAACTGAGCAAAGAGGCAGTACCCCGGAGCCAGACTGAAGCACTTCTTTCAGTGGACAGGACAGAACGACAAATACTACAAAATCATCTCCAGCGTATTCAATATGGATACGATGTTCTCAGAACCACTATCCCACCCTACCAGACCCATTTCTGTTGGGCTGTACCATCTGCTAACAAGGACATAGTCATAACGTATCATTTGCACACGGAGGGCTCAGCATGCCTAACATCTAACACTAAATGTTAGGTACGGAGCTTCCTAGCAGCTGTGATGCAACGTGGTGTTTTCTATAGATTGCATTTTCTGATTTTCAAAACGTTAATGCTTGAAAAATTTACCTGCTTAACCCAACGCTTTTAGCTAATTTGAGTTCAAAATTCAGTCTACATAAAGGGCAGTGTGAAAGAATTCAGGCACAACGTGAGTGGCAACTGTATTCGCTACTCAGCATTTAATTTCTGACGTCGGTTTTTCAGGTTACATTTCCTTCCTCCTGAATCACAACCAAAACCTCATTTTAAATATCAACTTTAGCAATTCAAATGAAAATACAAAGAACGTGTTCTGGCATCATATTGTCTTAGAGGACTTTCGGGTTCTATTCACAGAAAGTTAATTAGACAAGCATTCTTAAGGGGCAGATGACTTCTTTTCAAAGGTAAATAAAACTGAATTTGCAGTTATACGGGGAGCAAAGGTATGTAGTTTCTTATCTACAGAGAGCTGTGCTCTGGCTATTGACAAAGCAGCACCTTCACCCGAAGCTCTGAAACGGTACAGGAGTTTCTAAGGAAGGAAGTTAAGTGATAGCTTTGCTGAGAACATTCACAAAGCATTCATCCATAGGTTTAGTCACACATTGCCCAACAAGGCTGAAGTATACATTCCTCTACAGATAGCATTGATGCAAACATGCATCTGAATTACATTATAAACTACTATTGCAAAAAAAAAAAGCATTGCTGTTACGTGGTTAGTGAAACTCGCAGGGTTTAAGGAAATACACAATTTGAAGAGCTTCTCATAGCACTGAGAGATTCTGTTTTCCATTTTCCCTCTTATCAGCTTTACACCAACAAAGCCTTCTCAGGTTTTGCTGGTGCCATTTCTCATTCAAGTCAATAAAAATGAAACAGGATACAAGGGAAACTAACTATAACCACTAAAATAAATGAGCAAGTTCCTGTATCAGGATGACACCGCTAGAGAATCTGCAATAGAATGCAGACTCCTTTTTGCTGTATTTTTTTGTAGGCACATTTTAAAGAAAAGATATCTGCAAAAAAAAAAACAAAAGCATCTGAAACAACTGCACTTTAATGACAATTCTATGATGTTAGAAATTAATTTACATTGTTTAGTGCTTTGGGGGACTTCATTCCCCCTCCACCCTGGATATCTTATCAACAGACAAGTTCATTCCATCACTGACCATTACATTCTTTATCACAGACAGTACAGAAACAACCACCCATATAAGCTGGTACACAAAGAGCATGATAGGGCAGTTTGCTGGTGCTATTAGAGATTGGGCTCACTATCCCCAAAAAGTGAGGGAGCACACAAAAAAAGCAGTGCAGTTCTTTAACTTCCATGCTTCAGAGAATGAGACTAGATCAAGAAATAAGGCCAACAGATTAACTCAGAAATACTCTTGGAATATCAAAACTCAGCCTCTGGCTAAATGGTAAACAAAAGGCTATCACCTCCTCCCAAACCTTTCTGAATGATACTCCGACACTCACATCCACCTGAGCACATTACCATGTCCTACCTTCTCATGCTTTCTTCTCCCACATACTTGTAGCCACCCATAGCATGGTGCCCTGTGGCACACTACACAATGAGTATCACTCCCTCAATATTTCATGGACAAGAAGTACTGTAAGAAAATAACATTGTTTTTAAAAAGCAGTAAAAATAACAGAAGGGTGTACTGCGTTTTCAGCTAATTTACTCTTACATAAATAAAGCCAAAACATAAAGAGGTGATCTAAAATCTTCACTCTAGAACAATCCAAGGGGAAGGTATCATTTCATACTAAGAACAAACCACAGTTTTAGCCTCCATTTTGCTCTCTTCTCTCAGACCTGAAATCTGTTCTAAGTACACTAAGAGTGTACTTAAAACTTGTGAAAATAGTCATCATACTACTGTGTTGCTAAATGTGTAGCCTGGACAGCTGAGTGAGTAACAGAAGCTAGACACATTAATTTTACCTCAGTCAAAGCAACTGCACGTGTTAGCTTTGCTGCTTAATTATTAAGAACAGTGACCATCTGCATTAACAGCTGTGCAGCACAGATTGTAGTTCCATTTCAAGAAGGACTTCCGGTTTTCATATGCCAAACTTCTTACCTGTTTTTTTTTCCCTAAAGACAAGATTGGCCAAATACATTTTTTTCTATATTCCTCATTTTGTGTTGCAGTGCTGCTCCAGCCTACATGACACGCTTAGCTATTGCTGCTGTCACATTTTGACCCCTTCCCCTTTGTCCTGTGCTTGCTTCTTCTGTTCAGAGATACTTCTTCCCACACCAGTGTATGTAAATACATACTAAATCCCTTTCTCAGCTAGTCTTATCAGTACAGATTTAGTTCTTCATAAAGGCATGCCTCACTGGCTGTTTACCAAGCTGTAGCTACTAAGCTCAGAACAAAAGTGCTGGTCAACTCCTGTACAGTTACAGTATGCCAAAGAACAAAAGCATTTATCCCACGTATTAGTCTTTCAAATAACTCAAAGCAGATAAAATGACACAAGGGTAGCAGAGTAAAAACTACTTCTAGCATACCATGAAGTACACACACAGCTGGATTATAGAGTCCTATCAAAGCCATCAGAAATGGGGAACGACTAAATGGGTAGTTTTATTATGGAACATCTAGTTTTTGTTCTACCTGACACACAGCAGGTGTGCAATTTCTTGTTCTCCTGTGCTGTATTTGCACACTTTGTGTATTGTCGGATTTATAGGTGTGGGTGTGAATATACACATGTACAAACCAAAGAAACCTCAACAATTAATTCTTATTTTAATGCTTTTACCAGATTTGTCAAATACGGGGAAGAAAAAAAAAAGGTGATTTTCTGGACCATAACTCAGTGTCCCAGAACACAGTTATTAACAGTTAAAAGAGAACAGATAAATCTGGCAAACACTTCAGCAAATCAGCACTTCAGGGAAGCACATATGGTTCTGCCTTATGCCCAACTGCACAGCGCCAACAGGAAGAATAGGAGCTTGATTTAACATCCAAATCATTACTAGGATTTTATTTCTTTTTTAATATCTGTTAAGCAGGAAAAACGTATTGCTTCACATCTCTAGCACAAGATGGCCTAATTCTAAGTTAGGTAACTAAGCTGCTGACACACAGAGGAACCTGCACTCAGTATATGTTCATAAGTATAAGTTCAGGAACCCCAGTTGAGATCAGCACATCCGCTAGCTACCAGATCAGTTTAACCCTGAAAGACATGCTAGCCAGTGTCTCCTTCACGCCTCTGGGATCATAGCAGCAAGTTTGATCCCGCTCTTCATTATCCCAAGAGCCCTCCCAAATCCTTCTGATCTCCAGAAAAGGCTATGTCTGCACAATCAGAACCCTAGCCCTTGGATTTCTCCTTGCCAGAGCAAGGCTCGTCAACAGTACAATGATGGCAATAGCAGAAAAGACTTCCTGCAAGTTCTGTTAAAAAAAATCATAAATTTAAACAGTTTGGGTAAAAAGAAGTTGGATGACTATTTAGTTACAACTTTGTCATCTAATGTTACTGCAGGGAAGAGTACTGCAAATTAACTTTCCGTAAAAACACACGGGTACAGAAATTAATGTGTCTGGAGAACTTAAAAACATTTACACAGAGCTGGAAATACATTAATTTTTTTTGTTTTCTTCTCTTTGGTCTTCTTCCAAGCCTTAAGACCAATAAACTTATTTATGGAAGTTCACTGCTGATAAAAGATTCTAAGAGAGCAAATTGTGCAAAAATGCACAAATTTTTATTATTTAAATTTGTTAAATTAGCTCCCAGGTAATTTTTTTTTTGTTGTTATTATTTTCCTCTACTTTAAAATTGTTAAATATTTATGATCCACCAAAGGATTAATGAAACTGAATAAGTATTATGTATAGGCTCTATAAGGTCATTTGATTTCTCAGGATTTTTAAAATAGGCTAAAGAAAATGAAGGAATTTCCATTTACCCTGGATCACTGCACTGGGGCTCCAAGATCTTTAATACTGGGGCTCCTTCTAGTTTGTAGCTTCGTAGCTTTGCAGATAGCACACAGCAGTTCAAAATGTGAGAGGCTCCAGGTGGATGTACTGGCTGTGATATATGTTCTAATAAAGCTCTGCTCCCCGATGAGTATATGCACCATGTGGAGGAAAAAATTATTTAATCCAACAAGATAGGCTAAAGCAAAACCATTATTCTCTGTGACCTGACTCCAACGTGACTTCTTTGGAACGCTCTGTGAGACACACTTTGTATGTGTGGTCCCAGATCTAATTAACACCCCTGGCAATTGCTGATTTTAATCTTGCTGCACTATTTTAGCTCAAGTCCAAGCTGCCTAAGAGACTTCCTTTTCTTCCTCTTCTGTTTCTCCAATTAATTAACAGTAGCTGCTCTCTTGCTAGTGGACCATAATTTCACTTGCTGCTGTTCCACCACGCACAGACGCAGATCTGGATTCCTATATTCTTGCTGACGGTTCATACAGGTTCTGAAGAAAACTATACATTTTACCACTTATTTATTTTAAAAACATCTCTTGTACAGCGTTTCTGTGGTAATGCTGTGGATAAAGCCTGCAATTGATGGACATGGTTCTCCCAGGATGTACAAGGAGCCAATTTTTCTCCTCCCTACAACCACTATTCAACATACTCAGCTCTTCTGAATCCCTCACTCTATTTCTGGCTATAAGTTCCCTCTGATGCATTTCCCATGAGTCACTTCAACTACGCAGAACAAGTACCACAACTCTACACCAACGCCTTGTAATACTGAGAAGTTGTAGTGAAAAGGATCTCGTTTAAGCACTACTACATTAACACGCTGTCTTTGGGGAAGAACAGAAAGCAGTGGAAATCAGGCAAAAGAACAGAAAGAACAGATCCTAGCACTAAAAAGAACTATCACTCTTACCAGTAAGAGGACTCGTAGGTCAGACAAGAATGCTGAAGGTAAACAATAAAGAAAACTTTCCTACAGCTCAATTGATTGCTCAGCTTTGCAGTTCAGACATGAAGATATGGAAAGAATTAGGAGAGCCTGCAAACCTCTCAGGTAAATAAAGTTCTACTATTCATCAATAAGTCATATATCACTACTTTCCACATTGTGGCCAGCTCTAGGAGCTTGCGTGAGTGCTCAGACCTTGACCATCATATTCCAATGACAGCGCAAGGCAACAGATAGACGTTCCTGTGAAAAGCCAGCATTAAACAAAGAAACAAAAAAAAGGACTACCCTCGACTATCCACAAGTACTGGTCGTTAATTCTTTCTTACACAGCCTAGTGCCAAGCCATCTGAAAACCTCTAAAGCTGCATTAGGACTCACCATAGGTATTAAGGTAGTAGGAGTAATCCACAGACCTCATGAACCATGAACAGTCTTAATGCTTTCTGTTCCTCCTAAAGGAGAAACAAAATAGTTTTTCCCAAGAATCCTCACCTCACACTGATTTTCAGACTAGGGTGAATACGCTTTACAGTATTAGCTCCTCAGAGTTATCCACAGGCTTACACTGTTCAGCATACCATTTTACTTTTTAACTCCAGCAGACACCAGCAGTTTTGCCAGCCCCCTTTAATTCAAAAAAAAACCTCAAATGAAAACCTTGACTTAATGATAACCAAGTTACAAGCTTCTGCTCCCTGGCAGGAAGAACATCTGTGTTTTGCTTTGGCCAAGGAAACCTTGTTACGTTTGAGGTCACCTGGCATTATAACCTCACCTACCTCTTCTGCCTCTCCTGCCTGGCCCTTCTACTCTAAAAGCTCTCTCAGAAGTCTCTTCCTCACTCACCTGTCCATTAGAGCTAGAGCAGTGCAGAGCATTCTAACTAATGTTCTTTCTAAAAAAGAAAGAAAAAAAGTTTTTCCTATATTGTTTGCTTTAAATAAAGTCTTAAACACCTGCAGCTAATTCAAAGCAAATAAAGCACTTACGTCTTCTCAGACTAAGAAGCTCTAAAACACTTTAAGGCTATTATAATACTTTATATACCATTTATCAGAAGAAATATAGCTGGCACGTTCACCTTAACAAATTCACTTTTTCTAGTTTATTTTTAAGCTCATCTTAGGTAATAACTTGAAAAACCTTTATTTCTTCCATTTTGCATATTTTTGTTACTTTGAGTACTTGAGTTCATACACAGTAAAAGGAGAAGATATACATGTGAAAATATACTTTACTATCTCATGTTACAAGACAAAAAAACTAAGATCCAGATTTTGTGAGACAAAAGCATTTCATCTAGCAATACATGAAAATGAATTGCCACTCTGGAGCAACATCAGGTCAATCCCTTTCAAAACACCACAGGACTGCATACATATAGAAACAGAAAGACCACTAACAGACTAAAGAAAGAGGAAAACAAGGAGAAAAAGATTTCTCATTCAAAGAGATGTGCATATGAATTTCCTATACCTGCCTGTCTGTGTAAATGTAGACATGTTAAAAAATGTAGTTGTACACAACGATGTTGAAAGTGGACCAACAGAAGCAGCTCATTATTCCCACATAACTACATGCTGCTAAAAATTTAGTAGCTAGCAAGAAGAATCACGTACGCTGTATTAGTCAGTTCTGGTACAGGCCCACAATATTGGCCTTATTTCTTTCATATTAATAGTTTTCTATAGTTTTATGCTTTCATAATTTAAAATCCATCTGTAATGATCATATTCTTGTTTTGCTTAGCAGCCTAAATGTAACTTATTATCAGCATAATAGTCAACTGAAGCTTTCTTCCAGTTTAGGTTACCACTGCCAGAGTATTGCAAGATGAAGTACCAACACAGAAATATTTCATAAATATTGTGTTATTAAAATAGGTGAAGCAAGAGTAAAAAGCAAGCTAAGAAAACCGTATTTTTGCATCTCTCCAAGGGTTGCTCCAAAAGAGCTGCCTCCTATTTTATTCTGTTGGCCCACAGCATCAGAGGCAGGTATTGGTGGTATGGCTGTAGCGGTGGAACCTTCCCACCAATATTCTGTTACATTTTGTTATGTGATGGGCCACGCTTACAGAACGGCACCTGACATGGAAGTAGGTGTGAAGCAAGGGTGAATTATTCCATATGATTCAACACTGAACTATTCCATATGAAAAAATACCACGCTTGCTGAACATTTACAGAGACCAACCAGTGGATGCAAACACAGTGAGGCGGTGGGTGGTGCATTTCAGCAGTGGTGACAGCAGTGTGACAGACAAGCCATGTTCCAGACAGACATGCATAGCTGTCACACCATGAAATGAAGAGCATCTCAAACATGCATAGCTGTCACACCATGAAATAAAGAGCATCTCAATCAACCCCTCAGTGCGTATTAGCTAATCCTGGTGACTATGTTGAAAAATACTGTTTTGTAGCTGAGCGTATGCTTTATGAAGTAGCGTTACTGTGCCCTTTATACCCGTTATAGCTTCCATTGTCATAAATGGGAGGCGTTATTTTCTGAGCAACTCATTTTATGATCATGTCCTTACTCACAGATAATGTTCTGCTACTGATCTATTCTTTTCCCACTGTGGCTTCTGCTTCTTACTGTTCCTTCCCTTACATGAACCTTTTCTTAGATAACATACTTGAAGACAGGACATGAATCACTTGTGTCATTACCATTCCATCTGGAACTAGAAGAATTCAACTTCAGTAATTGAATACATGAAAAAAATTGAGGTATCTAGCTAGTAAACTAATATGTACTTTTTACTTACTAGAATAACTCCATTCACATAGTCAGAAACATTATTTGCATACAGTCCTTTAAAATAAATTCCTGCTTGGGAGTGCTGGTTTGGTTTTTGTTTGGTTTTCCTATTAATACCTTCCAAAATATTGCTTCTTTCGGGGAATTATTTTTGCAGCACAGTATGTTCCAAGGAGCCTCACAGAAACCTGAAGTGAAATTTGCTGAGACAAGGAGAGAATGTCATCTTGCTAATTAGAAGAGGTTCTATCATTTAAGACCTTGTAACTATTTTCAGACTGTTTAGCAATTAGGGAAAACTACTGAACGCTTCTAAAAAAGTTATAAATAGACTACTTGACTGCACTGAATTATTAAATCATCCATCTACTGCACAGCAGCTGCATGATTCCACCAGTCCAACCTTCTTGGTTTCTGCAGTAGTTGAACTCTACACGATTTCAAGTCCAACATTACCCAGGTAACAAGACTTATAGAGTCAAATATTCAGAGCAGAGGAAGGCACGGTAAGAAGAAAAACTTCACTGAGAGGACTAATGACCACTAAAGAAAGGCAAGCTTCTTCTAGAATAATTTAACTACAACAGGAACACAAAAAACATGGATTCTAATGGAAAAGAACTGAATTCAGGCCTCCACCTGTCACTACAGCACAAAAACATCCTATTTTCGGTGTTTTGCCTTAACTTGTGACTTTTGTGAACCTTTCTGATGCAGAGGAAAGCAAGTTTTGCCTGACTGATTTATATCAGCTTAGTGTTCGTGCTGCATTTCTACAGAATATGATGCTACACTCTGGAAAAAAGCTGCATGCAGAAGTGAGCAATGTCAATCACTAATCAGAAATGACCCAATCGCCCCACAACTTGAAGGCCAAGCATGAAGCCTACATTACAGAAGGTCACATCCTGGGTACCTCTCCTATCTCCAAACATTGCTTCTGTGGACACGAAATGAGTTTAATATCAGCAAGAAGTAGTACAAAGCCTTTAGCTCTGGCAAGTACTAAAGGAAATGGTCCAAAATAAAGCCAAGAAGCGATGTTACAGGCAAGCAATGCAGATAACTGGGTTGCAGTTCACATGCTCTTTGACCTTGCTAACAGTACAGGCATAGGTTGTGTTAACCAAAGTAAAACCAGAAGGAAATGAAAAAATTTCTTATGCATTAATTCTAAATTATTTCTAAAGAGCACTAAAGCAGTAGTTCCTATGATACAATTTATAGCACTGTCGCTACATAGTGCTAGACTAATTTGTGAATGTACTTTTTTGAAGAAGCTTATTCTGCTTCTGTGCAGAAATGAAACACCAACTCTGCTCTGTGCAGTTCTGGGAATATAAACTAGGTTTCTTCTGATTTCAGCATTGCCAAGAAATTCTTGGGTTTTAAGTTGGCTGTTTCCCAAGGAGAGATAGAAGGTGATTTATAGAGAAAGACAGCTAGAAAGAGCTCCTGCATTCTTCAGTTTTAATTGACTACAGCATCAGTGGTCTGCTGGATTCACTTCTCCACTAGTTATCCCTAAGATAATATAGATTTTCAAGAGTGCATGTCAGCCTATATCTGTTTGTTTTGCCATTCCTCTTCTGAGAGAAAACTTTACAAACAGGAGGAATAGGAAAGCAAGAGTCAGAGTCATAGCCTCCCGTGCATTGCTCTGCTTTTCATATTTCCTATCAAAATTGCACAATCTCACCACCGACACTGCAGCATCTCTGTCACTGAGCGCAGCTGTGACCACTTGTAGTCTGCTCTTGGTATAGGATATGATGTTCTACCACTTGTTCCTGCTGCTGAAAGTAACAGCATTTGCCTTCAGCACTTAGAAACCAAGGTGTTGGTACAATACTAAACTAATGATCACAGCTGCAGAGAAATGGCTGGTCACACACAATGTGAGTGATCAGAGAGCCATCCAGTGGACCACGAGGAAACAAGTCATCAGAAAGGAACGTCAAGTTCTATCTGGAGAACAAACTAAATGCCAATCCCTCTTTCCTTTATTTACTGTTATTGTGGGCAGCACCCAGCAGAAAACAAGTGTTGTTTAGGGAGTGTGGTAACAGAAGTTGAAACACATTCTGTAAGGGTGTTAAAGGGTGTTTTCCTCCCTACAGCATCAGCCCTCCTTGCTCTCTGCACTGTGAAAATGGGATGGAAGGGAAATATATGTCCCCCCTTCCCTAGAGTGTCAGCGCTCCTGTTCTTCACCCATTTCTGCCTTATTTTTACACCAAAAACTCCTTTTTCATGGATAAAATATTCATAACCAATTACTCTTCAGTCTTTGACTACTTCTGCACACTCAGTATCAGAGGGAAAGCAAGTTTTCTTGAAATCGCTTTTCCCCAGTGCAGAGCCTACATTTTATTTTAATCTGAAGCAGCACACACTGTAACTAGCAAGGCACACAAAAAACGCACGCTTTACAGTTATTTACTACCTCAGCTCCTCCCTTCTGACTCAGCCTTCAACTAAACACCACTTATTGTTACAATCCGTACGGAAGAACAAACAAGCTTTCTGTAGCAGGAAACAGCATTTGGTTAATAGAGACAGGTAAAATTAAAGATCCTCTTGAGAATTACAGGAATATGTACACTGGGGTGGTTTTCTTTTAAATGATTATTTTAAGGTATAATGTAGTTCAGTTTGAGATACGCGATATTTAGTTCTGCCATGCATTACACAGCACAAAGAGCACAAGCAGCGTTCTCTCCTGGTTGGATTCAGAGTATGAAAAGGACCTGATTTAACTTGCTGTGGCCAACAAACACACTCCTAGAACCTCTGAGCAAGGAACACAAACACAGCTCATTGCTCTGTTGGATCTGGCAGCACCCATCACTGCTGTTATTATCAGACTTCTCCCCGTGTGCTCTTCTCCCCAGAGCACCGCCATTAGCTCACCTCCCACAAAATAAAAGCTTTGCCTCAATTTCAGCTTGCAAATGATTCAAGCAGCAGAATTGTTAGCACAAAATGAGCATTTCAGAGAAGTGATTGAAGGCGTTCTGACCTTGATACATTCCTCCAGATGGATTTCTCCTTGCAGGTCTACTACTATATCTGTACTTGAGAAGAAGGAGGTAAGAAAGGGTTCAAGTCCCAGCTAAAAGAAGCAACGCTGATAGGAAACAGCTGATAACCTGAGGCTGTCTGCCACCTTCTTACTGCATACACCTCCACACCACATACATTACTCTCAGTTTTTGCAGTTCTCTACCAGCAGCAGTCCTACAAAACGTTTGCAAACTGCTGAAACTCCACTGATCGGATTGAAAGGAAATTTTGTATTTCACATACATTCCTGCAGGGTCCTTCCAATTTGGTTTTGCATTTCTAACATCAAACCTGGGTTCTTTCCTCTATGACGTTTCTGCCATTTTCTCAAGGTCACTCATTCTCATATAGGATTTCAGATAATAAGCTACATTACTACTTCTGATTAAGCTATACACCCATATCTGCATTAAAATTCAATTTTTTGAAAGTGAAAATACAGAATCATAGAATGGCTTAAGTTGGAAGGGACCCTTAAAGGCCATCTCCCCTGCAATGAACACCTACACCTAGATTAGGGTGGTCAGAGCCTGGTCCAGACTGACCATGTATGTCCCCAACCAAGGATGGGGCTTCCAAAACCTCTCTGGGCATATAAGTAAATAGTTGAAATCAACAAAGGTTAAGGTATACGTTTTATTTGGCCAAAATGCACCTGGCTTCTTCTAAGTGTTATTTTCTTCAATTAAGAAACAAAAATAGCATTTTACTTTAACTAATATAGTATCATTAAATACTCCCTGCCTATTTTATTGTGTTACCTTTAATGATATGACTGAATTATTATCTTCTTGTGTGTCTGTCTGCAATAGTTCTATAGATACTCAAGCAGAAGAAAAAGCTGTAATGTCTAGGACTCATGAGCTGGGTGAAGAAAGCTGTGCAGCCCGATTCTGTGCCTCTATTCCCAACACTGGATACTATTTTGCCTCCATTAAGACTGCACTGTCCTGTGGTATACTGAAATTAAATGAGTTTACTGAATATAAAACAAATGGGGTATAATAATTGACATGGCACTATAAGTTCAGTAGCCAGTTCAAGAGATAACTAAATGCAAATCATTGTAGAAATTTATCATATGCTTCCATAGGAAGAGGAAAAACTCATGGAAAAGGCTTTTCTCAAATCCAAGGATCATTTCTTAATTTGTGCTAAGGACAAGAAAAATATCAATACAGTAATATTTATCAACCTTCCTCTCATTGTTACAGACAAAGGAAGTCACAAAGCCAAATTAGACCTCTGGTAGAAAAATCAAGCTGCAATGGGAACAGCAGTCGAACTCACTGGAGATGAAACATGCAATTGCTAATGGAGAAATAGGATGAGATTAACGAACATCTTCCAAGAGTATAAGAATCAGATAATAGAAGAGAAACAAATGTTTTCCTTAGAGAATTTCACAGAAAATCAGGAGTGATAGCAGCATGTGACTTTATCACCCACCTTTATACAGAGGGAACATCCTTTTTGTGTTGCAAGATGCATGTGCTGTTGCATTGCGGAATGCCAAGGCGTACATTCTCATATGGTAAAACGCAGTCTACAAATTCATCACATTCTGCATTTGGTAGTGGTTAGTATGCAAAAATCACACAAGCTTAGTGAAGATAAAGATTCACACATCCTAGTAAAACATACAGGTGTGTGTGTCAAAACATCTTCCCACACTTTGCCAGTTTCCCATAGCAAGTACTACTTGTTCCAAATGCTATTCACTAAAATAATCTGAATATTCCAACTAAATATTACAAGGAAAACTTTATTATTCAAAGACAGAGGGAATAATCAGACATAATGAATGCTTATTCACATTGAAGTAAATGAAGAGGGCAGTAAATAACAAGTATGCACATCTGCAGAGACATCACAGAATTATTGAAGTTGGAAAGGCCACTAAGATCATCTATCCAACCTCAACCCATTCCCACCAAGCCCACAAACCAAGTCCCCCAGTGCTACACCTCCACGTTTCTTGAATACCCCCAGGACAGTGACTCCACCATCTCTCTGTGCAGCCTATTTTAATGCCTCCCCACTCTTCTGGAGAAGTTTTTCCTTAATACCCAACCTAAACCTCCTCTGCCACAGCTTAAGACCATTTCCCCTCGTCCTTTACTTTTACCTGGGAGAAGAGGCTGATCCCCACCTTACCACAACCTCATTTCTCCTTGCTGTACAGAGCAATAAGGCCCTCCCAAGCCTCCTCTTCTCCACACTCAGCAATACCAGTTCCCTTAGTCACTCCCAATAAGATGTAGATGATTTGGCTGACTTTACAGGGAGGAGGTGAAAACACAACCATATAGCTCCTCCATTGATGTACATGGGAAACCAGAGTGCAAACAATCTCTGAGAACCTGTACAACAAATGACATTTTAAAAGCAGAAGTGATAGCATTCCTATAGTTTATTTTATCTCCTCCTGCCAGCCACCCTTCTGCTGATACCATCGAAATAATAATATTACTGTGTATAATATGTAGAAGTGAAGGCAAATAAGATACAATAACAGATCCCGAAAAAAAACTACTCAGTAAGTTATAAAAGCTTTTGTCTTGTTGATGTAAACACACCTGAACCTCAGCTGATGTAAATCACTGCAGCACCACTCAAGGCCATCCTACTTCCAGGAATTCTCACTGTTGGGGGTGCAGCACACAGACTTGTTTCCCTTACCTTCAGGTTTTTCAAAAGAGAATATTTTATTTATAATGAAATCCCAAAATGAAAATTAGGAGGTGTACTCAGAAGTAGAACCTATTTTTTTCTTATTTTGGGTGGCCATATCTGCCTGTGCCTTGTAGAAAAAAAGCCCTGTGAAGAGCATACTTTTCAAGGCCAAGAGATCAACTTTCCACTGAAAAATACCAAGAAAGGGATAAACTCAATGAGCAATTGCTTACAATGACCAAAAGATAAATAATTGAAACAGCACCTTATCCCTGGTTAGCAAAAATGCTGGACTGCAACCTGAAGGCCAAAGCGATCACCTAGCTGCATAGGGATTTCATTAACCCCCCCAGTGCTCACTTAGTTCTCCATGAAGTAGTAAAAGCACCCTTAAGAAGTTGAAAACTGTGGCTTTATCAGTTGTCTCATTACAACGATGGCAGTAAACAAAGCGCAATTAGATTACAAGCAGAATGCAGGAGCTCTCTCAGAATTGACAACAATTTCTTTCTAAACTGTTTAAAGAAAACCAAAGATGTACATGTTTTATTCCCTTATTAATTCTAGAAGAGCTTTTCTGCCCTCCTTGTCTTACAATAATGTTCCACCTAATTGCTTATGTCAAATAGGCTAGTGCCTTGTCACAAACCATGCTATATCCCAAACTAGACTGATGATGAATGTTTGGGTAGAGAAACAGTACTGCACTGATTTGGGAACGCAAGGTCGGAGCAGAATTAATAAGGCAGCCTGCACAGGGCTGAGGTCTGTTCCACGCATCTGTGGTTCTACTAGCTAAAAAAGGAAGGCTGATATGGTAAAAACATTTTCAGGCAACACAATTCCAGCAATTATTTTCTGACGTCAGAAGTAGTTTTGCTTGGAAGTCAAAGTCTCAGCGAAGTAAACGTGGCGTGCAACATAACATGGTATTTTACATTCTGAGATGAATGCACTTGTTGAGCATCAACAGCTGGGAGAGACAAGCATGGAAATGCTTGCCCAGTGCTATTTCACTCAGGCTGTTCATAAATAGCGTCCCACTGAAATTAATGACACCTTCTGCAATTTGTCACCATGACGCATCTCCTTATGGTACTTACTTCCAAGACCACGCTTTCTCAAATCACTCCTCTATTTTATCTTACATCTAAATATGATTTAATATCATTTTGACAAACTCCTAACAGGGATAAACGGAATTTTGTCTTAGCATTTATAAACTCACACGTGCCATGCTCTCCAGCACACCACTTTTCCCTCTCTCTTTGCATCTGCTCTGAAACTTGCTGTTCCACCAATTCTCCTGTCCATTCCCACACCTGTTTCTAATATCTACACAGCGTTCAGGCTATGTGCATACCTTTGAAACTTGACATTATAAAATGGAAATTTTTCAAGGCAAACTGCCTATATGTTCATAACTAAGAAGCTTCTCATTGCGTCCTGTTTGGCCAGTTTAACCTTAGAGTTAAGCTACAGACCAAGAAGTACATGCAATGTTTGTTCTACTTGTTATTATATTTGAAATTTTGGACTGGAGAAGAGCAGCAGAATGTGGAGTTCCTACACTATACCATTTCTCTGTTCAGTGCATCATGCATTTACTGACCTCACGCTAGTGAAACCCAAGCAGTTGCAACGAAGTAAATCAGATACACAACATTGCTTTTGCATTTGAAAACTACGCCACCAAATACGCAATAGAAGTGAAAAAACCCTGAAAATCATTTAGCTGTGTACAGGGTTGGTTGGGAAAAAGATTCATGGGAGGAAACAGATTATACATATGTAAAGCTCCAGCACCAGAGGCATCACTTGATAAAGCACATGTGTTTGCATGAGGTAAATGGGAATATCTTTTAAAAGATAACTGAGCATTATCCCTTACTTGACTACTTCAGAGCACATCACAGGGTATTTAGGTGAAGTTACAACACTCCTCTAAGTAAACAGACAAACAATTCTGACATCTGACAACCAAATCTCTAGTAAATACTGATTCACACTTCATCATCAGCTATTTGAAACAAGACTCCTATTTGCTTTTATTGCATTATTCAGCCTCCTGGACCTCTAAGGCAAAGGATAGAAAATGCATAAAGCACACCTGAATAAGCAATTCCAAGGTTTTATTCAGGCAGCTGAGAGCGGTCTTAGGAAAGCATTCTGTTCCTCAATTTTTTGCTTTCTATTATACCGCTGAGTTCATAATCTCTCTTCTGTATCACAATATTTTTCTCCCCCAGAGTTTCTGTATATTATCCTATTAGCTAATAATAATTGGCACTTGAAATTCTGCAAATAATTCTGCTTTCTCTGAAAACTCAGGAGAAAATGTTAATATCTTTACATCAGACTTAGACTGATTATTCACATATTACTAAAACTCTCATCCTTTTTTAAAAATCTTTTTCTCTCTCCAATTAAACACTACAAATGCCAGATGCACGTGCTATAAATCATAGCTTAAATGCAAAATAAGCACTGGATAGTACTTGCTCAGAATTTACAAGCAGTTGAAACAGACACTTGTCAACTGCATCTACAAGTCATCAGTCACATAAATTCATTCTCCCTATTCATACCGAATTGCCTTTTGTTTCTATTTTGTCAGCCAGTCTTCACCCAGATGCTTTCATCTGTCAAAAATCTGTCTGAACCTGAACTTCGGAAGAGTTTCAAAGAACCTTCAGTAGTAGTTCTGTCTTTTGTACAGATGCTACACCAAAGTGTAACTCACAGAACATAAACAGAGTAAAAACATTTTAGAACCACTTATCCTCTCTACAGGATGCCACTGAGGACCACTTAGTTGATATGTACTGATACTGTTTCTGGAATAAAAAGAAATAGAAGCAGAAACTTGTAAAATTCTTCAGCATCAAAGAAAAATCTGACAGAGCATCTTGATTTTTAAAGGACACTTTTCTCTCCTTCCAGGTGACTGAGAATAGGTACTCGCAAATTATTTTTGGCTTTGTAACTGTTTTATCAAGAAACAAAGGCAACTTGCATTACATTTGCCTGGGTACTTTCTCCTTTCCTTCCAAAATAACGTATTCACCAAAAAGGTTTCTATCACCTTTGAAATACAAACCTTGTCTAAAACCATTCTATGAGATCGGTAAGGGATGCATTGTCTCAAACTAACATGAAACAATCAGTAACACTTCCCAGACAGTTTCACAATCGAAAGCTCTCGGTAAATTGAGTCTTGGATGACTCCATCACAGCAGTGACCCCTGCTGACTAGGGAAGGCACGACTCAAGAGATAGAAGATTCACCTCCCAAAAAACCCACTGAGTGGGACAAGACAACCATAAATAAGGTTTAGTTTTATCTGAGGGAAGAATTGTTCACCTAATAACTCAGTGTTGAGGATGTACCATGTGAAGAGAGTGGAAATCGAAGCACTAATTTCAGGGCAACATCACAACAGCCACAATTCACATTCTTCAGAATAGGTTCTTGAAACGCATTCTTCTGACATGAAATCAAATCCCTGCTGTAAACCTTTATTACTCTTCTGGATGACAGTCAGATGTCAGCCTGTGCCGTCCTTCTTTCTCCTTCATTCTCAGTAAATATTTGGATACCTGTAACTGAACACCACAGACTGGGGGATGAAAAGCTAACGCCTCAATAGACCAGGCACATGCAGTGCAAACATGAAGATGGGTGCAGGTCCTTCAGTTTTCTACTATACAGATTCTCTCTCTTGCTCCCTTACTGCACTTCTAAGTATCTATGGCACACAAAAATAAATACTACCTTTATTTACTTGGGGTTTTGCAGTGACCTTACATCATTGGAATTGTAGCTCACAAATTGAGCATATACAAACCCCTGAGGTTTTGTTCCCCACAGAAAGAAATTCTACATATTCACTACAGTATTCAAAACCTCAGTGAAATGAAGATGTATCATCATAACGTTAAGAACTTCTGTTCACATCCCAGGAACCATATAGACCTGTATCTGGAAAGCTGTGACACAAAGCATCACCAAAGAAAGCACCATGCAATTAAGCACTGCTAGAATTCCAGAAATTGAATTTATCTGTCAGTTTGCATGGCTGTATTGAAATTGCAGACTTTCACTGTTTACATAAACATTGATTCTTCTGTATGTTTCCTTCATATTTTCATTATAAATCACAACGAATGATGGAAAAGTTTCAACACAGTGAAGTAAATATAATTATTTTTTAATTTCCTTGACCCCTTCTTTCCTATTCCACAATATGAAAAGCTAACTTGTAATGTCAGATTTCAGACAAGCTTCCAAAATTCAAAGCAAAGTTAACATGATCAGGGTATGTATTAATACAATGCCAACCCTTCCAATTCAACTCTTTTTCCATTTGAACACAAATTACTTGAATTGACCCATTTCCGTAGAAGGCGCAGTAAAAAGTTGCTGAAGAAAACTTACAGATGTTTGAACTTATTTCAAGTATGTAAAGTACAGATCTGAAAAGGTGACAAAGTAATCAAAAGATTGATTAGACTGCCAGAAGTTAATTCTCAACTCAGATAAATGAATACAACTACAGTAAGGAATGTACAGAATATGTAATGCCACTTATTTTACTGAATTTTATTTTAAACTTACTGTTTTAAGACATTTTCTTCTTCCTGATTTTGCTAAGGAACGTTTATCTCTGGCATTCGTGCTGATAAAAATACCAGGACCATTATGCTTGCAGTATTGCTTTGACACTTAATGAAGTAGCCCAAGGAAGAATGATGGATGCGTAATTATGCACAGATGCCATATTAGATAAACTAACCCCCAACTGTTTGCAATAAAGCTTCAAGTACGGTTCATAAATCAGCATGCTTATTTCATCAGAAAAGATAACGAAGAAATAAAAGTGCTTTACTTGTACCAAGGAAGAATCAGGAGATCACTTTTACAATTGCAGTGAGATTAATATGTTAAGAATGGTTTAGGAATAGCATCCACTTGTGTCCTTAAAAGCACTGGCATGAATTCTACAGGCACACATTGTGATTCAGTTTATGCAAATACTCTGACATTAAATTTTTTCTCCAAAATGTTTCTACAAATACAAACTGTGGGATAAACTGCTTTCCATAGGTATTCTGACAATTCTAAGACAAAGACTCGCTACAGGAAGTGAAGATCTCTATGATTCCTATCAAACAGCTCCAGTTTCAACTAGTACTTGCAATTATGCATAAGTAATTTATACTGCAAGAACTCTCTGCATTGCCTGATGCAGCAAACCAAGTTCATCGCAGTGCAAGATGTCCAAATACAGCAGAGAACACCACAATTCCTTTGTGAAATTTAAGAAATTCAACAAATACCTGATTTATTCATTAATGAACTGTTCCTTTACTGCTGCTTTCGATACTAAAAGCATGCCGGTAATAAATCACTGCAGTACTGATAATTTTTACACGGCCAGAGCAGCAATAATAGCTTAGACTGTAACAAAGACATTGGTGAACTCCAGTCTGAATTAGGAAGTATTTATATGTATATACGTAGGAAAGCAAATCCTGAAAAATAGAAAAATAGACTGGGGCCACGTGCAGCCTGATCTACTGCATTGTAACTCTGCCTGTGATGGGGGATTGAAACTGAACGAGCTTTAAGGTCCCCTCCAACCAAAGCTTTCCTGCCATTTATGACTACTGAGGAACACCTGGTAGTAACACAAGACTCCCAAATGCTGAATTTGCCAAGTATTGATCATTAGATTTATAAATAAAAGGTCATGTCAGTATGGTTGAAAACTTCAACACTAGACATAGAAACTTCTAGTTTTCTAGTCATTTCTTTATTTTAGATTTTAAAATTTTCTATTTCAGAGAACAGGAAGCTCCCTGTTCTATTCAGTCACATTCATTAGGAGATGGTAATCAATTTCATTTAAAGAAAACCTCATTACACAATTGGAAAAGAGGAAAAAACACATCCTATATTTTCAAAACCAGGCTTGACATTAAGCAATAAGAAACTTAACTCTTTCAAATTCCATTAACCCCCTAAATATGTTATCAACCATGCAATGCTCTTGCTAAGTTATCCAAGACAGAAAGCACATCTCACATCCGACAAGAGCTCCCACTGTGATCCACCTGCTCCTGTCAGCAGTAAAAGGATTCACATTGAATTACAGTCAGGTCTAATTGGTCTCTAATTAATCAGAAGGAAACATTTAATCCTTGGTTGCTAACTAACTCCGGCCAGCAGTTCTAGACTATGTAAGAACGTATTAAGGTAGAAGCAACAGCACAGCTCTAGAGTTAGCTAAAAACAACAAATCTATTCTTCCACCTTGTGGAATGAAAATCACCACTCTTTTAAAATCCCTTTTCAGACAGACCAGTTTCCCTAATTAATTCTGACATTCAAATATTAACTTCTGCACTGAATAAAGCACATAGATTAATCAACAAAACTAAGTTTAAAAATTAAGAGCAAAGAAATAATACAAATCACAAAACCAAACTACAGAGCAAGTATTCCCTTTTGACGCTAGATTAACTGAGAATGGACTTGTGCTTAGAGCGAAAGTATGTAAAGAACAATTTGAAATTGTTCACTTTCTCTTTCAGGTCTGAAGTGTTATTTACAACCAATATAGAAGTCCATTTAAGAAATGGAAAAGAGACTGTTATATCTTTATAGGCTTAAGGAGTCTCTGGGGATCCATGTGATCCAACAGAAAAACCATAAGACTGGCACCTCTGCTTTCCCTGTATGTTCTGGTAAGCTTTTAAGCAGAGATTTACATAAAGCAAGGGGGAAAAAAAGAAAATCAATACATTTATTTTATTAGCTAATCAAATATGGATTTAATGAATACCACGTGCAGATGGCACAAAGTTGGCATTAAGTGTTCATCTGCCTGGAAGCAGAAAAGCCCTATAGAAGTATCTGGACAGACTAGGTCGCTGGGGTGAAGTCAATGGGATGGCGTTCAGCAAGACCAAATGCCTAGTCCTGAGTGTTGGCCATAAGAACCCCAGGCAATGCAACAGGCTTGGGGCAGAGTGGCTGGAAAACTGTGTTGGGGAAAAGGACCCGAGGGTATTGATCAATGCTCAGCTAAACACAAGTCCAGGTGGCCAAGAAGGCCAACAGCATCCTGGCTTGTCTCAGAAATAATGATACCAGCAGGACCAGGAGGTCATCGTCCCTCTGTACTCAGCTCTGATGAGGCTGCACCTTGAGAACTGTGTTCAGTTTTGGGCCCCTCACTACAAGAAAGCCACTGAGGCCAAGGAGCATGTTCAGAGAAGGGCAATGAAGCCAGTGAGAGGTTTGGAGCACAAGCCGTATGAGGAGCAGCTGAAGCAACTGAGATGGTTTAGTCCAGAAAAGTAGCTCAGGGGGAGACCTTACTGCTCTCTACAACTATCTGAAAGCAGGTTCTTGTGAAGTGGGGTTCAGTCTCTTCTCCCATGTAACAAATGACAGGAGTAGAGTGAACGGCCACAAGCTGCACCAGGGGAGGTTCAGATGGGACTTTTGAAAAAAATTTTTCACAAGGGTGGCCAGGCACTCAAACAGGCTTCTCAGGAAGGTGGTGAAGTCACTGACCCTGGAGGTGTTTGAGAAATGTTTAGATGTTGTACTGAGGGGCATGGTTAGTGGGAAACATTGGCGATACATGGATGGTTGGACTGGAGGATCTTCGGGGTCTCTTCCTACCTTAGTGATTCGATGTGTGGCAGTTATCTATCTCAACTTACAATGAAACAGTTTTGAATAGATCTGATGTGAATCAGGAATGAACAATTGGGAGCAATAAGAGACTGTTAATGTCCACTGATATTGGACACTGATTATTATTATTTAAAGAAAATAGCATTAAAGATAGCAAGTAATACAAAACTACCAACAAATGATCAAAGTCAAGAGCTTCACCTGTCCTGATCTAAACTTATAGTCATTAAAAGGTTAAAAAATACCTGATGATTTACGGTTGGTAATCTGACCTCTTCACCTTCACTTTACTTACTCTAATCATTCCACATGGACAAAGAATACTTGGCTTCAATACTAGGCCTATGCCTGGACCCATACAGACAACATAATTTCTCCAAAAAAAATTAAGAGAACTCCAAAGTAGGATGAAGAAAACAGTGCAGTTGGAGTACAAGTCAAATATTATAAATCCTTTGAAGTGGGATTGGATTTGAATACTCAACACAGGACTCTGAAGTAGTAGGACTACTTTGCTCAGCCTTCATTATCCTCCCTGAACACTGCCAAAGTTACCATGAGCTACCAAAGCTGGATTTAGCTTACCTTTGTGTGACTCAGTGGCAAATAAAAAGCATTTTCACAATGTGCAATGAAAGGTTTTGTTTACTTTTTAAATATCAAAAGGATCTTCATTTCTGCACTAATGATAAAGCCAAATATCTAAATCTGCAGCTTAAACAGCCATACTCAGTACTAGACATAGGCTTGAGTGGAAATTAATAACATTGATTTCATCTTGAATTTAATGGTAATTTTTTCAATTAGTTACACACTTTAGAGACATACATTTCCATCAACAGAAGGGAAATTACTTAATTATGAATCAAACAAAAATAATCTCTTCAGATAGAAGTTGATAAGCCTTTCAGCAAAACAAACCTATCCCAATGGCTCTTCTGTTTGGAACAATTAATTCTGCAGAAATTCCCAGTCAATACCCTGAGCCACATGAAACAGGTTAAAATTTGACGTAATGTTTAAGCACACTGTGTAAAGCTGAGAGGGGCTGGATCTGAAGCAGTCTTGCCATCTGAAAGCACAGATAAGGTGCAAGAAATATAACAAATGCATTTCTTCAGATTTGCTGACTATTTGCATTCGTTCCTAGGAAGTGGAAGAGGTTTGCTATGTTCATTACGTGAAGTGTATTTCATGGACAGAGCATCTGGAACAGAAAATATTTGCAAGAAAAAGGCCACATTAACAGTTTATGTAAATAAGTTGGCATGTAAGAGGGGAAGATTTGAGGAATGTCATGAGAGATCTGTAGGAACAACACTCACCAGCTACTCTGATCACGCTGCAAGTAGTATCTCAGCTGGAAAATGACTTGTCAATTCCCCTACCGGGTGGATACCCTCTACAAGAAAATGCCCAGAGCAGAGCAAAGGAAGTTACTTCTCTTCATCAGTAGCCTTGGAATAACTTGAGACAGAAAACAAAAAATGTAGCCATGAACTAAAAATACCTGTGTATTTTGACTACAAAGGAGTACATGACAAACACAGAGCCCCAAAGCATGCGTTATCACATCCACAGACAGTTTAACCAGGGCAGCACACACTTATGAGTGCTCTGGAAGATGAATTCATCATATGATTTTCATTCAGAAGCCAGTAAGAACAGACATCTTGCACTGCGATGAACTTGGTTGGTGCTGCCCCTACCCAGGGATTTAAACTCAGATCTACGGGAGAAATAACATAGGTTTGTAGCAATGTCCACTCACAGAACAAGAGAGAATGGCTGTAATTTGCACCAGGGGACATTCAAATTGGCTATTAGGAATGTTTTTCCACTTAGAGTGGTGAGGCATTGGAACAAGCTGCCCAGGGAGGTGTTGGAATCACTGTCCCTGCAGGTGTACAGGAACCACATAGATGTAGCACTGAGGGACATGGGCAGTGTGCATGGTGGGGATGAGTTAAGGTTGGATCTGATGATCTCAGAGGTCTTTTCCAACTTTAATGGTTCCATGATTCTATGATTCATTTAATACCTGAGAGCAGAGACCACCCCCTGTCCTCCTGATAATGCAAGCATCTTTATCTTCTTCCTATCATATACTGCGCAGAGCCCAATACAAAGAAATACCATCTCAATTCTACACATGTAGAATAACACGTCATCAGCTGCTTCAACACACCTCAGTTCAGCTCAAAGAGAGCGAATAGTCCACTAGTTACATATTGGTTTCATACATGTATCTAGCGCAGTAAGATCCACCTCAGATTAAGTTGGATATTTAAAATTTCATTATTCAGCATGAACTATGAAACACCATTAATATTAATTTCTCATTGAACCACCAGAGAATAAGAAATTTCTAAGGTATTTTTCATATCACTGAGAAAAAAACACTAAAAAAACCCAAGCTTTCCTAATCCCGATTATACTCTGCAATTACTAGTGATCTCAATGTGTATTGTAAACATTAATGATCAGTCTTAAACAGAGCATTAGAGTGCCATTTTATCAATATGCAAGGTGATGCCAAGTTTGCATCATATGCAAGGTGATCCCAAAGCAGTAAGACAACCAGCAAGCTAAATTCATGTTCAATAAATCACACCAATCACTTGCATGTTATTTTCATATTCTCATTTTGCTCAGATAACTCGATTATACCTGCATCTTAGCCCTTCACAATTTAATTAGGCAAAGCCTTCATTCATTCAAACCACTTGCAGAGTTGTGGCAGATAATTTAGAGATACAGACAAAGATAAAGAAGAAATCAAAGCTGACATGACACAGAAAGAGCTGAATTAACATTTTTTCTCCAAGACTCCTCCACCTGCCCTCCCTCTGATCCGCTCAGGCATCTCTAAGGAACAGCATTCACAGGTGTTGACAGGCTGACAGATCTTTTTTCGTTGTTCAGATCTGCAAACACCCATTCTTTGCTTAGCAGAGATGCCACTGCAAGCAGCTTTCAAACACCACAGCACGTAGTACAGAAACTGTGCAAGAACCCAGTGCCTTGGTGAAGGTCAGGGGAACGTTTCTCTCTAGCAGCTTCAGATCCATACTGAAGACTTGAGTGAACCCAGCAAACTCTGCCTTTCTCACATAAAAAAGAGGGAACAAAGTTGGATTTGTTGCAATTTCTTGCCATATTCCTGAAGCATAAAGGAAACCTCCTCTGAAATTGGACCTTCATCCAGCTCCAAAACAATTTACACGGGGAAAATGTTTTTGTAAAGCTTTACAGTACTCCATGTAAATAAATTCTCAGACTTATGGAATAAAATTCATGAATTAGAAATTGTCTAATGCTTTCTTACCTCTGGTGCCATACAGGAGCTTGAAATTCAGTACAATAGGAAGAAGTTTGTGAAAATCCAAATAAAACCACCAAATAAAAGTAGGATAACAACTAGAAATTGACTCCAGCTCTTACGACCTTGAAATGAGACAGCTGTATTTTAGCTTTGGACATATTTTCCTATACCTGCAGTTAAACTCAACTGAAACTCCCTACATTCTTCTCTCTAAAGTTTTTTTCCGCCACACATAAAGTACATCAACACTTGAGTCCAGAATTTAAAACAATTAAAAGGTTCAAGCACTTCTATAATATTACCTCCCCCTTTTATTTAAAAGAAAGAGCTCAGCTGATTAAGCAAGCTTTGTAGGAAAGAACACTGAAAGATCACTGGTGTTAGTGCTTGATGATATGAATGACAACTCAGTCATTTACACACTGCTGATAACTTGTTCAAGACTGAAGTTAGTACACTCTGCTGTGTATCTGAGAGTCCTCCAGCAGTTCTGTATATCTTTCATAATGAATAGCATGCTTTAAGATTTTATAGATCTTTTGGTTGTGGAGTTGGTTGAGTTTCTTGGTTCTAAACTTCACTCCTCTCATAAGCCTCAGATCCATCTAAATTTCAATTGACATTTGGGATTTTCCAAAAGAAAACTACTTCGGGAACGAAAAGGGGGTGGGTATGAAATTACTAGGCTATGCAACCCTCTTAATAAAGTAACACACTTGCAAAAATGCACAAGTGAAATGAACTGCCCAACACTGATGAATAATGTTATTTCAATTTGATTCACTGGCCAACAACAAATAGCACAAATGAAAGTTCCACTGCAAAATCAGAGACTGAAAGGGATGCCTAAAAGAACAATTAAGTGCTTACACTTTCAAAAATAGTTCAGCACAGAAGCTGTTTGGTGGGTAACCTCCACTAACCTAAGAGTGAACAGAGACTTAAGGCTGCTTTGGAATCTGGTGTGCTTCAACACTGACCTCACAGGGCTGTACGCTTAAGCCGAACTTCCTTTTGGTCATGATAATCAACATTATCAAATCTTTTTTCCTTTCAATGAAAAAAAGCTTACATAACACATGAAAGAAAGACATTTAAATTTTGTCATTAGGGTTGCTGGAAGACAAGCAAAGATCAACATGAGATCATTATAAAAATAACTGATCTGAACACCAGTTTCAGGGAGGTTTAAGTCTGATACTTTCATTACACCAGAATTGATTAATCCAAAGTGGAACCAGCCTCACAAACTGAGTTACAGCTCTCCTCACCACATGTAACCGAATTAGCGGCCAGATTTAAGTGTTAACTCCAAAAAAAAAACAGTGCTTGCAAAAAGCTCAAGATGGGGCACCCCAAGGTGGTGTAGGGCATGCATAGTATGAAGAATCAATGGGCTCATTCCTACAGTCCTACTAACAAGCTGATAAGATTGACAGTGACAAAACAGCGACATAAGGCTGAAATTTTTGATTAAACAGCATTCCAAATTAAAGAAAAAATCCCCAAACCCAAAGTTAGAAAAAAATTAGCATTATCAATGAACCAGGCAAGAAAAGAACTATGCTCACACACTAGATACTTACATTGCTATAACTTAAGAACTGGACAATTTGGCTCTTTCACATGAGCAGCGGTATTACTTTTTCTTGCCATCATTTTTGCTTCCCTGAATCTTCTTTTTGGATAAGAAGCTTAAAAGCTTGGGACTTTGGTTTCTCCTGACCCAAATACAGAATCCTTCAGAGAATTTTCCCTTGGAAGACACTAAAGAAAAGATAACTCATAACTCTTCAAAGCATCAGAAATTCAGGTAAGACTTTAAAGATCTTATTCCTGTACTGTTGGAAAAACAGCATAGCTGGAAATATACTCAAACGCAGTATCTCATCAGTATGCATCATGTATGTTATAGTCACACCTACAAGATTCAGAGAACTCAGACCTACATAGCGAGGGAAAAAGTCTTGAACTCCAACACTTTGCTACTTAAAAAGAGATAAGAAGCAATAATATGAGGTGGCATTAAATGCGTTTCACTGTAACCATGTCCAAAATGACCTCTTGCCATCCCTCCTACCCCCAGATCTCCTTTGATCATGATGCTATGGTTACTGCTATGCACATGGGAATAAGAACTGAGCAGTGTAGTGCAAAGCATGTTTTCTTCCACTACAGCAACACAGTTACAGAATAGACTGCATTCTTGGGGGAAAAAAGAAGCATTGCCACAGTGTCAGGTATCTTTAGAATGCCAGTACACTTAGGTGGCTTCACTTCTAAAACTGCAAGAGGAGCAGAGGAAATCTCTAGCTCTTGCTACACTCTGACGCAAACATTGCTCTCCCTTCATCCAAGTACAGAGAGTGCCGCAATTTGGCTGATATCACTGTTGTAACAGTTCAGTAATGCGCCATCACTTTCCTCTACCAGACATCAGATATGCTTTGAATTTTTCCCATTTTATTCACCTTTTTTCCTATCCAAAATAATTCAAAGCTACCAATGGAAAACAAACTGATGAAGTGTACGATTTTAAAAAGACTGAAATTTTATTAGGGACAGCAGGAATCTCAGGCAAAAAAAGATATAAATGTCTGCTTGCCTTTCTGCCAATTATCCTGTCATGCAGTTAAGATGAAAAAGACAAGCGGGTATTGAATCAAAGAGCAAAGAATAACACCAGCTCAAAACTAACCCAAATATCTTCCCCGGAAAACAATTTAAAGGATGCATGGAATAATTTGTGAAAGTGATAAAAATTAGAAGAAAAAGACAATGATAGATGACTTCCTTCAATACTAGACATGTTTCAATACATTTTGTAGAGATTCAGTTATATGCTAAGAAATAAGAAAAACTGACATTACAAACTGGAAGAATAATAGAAGTTAAACAACTTGTGCAGGCAAATGATCATAGGGAAGCCAACTGGAGAACAGAGTCTGAACAATGATTGCGGTAAGCTCTCTTCTCCCTTCCCATAAACCTCCAAAAAAGACAAAGTCGAGGAAGTTTTGAAGCTACCAAATCAATAGAATAGAAAAAATAATGAACCTCCACTAACGTCTACGACAGATCACAAGCCCCCTAGCTGTACATATAGCCTAGAAGAAAAACACTGAAGCAGAAGAAAAAGCATACAGTTCCAGAAAGTGCAATATAGCAACTACATCCAGAATATTTCTGAAAGAAATACGTTCTGTTAAATAGGTCAAAACACTACAGTTTTTTTCCTGTCAGTGGTGATGAGAGAACAATAACTGAAAGAATGGCATCTATGATACAGGTTTTATTGGCAGCTCTTCAAGAACACATTTCTCCAAACATGAAAAATGTCAATATGCAGTTAAAACTAATTTCCACAGTTAAAGTTAAGAGAAATGTTTAAAGTTACCTTAAAATGGTGTCAAAACCAAAAATAATAAAGTTACTAATGCAGATATCAATTAAGTGAGTTATTTTCACAGTTGCACTACGTTAATTTGATAAAATAGGGCCCAATAATCAATCTCGTTTCTTATCATTTGTTATTACAGATAAGCACAGACACAAGCACAGAAATGCATCCTGGAGTTCACCAGTCAAGCTACGCTTTAGGTTACATTTCCTTGTTTTGAAGGGTATACTGCAAGTAGACAAACATCCTCTGGAAATACTGAGAAAAAAAAAATCACCCTCACGTCCCTTCAAAGCAACAATCAGTAAATTCAAAACACACCGCTGGATAATGTCTATTATAAAGCTTGCCAGCAGCAAGTGAAATCAGAAGCTACTCCACTTAGTTCACATTTTGCCATATATAGCTTATTTTTGCACACGATATCTGCGATTATATATATATGCACACACACACACAACAGCTGAAACTCCAGCTTCATTCAGCAATCACTTTTTTCTTTTTGAAGAAAAAAGAGTACCTATTTAACCTACACAGAGGTTTCATTTCCTGGCTCTGAAACGGTAATCCTTTTCTTAATCCACTTCTCTCAATCATCCCCTGGCTTACTTTATCATATTCCATCAGCTGAAAGACCACATTTCACAATTATGGGCCAGCTGTGCTGTGTGATGGCCCTTCCTCAAGAGTCATGCCATTTAACACAAAGCCAAAGAATTGCAGCTTCAGTACACCGTATATGTAACTTATAGGTTGGAGCAGCAACTAAACCTCTTCTTGAGCATATCTTCATATCTTTTGGGCAGCTTCTCATCTTTTTAAGACTGAGTCAGGGGAATCTTGGAAGAATGGAAAGTGACTCAAGCAGAGAAGGAAGACGCTGCCAAGAGCTTAATCTACTCCAGAGAAGTTGGGTATCACCACTGAGTCATGACATGATCATCACCTGGCTCAGAGGTGTTGGTCCACACCAGTCAGAAGAGAAAGCAGAGGATGCGAGCAGGAAATAAAGGAAAAGAAACCTGGGCTAGCAACACCTCACCATAAACTCTGAAATATATTTAGAAAATTCAAGGGGAAAAAAAGCCTGGAGGCAAATTAGAAAGAACAAGCACTACCAATGATTGCTTGAGATTGATGAAGAATGAAGTGCTTGGTGAAGAAATGAAGCCTTATGTATCAGGTATAGAAGAAGTGGGAACCAAGGGAAACAAATGATATTTATTCTGGTCAACTTATTGGAAAAACAGCAGGCGATTATGATAGTGATTTGGATGTCACAGGAATTTGACTAAGCATAAGTAGGAGCTCAGAAAATATGGTACAGGTGTAAAAATATTAGAACTGAGTTTAGTATAAGCTCCACGGGACTGATTTTTAGCAAGCAGGTGATAAAACTCAGTGGTTCTCTCTAGGATTTATTCTCATGAGACACAGTCTAATGCAGCCTCTCAAACCAGCCAGAAAGTGAGTTCATAGAGTATGGTTTCCAGTTTATTCAAGGAAAATGTCAACCAGCAATAAATCAATTTCCTCTGGAGAGCAGTAGAGCTGCCCAAGGAAAGGAGAATTCACATGAATAAACTATTTGCCTCCAAACACCCTAATGCTCCGTACTGTTGTTCAGTCCTCTGTCTTCCTCCTGAGGCAATGCATTTTGGGGAAGGCTCCATTTCTCATCTGGCAGCCAAACAAAACCACTGCTCCCAGGCTACAATCCCCTTTCAAAGCTCTTTGCTGACTAATACTCAGACATTCCTAACATGTTTCCAGCAATATCGATTGTCATACAACCTAGAAGCAGCAGAGTCAGAGCATTGGTGTCATCAGGAAGTCTGTGATGCTCCATGACAGGGCTGCAACAAGCTGATTTTCTGTTGTGTATGTTACATATTACGGAAGATGCAGACCAGCCAAAGTGCAGAGTCCGTGGTTTTACTGGGAAATATCGGCAACACTCTGAACTTTGACTCCAGAGGTACAGCAAGCCAGAATTTGGAGGTGAAACTATGAACTCCACCTTAGACCAAATGTGAAAGTTTTGCTTTTGTTGATAAATCAAGAAATTTCATGGATGTTCTAAAAAAGTTTTAATGAACTCCATCTTCTATCTTGAGAAGTTAAGTTTCACAAACTCCACTTTTCAATAAGAAACCACAAGTTAAAAAGGAAAATTTGTCCAACTCTAATGTGGCTTTTTTCTTCCAGATTAAATACACTACAATATTTTATAATGACTAACATTTTAAAAGCCAAAATGAAAGAAAATCAAACACAATCATCATTAACATATGCTATCAGCTCCCTCAGTGTTTATTGATCATAACAGGGACATAGTTCTATTAAAAACCAGACTTGAAGCTATGAATGTATGAGGTAAGAAACTACTTTTGCTTATGTCCTCTATGCTTAAAAGTCAGGGGATTACTAGTACCATGCAGAGCCTAAATCTATGCTAACTATTAACTGGCACTTCACTAATCTACAGCATACACTGATCTCACCTGAAATGCTTTTCCCACACTTGGCAGCCCTTGATAAAAGTGTTATTCCCAGGGTGTAGCCTGGTAGCTTGCTGTTTTTGGCTGTCCTCTGTAAGTGCTGTCAGCCCCAATTTTTTTCTAGACACTTTTTCAAATTCAGTGACAGAATAAGCCTTGCTTATTCGGGTTTTGGCTGTTTATTTTGGTTTTCTTCTTCAAGTTTCATTACAAAAATAGGCATTCAGCATATATTGAAAAATGTAGTTTATACAGAATTGTCTTAACAATTCAGCTGAACTGGAAGGAGAATTGCAGGCATGAATGTACTTAACTAGCTATCTTTCCCCCCTCCACTTCTCATTCCCAACATGCCTGCACATCCCAGGTGCAGAAAAGACTCAAGGAAAAGAACAAGGATACCATAACATGCTGGCTCAAAGAGGCTTGCTTCCAACAATCTGTTTTGTTCTACTGGCTATCAACCTTTGCAATTACACCTGAACACTCCCACAATATTTAATCACACACAGGTAATTCTTTGATAGGGTCATATGGTAAACATGCTTCCTCATAATTTTCAAGCCCCTAGACCCTGTGTATTCAAGAGAAAAAACAAAATGAAATTGTAATCCAATTATGAATACTTAGTAGCAAAGCATGTGAACCTCTCTGTTTGCAATGCTTTATCAAGCATGATAAACAAAATTTACTGACATATCACTTGCTGTAATTAGATTTAACTGAATAAAGGCAGATGACTTCCATAAGGAAGACTACTCAGCAGCACAATAAGCTCTTCTTGACAATGATGACTGGGTCAGGCATCAGACTTGCCTGAACCCATCTAAAAGTCACCTGAGAATCGTTTTCTATAGGGCAGATGTCACTACTACCATACTCCAGCCACCCCACAAGCCCAGATCTGGCTGGGAAACACAGCTGCACTCCAAACCATGCATGCATGCTCTTCACCTCTGCACAGCGTTCCCACAATCTGCTCAGGTAGAAAAAGACTCCATAGGACACTGTGTCCTCAAATCAGAGTGGATAGAGACATCTCCCAGAGATCACCCATACTTCTCAGCAGAGTTTCAACAGTCAGTCACATTCAACTCGCATCAAAAGTATATATAGCTGGGAGTAGAACTCTTCCAGTTTTCCTTCAAGACAAAGTATGCTAAAATTTCATTTTCATAAGTAAACTTCATCAAGGATTAAAGATACGCAGAGTGAATAGAGGAAGTCTTTATACATTATATTGGGTGCCTTATTAAAATGAGTTTTCTGTTGAGAAGTTCTTAAATACTTTCCACAGCTAGGCACAAGCAAGGCATTTGCTAGGAACAAGTTATTCATCAAATTTAGCCTGGATTTGCCCCTAAATTAAAATGAACTAAAAAGAATTATATTACACAGAAATAGCTTTAGCTAATCCTCTATAATGCACCAGGGATATATGCAAATTAATTTGCTTCTCAGAGTTTAAAACATTGCATAGTGAAAAACCATAAAATGATTGTCTGGCAAATAGCCGTAATGTTTATGTTTGACAATAGATACCACAAAAAGCAAGAATTTAACAATAGAATACCAATGGGACTTGTAAAAACATTTTCATTTCTTCCACGTCAAATAAGCAAATCAAGTCACGTTAAGATGAATAATTACAACATATTGCAAATATCTACAACTTCTCAACGGAAAACACTCTACAAAGAATTTCCTAAAATCCCCTGAAGAGTTTGGCTATTTTTCCTTAAACAGCACATCAGCTTCATATAGAAACTGCTGTCTGCACATTTAGAGTATTGCCCCCTGGGAGCTACCCACAGTAAGCATTCCTGATGGGAATTTATACAACAATCATGATCTCACGAATGCAGTCCTTTCTATCTGCAGTCCTGCAGAAAATAATCACGTTTTCCCCTTTTAGGGTCTCTGAAGTGCACCTGCAGTATAGTGTTGCACAGGCACATCACACAGGTCAGAAAAAAAAGCTCAAAGAGCAACATAAGGCCAAGAAACATTTGCAACTTCTGCCTTTCTTCGCTAAGTCATCAGAAATTAAGTGTACTTGATACAAGTCTCTAAAACATCTGTTACATTACAGACAGCACTGGAAACAAAACGTAGTACCGGGACATCTAATAAAAACACAGCAAGGTCTTCACTTGCTCTCCAGATGAGAAAAAACAAGCAGGAAAACTTAGCTTTCACTATGATTCTCTCATGATTCTAACAGCTCCTACTTGTTTATTCATGGCCTGAACAAATCACTCATTTACCAGGAATAGAGAGAACAGAAAAATTGAGGAGAATTAGACCAATTGCACAGAACTGCAATGAGATCCTATGGCAAACTCTAAGCTTCCTTAACAGCCTACAGAATAACACGAGACTTGCTTACAGCATTCAATCCACTTTTGTAGATGAGCTTTTCCTCTCACTTTATAAGTTTCTTCCTCTTGTTGGTACAAGTGGTTTTCCACAGTTATTGACTGAGGTAAAACTGAATTGGTTGTGCACTACTCCAAGCCACAATGTTGTCTAAACTCACTAACTCTTCCCCCTTTCATTTTCCTCCTCCTCATCTGTTTTTTGCTTACATGGCTACGACTGCAAAGCTAAACATACTTGAAGATAGAAGCACAAAGTTGCTGATAAATCAAGAAGTGAGGCCAACTGATATTGAATAGAGAATGTACTACTGACCTTTGCTTTTCCATTTATGTCAACATCTGCTTGGGCTTCTCCTTGTCCTGAGTCATTTCAAGTTGACAAAATCCCATTTATTCCATGCTATTTTCTTCTATGCCAAGTGTCACACAATGATTATGATGTAAGCTAAAACTGCATATATACTTACATTTATTAGCCATTATTAAAAGACAGGTCCCCATGATTACTACTTCACAGACTTGAAAATGCATTCATTACTGAAAGACTGATGCCACCCAGTGAATATGTGAACAGCTTTGACAGAACAAAAAGGCATATTTAGTAAGTAATCAAATGGTAGACTATTGTTTGTATAAATTAGTGAAGGACAACCTCCCGCTCTGATTGAGATGCTCAGCCTTGGAGATTATGTACATGGTTTCACACAGCAGGCACATCCTTTGTTACAGCGAGTCACACGCACAGAAAGGAATGAATGTTATGACAAAAACTGGAGGAGATTTGAATAAGATGATTTCTCTGAGCAAGGTGATTTCTAGCTGAGGTTTTACTACTCTGCCTGATGATTTCATAGCACATGACATACAGTGAGTGTCAGATTTTTAACAGGTCCTTTCAACACTTTCTAATGTTAGATGATGCTCTTGCAATTGCTGTGTCCTAGCAAAAATTGGAAGCAGCAAAGACATCTACGCTCTCACCCCATACACTTCAATCTTGCCATCTACTCTATCCCATTACTATTAAAAAATAAAATTAAAGGCTTCCCAGTATGGATAACTGAGAAAACAACTTAAATTCTACATTACAAACTATGGAGTACGCTTACATTCATGATACACGTTTGTCAGATAGTGTAGAATAATGTAATTCTTGTTAGAAACACTAAAGACTTGAGCAACCAACTAGCTCAACATAACAAAAAGTTCTCAGTTCCTAAATATACTAAAAAATATATTTTCTTCATAATTAAAATTAACATGACAATCAGTAAGCTACCATTTCCATGAAATATTTCATGAAGAGGCAGTGTAGATCCAAACGGTTCCATCAGAAGAATTACAGCTTAATTGCTGGTCACCATGATGCTGAACAGAACTTCAGATGATATGCACTGTCTGCATCACTTCAAATTTCTTTTAGTTGTTTGGACTCGCTTTTGTATAACTACGTTCAAATCTGATTAATAAATCCCTTGTGTCAGCTACTACTTTTCTTCAATTTGATAAGTGAATAATGGAAGCTATATACCCTCTTGCCTTACTCCCACCACCATACGCAGTGTCGTAGCTGGTTAGTGCCTGAAGTACATAACAGTGACCTAAGCACAGCCCTGAGGCCTACATGCAATTTATTTCTCTTCTTGGAATTAGGGACTTGAGTTGGGACTTCTGTATAACAAAAGTAAGGACTTCATGAATAGCTTTCAGCAGAGGTAGCTTAATCACCTCTACTGTTTGGCATAAATTCAGCTTATTTAGAAGAGCTGAACTGACATTTTAGGTCTTTTAATTACAGCAATACCCACAGCACCTAAAGCTGTGCTGGCTTTTCGGGTAGCTCAATACAGCATTCCACAAGGGAAGGGAATGTCAGTGACAGACACTGCTAGATAACATCTAGAATTTCATTTTATTCCTACTGCCTTCTACCACAGTTGTAGTTTCTTTGTCTTTTTAAGCCTTCCCAACGAACCCTACAAGATCTTTTATTCTTTTACAGAAACAATACATAAATATGCCTTTAAAAACCACACTGAAGCAAAGGGTATATAACCACGTTAATCAAAGTCAACAGATACGAACAAATCCAGTAAGCAGGAAATAGATGAAAGTTCTAAATTTTAGTGAATACTTGAAAATATTTTTGTGAGTAGGAAGCATTTACACAAACTTCTATTTCCATTCAAGTAGACTTCTCTGTTGCTGCTGTGGTTTGACCAATCAACTTCATCATAGCATTCTGGTCCCAAATTATAGGAATGCCATTTACTATCCTGATTTCAGCTGAACTAGGATAAAGAAATGACTTCACTAAAAACAGAGAATTATTAAATTGATTGGTGTGAAGCTTTCACAGGGAGCAAAGAGCAGGACACATCCAGTAACATCAGCCACATCAAATTAGGCACACAGTCAAATCAAATAACTGAGGTACTCTCAACAGTTAGTAGAGGCCAATGGAGGCCAGATGAGATCCTATTTGGTAGATCAGCTAGGCAGACTGAATTTGTTTCTTGTAAAGACCAATTTTCTCCCATATGCGCAGAGGGAGTCCAAGCAACTATTTGAAACTAATGATACAACTTCAAAACAGCCTGAAATAACTGAGATGCTTGCCATCCTACCAGTATGACTTCTAAAGAATGAGTTACCCCACTCCTCTTAACATCCACAAGTCACATATTAATAACAAATAGATTTTCATAACAATTAAGTACCTGTTTTTCTTTCCCCCTCAGAAATCCTCTAAGAGTGAAAAGTAGTATACACTATCACTAGTCAAAAAAGAGCCCTTGGATCTTGGATAACTAATGCCACAAAGTCACTCCATTATTTTATCTTTGGAAAAATAATTTAGTCAGTCTTATTTTAATGGTAAATACAATTTGAAAAAATTAACTTTGCTTGCTTATACAGAGAAGACAAACACTTGCCCATAACATTCCCTACTCGTTGTAATCACTATAGAAGAATACATTAACTGCTCCAGTATCTAGTAATAGCTGAACTGTGACAATTGATGTATTCAACACAGAAATTCCCAGATGTGATCTCATATCTAGGTACTGTGGATGATAATTGAGAAAACTTCATATCATCACTTCATTGCAAACAAAAAAAATGCTGCTTTCAAAATACTCCCATTAAGACAATTAATCAGTGGTTATTCAAGGTGGAAATTCTTTAACGGCTCTCTATAGTAGAATGTCATAGTTTAACAGATTTAATTAGATTAGAAGACCAAAGTTGTACTGTCTACATCTAGCACCTTATACTAAGGCAAAGTTTACAGGCACTAGTATAATGATTCTCATTAAGAAACTCTAAGTGAGTTTGCAGGCAGCAACCCTTCTTTGACCCAGTGCAGAGAGTCATTTCCAGAGTTTCAGTTTACGTGCTGTTTCTAAACAGGAGAATTTCTGATATCCTGCTTCATCGCTGTTTATAAATACATAACGGACAGGAGTCAAGTAAATGAGGTCAAGCTCTTCTCAACAGGACATGGCCAGATTAAAGGGCAATGGGCAGAAAGCGGAACACAGGAAGTTTCGTACAAACACTGAGGATGGACTTATTTAGTGTGCAGGTGACAGAGCACTGGAACATGCTGACCAGGGAGGTCGTAGAGTCTCTTTCTCCTAAAAAGTTCTAAACCTGCCCGGATGCTTTCCTATGCAAGCTGCTGTAGGGAAGCTGCTGTAGCAGGGAACTTGACTCAACCTCCAGAGGTCCCTTCCAACCCCTACAGTGCTGCAATTCCGCCCCTTATAAAATTGCACTCAAACTGCATCCTTAAACACTGCAAACAATTTTTCTTCTACAGGAATAGTCATGAGAACTTGGAGGGCTTCTAATGACCAAGTTGAACAACTCTTAGTCATACCATGAAAACTCAACTACAGGAGAATCTGGGTAAGAGTGAAGACAAATATTTTCCCATATTTCAAATCCACAGAAGCTGACCAGCCCTGCAGAAGTCTCATCTTTATCCTAAAAACAAGATCATTTTAGCCATATACAGCAAGACAAATATATTACAGGAATAAGCCTGTAGTTAAAGGAACTTTGACTCAAGTTCCAACAACCTAGATGATTTTGCTGCCCTCCTTTTCTTAAAGCCTGTAAAGAACATTAAGTTGCAAGAGTACTGAAGCTCCTCAAGCTTGTCAGTACTTGATAATTAATACAGAGAATTACTTAGAAATTAAATTCTATGAAGTCACATTCATCTTAGAATAACAATGCGCTTTTCCATTAAGTTAAGCCAATTGCATAATTCTTCTTCTGGATTATGACTGCCTGCACAGGAAGTTTATATCAAAGCAATTAGTCAGGAAAATTATTCCAAAATAGTTTCTATACATTTGCAAACCCAGACACATCACTAATCTTTCACCTTAAATAAAGGAAAAGATATATAAGTATTATTTTTAATTAAGTTGGACTGGACACAAGCTGTATTCTTAACTTCACAAGCTTAGTTTAATAGAGGTGAATTTATCCTGCGGGCAGCTTCAACTCATCTCTAATTCAGCTGACAAATAACAGATACAATCAGGCAATTTCATGAAGTCAGCATCTCAGGCACTCATCAGCACCACAATATACAATAAACAAACAAATACATTTTAAGAAGAGATATCACCGCATGCAGTTTTCCAATCTCTCAATTTTCAGGCAATGCAATAATTAATGGCTGAAGAAAACTGCAAGTTAGCTTTGATTTAGCAGCTTGAGTAAAAGGAAATGATATGGGAGGATATTACTCTTTTGAACAAATTGCCCCTAATGTTTCTTTCATCGCTTTTCCTGTGAATACTCTGCACTGCTCCCTTGCAAGTGTAGCACGATGTGAATTTATTGCTTTAGAACTTGTTAGTGGTAATTAAAGTATTAAAATCTACCCAATGTATTCTTTTATTCATAATTTAATGAAGTGCTACAATACATAACTAGGAAAGTTAGCCCTAAAAAGCAGAAATTCAATGCTTACTGTAAGATTTCAAAGAAGCTTCCACGCTTCTAACATGCAATTCAAGCAGTGTGCTCAGTATGCAAAATTATTTCCCTGCATAGCTTCTTTCATCCAGGTACACACACACACACTTCACACTTACAGTTTCATCATCTCCGGATTTCACTACAAACGTATCCCTAAAAAGATGAGATCTGCTTTCAAACCAGGCCAACAATTCACATGTATTTTTAACTACAGCAGAAGGAATACTCCATTGCAGGTAATGCACAGGCTCAGCTTCTACTACATGCCATGAGTTCAGGACTCTGAAAATCTATATCGACACAAAAAAAAGAAAGAAGTAAATGCAGCTGGCTTCAGGACAAAGGTGTTTGAGTTGGGACAGAAGCAAAGAGGCACAGCATACAGACCACACGCAATATGGAATTTCCAAATACAGCAGTAATAAGAGATGCAAATCCATGCTCTACTAAATCTCACAAAAGTAGGGCTGGAAAAAGCTATAAGCTGTAAGTTTCAAAGGATGCAGAAAAGTTTCCTATGTTGATCCCTCCTCCTGCTCTCAGATACATAATTTAGAAAGATAGCTATCTAAACCATTAATTAAAAAATAAGGTTAAATTTAGTGAAAGAGGAATGTCATTGGCAAAGTAACTCCAGTGAGTGAATGACCCAGCCATATGTGCAATCACAAGGCAGGAAGCTCATTCTCATAGACCTCCGCTCAGTTATTGAGAGCTGGCACACTTCTCAGTTCTAAAGGTTAATGCAGTAACAAAAGATGACAATCTCTCCTAAGCATGTGCTGAATGACCAAGCAGGTCTCCACACTGTAAGCTCAAGGTGCTCCAACCAGCCTGAGAATAGAGAATGCGTCCTAAAACCTCTACCATGGTCCGTGTGAAGCACCCACTGAGGCCCCACTACCTCAGAGTCATGTAAAGCTCAGCTGCCAAGATACATGAGATGATGGTTAAGCTCTGAGTACAAAACTCTGCCCAAAACCATGTCAGATACCTACAGCACCGCAACTGTTTAATCAAATCCATCCCCATTTTTTCCTACAAGGCCAAACCTTAAGCTCATACTTAATATCACCCAGTGTTCCCTCGCATCTAATTTAAGTTTTGATATGTACTGGCTAAATGAGGAACTCAATTATAAATTAATAATCACAATTCTAATTCCTTTATGAGAGATTTTATGGTTCAATCTGAACTCACTGACAGCTGTCATATCTTTACCTGGAGATAACGTACTCCAGGGACAGACTCAGTACTCACATGGCCAGCATGCCCACAAAAGTATTTCATAAACTGCACACAAGTGGAGGAGGAGGAGAAAATAATAGCCCTTTACCCTTCGTAAACTCCAGCCTGCTGAATTCTTCATCGCACCATCCATAAATAACAAGTTAATTAAAGGATAACTAGCATTAATGGACTAGAACTAGTGGGCAGTTCAGGCAGCCAGTTTCACTCCATCTTCTGTCCTGGCAGTCATCCTGTCACTGAAATGGTCTCCGAACCACCTCAGCTTTAAACAAAGCAGCATCCCTGTCCAAAAATTAGGTTGTTACACACTTCTCAGGTTTTCATATGACATGACATTCAGAAGCAATATCCTGCAGACAGGAAATTTTATACAGAAGTAGCTTAACCTGGACTTTTTAGTAATGCCAAGATTTTAGTAAAGGGTAAATCACGTGTTCTGGGAGGAAAGAAAACCCAAGAGAGATAAATACAATTTCAGCACTCTAGGAGTGCATTTAGAGGCACAGAAACTAACCTATCAGTTTTGATTTTTTATTGGTATTGTTGTAGCTGGTGGTAATGAAGCAGTTTAATGAGGATCATTTGCATTTCAATCCAAAAAGATAATAACTACTTTTTCCTGTAGCCTGCCACTGGCTTACATTTCTTCTTTGCCACTCCTATTGCTATGGCATTAATACAAAGGTGAAAACAGAGAAGGTTTGATGCTATGTTTCATCTCAGATCAGAAGTACACCTCAGTATCTATTCAGAGATGCATAAAGAGTACTACTTAAATTTCTTGAAGATGCTTAAATTCAAAGCTCTCCATGCTGCCTTGACTGAGGGAGACTGTGGCAAAAGTAGTAAGTAGTACAGAAGGAGAAACAGGATACGTTTCCCAACTCTGGGTAAAAGGACAAACTAGTAGCTGCTAAAAATAAAAGAAAAAGCATTTTTAAATGTTTGCTCATCCAAGTAATTCAGGAAGTCAGCACTTAATTTAAGTTTTACAGACTTCTTAGAAGAGCAAAAAAACAAAGTAAAGCAGAAGAAAAATCAATGAAAGTTGTTGTTTTAAGATTATAACATCGCAATTTTAGTTGCTAAGATTACCTACATTGCACAGTGATCCTGTTTAAAGTAAAGGTAACACCCAGCTGCTGCATTAGCTGCTGAGAAGAACTGCTGACAGCATGTTTTGGGGAACAGAGCTGAGGCTCACCCCTGGAAATGGGAGAGAATTTGAGTGCCCCTAATCCAACTCAGAGTAGTTGAAGCAGGGAGCATGTTTTTTGTGCCTTTAAGTGCTAATGAGACTTTGGTATCTAAGAACAGCATAGCATTATGTCAATGAGGGAACAACAAACAAGGTTACAAAGTCCTAATGATTTAGGAGTCTTCTCTTGCTCAAGACACCAAAATGCTGTGATTTACAAATAAAGCACCTCCTACAGCAAAATGAATAGCTTCAGGAACACTGAGGATCTCCTGAATGCCTGAACTACTAAAAAACCTGCTATTTACAGAAGTACAGCTTTTAGTCATCACATCTCTCCTTAGGGAACATTCACCCATGTGCATGACAGCCATAAACATACACTCGGGTCTGCAGATATGTGACAACGCTGACAAAGGAAAAAATTTCTCACCGCTGAAGCCTCGTCTGCAGAAGCACTGCCCTTAGAGGACAATCAGAGTCCCACAGAGACACCCTGAGAGACCAGTTAATTCCTTCCAGACCACTTTGTGTAGCCATAGCATCCTCCTCCTCCTTCATAACAACGCACGCATAGCTGCATGTGGATGACACTAGTAGAAACAAAATACTGAAGATGCCTCACTGAAAGAAATTAGAAAAACTACTTTGTCATTTTAGCTTTCATTTGTAGCTTTTTCAGTAATGTGAGGATGTTTTACGCAGTTCCAGTTCATGCTTTTCTCAAGATGAGAAAATGAGAAATGGCATTAAAATTGAACATCCCTAACATGTTTCAGATTTGGAGTATAAAAGTGAGTAAACATCCTGACAAGAAGTCTTCAAGAGTATCTGTGTTGATTTTTGTTCTGTGTTTTTTGTGGGAAAAACATGGAAGGAAAAATAAGAGAATGTAAAATATGTTTTGTTGCTCAAGCCCCTGATGCTTACCTGCTATATTTTCAATCACAGAGTCACATGGTTCATTACCACATCCTCTCTCTTCAAATTCAGCATTCATACTACTGGAAATGGAGCTTCATTGCTCTGGGGACCCAGTAGGCATTTAACAACAGGGGCAGAAAAAGGTTTCAATGCCCACCGAAGGGAAACAGGTCAACCCCAAGGTTAAACAGCATCACTTCCTACCAGTTGCTGTTTAAGCAAATCAAACAGACTGGATTGAGAAACAAAACTGACTTCACTACCTGTGGAAGATCTGCTGTGTGTTTTTTAATTTAATTATTTTATTTTTAAGCCTATTTTTGTTATGCTTAGTAAAGATTAGGAAACCACAGCGGTAACCATTTCTCCCCACACACACACACACTAATTACAATACCCTTTTTATTGCTTATGCTTCCACTCTTAAATACCAGAGACTGATGGAGAATAAATTTACATTCACACGCTTATGTCTGTCATTGCTGCAATGCCAAGGTCAGGGAGGGGACTCACAAGGAGGACTGCTCACAGACCTGATCAGTGCTCTCCCTGACTGCACAGCTGGAGTCAGCAGAGTCTCCTGCACCACCACACTGAGCAGATGCATTTCTAGTCCCATTTAGCAAAAAGGGCTCATACTGGTTGTTTTTTTTTGCTGAAAAAGGGATTTTCAATCCTCCCAAACGCAGCAGAAGGCTTGCAAACAGAAAGGCCAAGTCAAGAAGGTGGAAAAAAAATGTGTGGTAAACAGAGCCATCTAGCAGAACTGACCAACATTATATACGTGCTTTCCTTAGATTACTTGGTAAGTCCTGGGAAAATAACCCTGAGGTAGTATTTCCTGCAATATTTTCTGAGCTCTGCACACTCTGTTACAGACTCATGCAGTATTTTGAGTAAGCCTCAGCGCTACATTTTGATTAGTCCAAGTCTGCTCTCTGGGACATCCACATAAGATAAAAATTATTTTCTGAACCCTCAGTACAACATGGCTTCTCAGTGAATCACAGAATGGCTTGGATTGAAAGGGACCTCAAAGATCACCTAGTTGCAACCCCCTGCTACAGGCAGGGCTACAGACTGCGAGATCAAGCAGTAGATCAGGTTGTCCAAGGTCCCATCCAGCCCGGCCTCAAACTCATTCACAACCTCCCTGGGTAACCTGTGTCAGCACCTCATTACCCTCTGAGTAAAAAACTTCTTCCTAACTTCTAACCTAAATTTACTCTCCTCTTTAAAACCATGTCCCCTCCTGCTATCACTATCAGACTGTAATAAGTCAGTCCCTTTCCTACTTACGGGTTCCCTTCAAATACTGGAAGGCTGCGAAGAGGAACTCTGGAGCCTTGTCTTCTCTAAGCTGAACAAGCCTAACTGTCTCTACCTTTCCTCATAAGAGAGGTGCTTCAGCCCTTCGATCACCTTTGTTCCCCTTCTCTGGACTCTCTCCAAAAGCACCACACCTTTATCATGCTGGGAGACCCCAGGCTGGACACAGTACTCCAGATGGAGCATCACAAGGGCAGAACAGAGAATGACAGTCATTTCTCTCACCCCGATTCCACCCCATGATATCACTGGCCTGCTGGGTTGCAAGCACACACTGCTGACCCATGTTAACCTACCAGAACCCTCCTAAATTCTACTCAGCAGGACTATTCTCAAGGAGTTCCTCTGCCAGACCCCATAATATTAGAGAGTAGGCATCCTTTACTTACACCATATCAGCTGTACCACTCAGCTTGGTCTTGTCTGCAAGTTTGCTGCTGAGGATGAAGGTAGATGTTTCTGCAACAATAGTAGCAGCCTTTTACAGGCAAAACTGCAATGCTGTGCAGCCCGAGATCATGCAACTTAACTACACTCGTGACCTCCTCTACAAGGACAGCAATGCGAGATTAGTCACAGCCTGCAAACTGCTGTTTAACAGTCATTAAACAGCCTGAACAATGTACTAAAATCCCAAATAATTACAAAATGATAAATATTATAGAAGAATGTAATTGTTACCCAGAGGATAATACATTTTTAAGTTAATGAAATTGATCAAATCTTTCATTTTTAATTCATGGTCCTCATTACCTAGTGACCTGTAAGAAGCTGCAAACCCATCACATGCACCCTACAGCTATATAAATATATCCTGTCTCATTTCACCTTGAATGCGAACTGATGCAGTTTTCTGTATATCCACACATCCAAACTGTTTTTAATATAATTACAAATTTGAGTTTAGTTAGTATTTGACTAATCATACAGAAAATCAAGTCAGTTTATACCACCAGGGTGGAAAAAGACTCCAAATAAGTTCCAGTCTAAATACAGCACTTCTTTCTACTACAAAATACTCTGATTTTCTCACTTTCACAAGACCTTCCGGTCCATTCTGTTCTTAAATACAGCAGTCCGCCGACACAATATTGTCCTTTCCTTGTAAGCCTCTATCTGCCAGTTGCAGATTATATCACATCCACTTCTTAAATAATATTTAAAGGTCAAACCAAAAAGGCACGGGAAATGTTGAACATCTTGTAAAATTCAAACAAGGCACAGTAGAAGCCACAGGGGGGTACTTGCTAAAATGATCGAGCACTTGAACATATTTATTCAATGATTTCCAGGGGCACAGTGTAATCCACTTCCAATGGAAACCCATGAGAGTGTAAAACTGCTGAAAATTAATTTAAAAAATTCTTCTAAGTTCCTTACTCGTCTCTGTTTTCAGACCGTACAAAGGAGAATTACAGCTCAAAATGCATTTAACTATAGTTTATTATGGAGGTGCCCAAGATAATGTTAAATTTCTTCAGGAATCTCAAACAAAACCTTTGACAACAGGGTTGTTGACTTTCCTGATTCCAACCTGAACGATTTAACAACGCAATTCTTTAGCAGTACTCCACTAGCAAAAAGACAGTTATTATGTTTTGTATTATTTCTTGACCCATGTCATACATAAGGCTGGAAAGGATCATGGGAAGCATGCACTCCAGCCAGCTACTCAGTCAACACTCAGCTCAGCAGTGCTGCTCAGGGCTTCATCAGGGCTAACACTTGTGGCATACGATGAGCAATTTCAGGTGTCCACTCAACAAGAGCTATTTCTGAAATCGTGAACTCCTATAATGTACATTACTCTTGCTTCAGTGATAACTGCTTCTGCAGAGATGGATTTTTACAAGACTACTTTCCTCAAAATCCATTCTACTGAAGTGCTTGAAAATTCCTGTTGAGTATTATACAATCATAAAGGGTGAAAAAGACCACTAAGATCATCCAGTCCAATCATCAACCCATCACCACCATATCATTAACCATATTCCTCTGTGTCACATCTCTATGGCTCTTACATAATAACACAATCCTTAGACCTCTAAATGCCACCTACTTCAATTCCCCTGCAAGGAACAGGGACATATACAGTCAGATCAGGTTGCCCAGAGCCTGATCCAGCCTCACCTTGAAAGTCTCCATGGATAGGGCATAAACCACATCACTGGACAATCTTTCCTGTGCCTCACCACCCTCACTGGAAAACACTTTTTCCTAATAACTAACCTAAATCTACTCTTTGAGCTAGAAGCCATTTCACCATGTCCTGTTACCACAGACACCGGTAAAGAGTCTGTCCCCTTCTGTCCTGTAGCTCCCCTTTTGATACTCAAAGGCCGCTATCAGGCCACCTTGCACCTCTCTCTCCTCCAGGCTGAACAGTCCCAGCTCTCTCAGCCTGTTCTCACAGAAGAGGAGTTCCTTCAGCATAGCTAGAAGTGCCTTAGCATAGCATCAAGGAGAATATATCTGTCCCATGATCTTCCCTGGCACAGAGGCAAGACTTGTTTCTTAAACACCTCCAGGACGATGACTCCACTTCCCTGGGCAGCCAGTTCCAATGCATTATTATCAGTCTGAGAATAAATCCCTTAAAACCCAAAGTAAACCTTTTCTGGTGCAACTTCAGGCCACTATTTCTTGTCCAGTCTTGTCCAACCCCCACCTGGCCACAGCTTCCTTTAGGCAGCCTTTACAGACTCAGCCTGTTTCTGGAGCATCCTGCACTGAGTTTGTCAGAGAAGTTTATTATCATGCCAGCATTACCTCAGTACTTACAGCCTCCTGAACAGCTTGTTATTATTATGGGTTTGGGGGTAATATTGACAGTGAAAATATTAACAGAAAGAATATTTTTCTTCTCAGAAAACTCAATAGAAGAATTTCTGCTCACTGCCTGTCTTTGAGAAATTCTTTCATTCCACATAGATCCTAATGTTGTGCTTGCAGCATATTTAAAAATATTAAGTAGGTATTCCAAAGGCACCAGAAAGGCTTTTATGTATCAATTAGTTTCAGTATTTGCTTTCACTAACACTTCCATGAGTAGAGGCATTGTGTAAATACTGAATCCACTAACTACATATTGAAAATGAGTAAATCTTCCCATTCAGTGAATAATGGATCCATCTCCCCCCCCCCCCCCCCCCCCCCCCATCTACATCCTCACTCCAATCATTATAACTTCAGCCATTACCATGAGAGCTCCATACCCTTCTGGAAGCATTCTAAGCGCAGTCAGCAAAACCACTGCCTGAACTGCAAACCTGAAGTTCTTCATAGTTTCAGTCAAATCCACTGCACCAAACATCACTCCTTACCTGCACTTATCTTGACAGTGAAGCTTTCTTCAATATGCCAATTAATTTGCTATGCTACACCCAATATTCACATTAATCATGTAGCTTAATCTAGTTCTTGTCTGACCTTGATTTAGTAAAACCACAGTATTGCCAAAAAATTAAGTCTTCTAGAGGTATTTTATCAAACTTACAAATCTTTATTGCTGCCTACTTTTCCCCCTTGCAGAAGGATTGAAAGGTTATTGGATACTTCGTTGATATTCCACTTTTCACACTCACATTCCCTTCTGAGTCCATCCTGAAGGAGAACTTCTTGTGGGCTTTTTCCCTTCTCTATTGGAAGAGATTCACATACAAGGAAACATGAGGTAATAAAGATCAAAGGTACGAAGTCAAAATCTACTCCTATACCAATATTCCTTCAGCAAATTTCATACCAATACAGTTTCTCTTTAAGCATTTTTGTGGTAAAAATACAAGGAGAATAATTCAACTACACCCTAATCTTGCTCCCATGCATACATACAATTAAAAACAGAAAAACACTTCTGCTCAAACAGAAGGAAGCAATGCAACAAGTTCCTGGACTGCAAAACAAGGTCTAATAAACCTTCTATTAAAATAAAAGAGCAATCAGTACATATTATATATGGACTAGAATACGAATTTCTTAGTTTGCGCTGTTTCAGATAACTGAAATACCTTCTCCCCTAACAGCTGAAGATACTGCAGGAACCAGCTCCTCTGCTATGCTGCAGCCTTTTTGCTAAGGATTTATGTAACAGAGGAGAAGAGAGCTATTATAATGCTTTAAATCAAGCCAGGAATTTATTTATTTGACCTTTTGGTGATGAATGTGAACTGAGAGATGCGAAGGTTTGCCCTTCCCTGATGCTAATGCTCTCAGAAGCCTGACCAGCACTTCTCCTTGCCCAAGGCAGGTGACAGTCACCATGATGACACAGTGCCACACTAAAAAAGGCAGAGAGCTTTCATTTGGTACCAGAGGGTAATCTTTAGGGTTGATCCAGTACAGCTTAAGCCCCTGTGCATCCCAAATGCTTTACTCTGGAGGTTTATCCTTCATTAAGTGTGATCCCTTACAATCCCTTGCAGATTCTTGGTTACCTTGATCACATGCCACCAACAGCTACAGTGCAAAAGCTACAGGAGAGGTGCTAAGGACACCAAACACAGAAGAAAGCACCAGAGAAACATGCCTGAGTCAGGGGAAGGGTGCAATAAAAAGTTACATCATTTCATACAGATAATTACACTGAAACAGCTCACTTGAACACAAATTTTCTCTTTTGCATTACGTCTGGCATCTTGCCTCTAAGAGCATCCAGTTCCACAGCTTTTCTTTCTCTCTATTTAATCTTTCGCCAGAAAAACTGCACAGCATGGCAGCTCCAGGGCCCAAGTAATACTGCTTCTCCATTAACATCAAACGTTATCTCAAAGCGTGAGGTAGGCCCAGGAATCAAGGGAGAAGCTGCTCTGAAGTTACTGCTGAAGGACAATAAAATAGAAGAACACAGAAGAAAGATACAGAAGTGAGGTCAGAAAGCCCATCATTTCTGACATGTGTCAGTTGAGACCTAATTCCACTAACAAGCCATATTTATTCTTTCTTAAACACTAGATTCATGCAAGGACTTTCCCCCATTTGCTGCACTGAATAGAACACAGACAGCCTTCAATCCATGAGCTGCACACTCACATTAATAAATCCAGTTTGTAATAAGCTTAGTACACATTTAAGCCAAAACATATTAGTCACAGGTGTGTGCTTCCAAGTTTCCTGTACTTACACATTTTAAATAACACTTGCCTATGTCATTCAACCAGCAGACAATATGGGAAATACCATGAAATATATCCATTACTTCAGCCTTTTTCTTTCCACAGCCCCAAGACAAACATTCCCACAATGCAGTGAATGGGCTTTTCATAACATCAAATCCCAAACTGGACCTGAAAAAGCCTCAGTGAGAAAAAAACCAACGTTGTAAAATGCCACAAATGCTATTGTTGCTAATGTTGCTATTATTTAGATATCTTCTGCACTGAGCACACGTTCAACGAGAAAAGAATCATTTGTCACTGTATCTTCAGAAACACATTTCCAATTCATTTCTACTGCACTAATAGCATTTACTTCTAACACACAGGCAAATAAGCACAGTAGCTTAAAGGAATTTTTTTTAATGCTGTTTATCAACTGGAATTATTCCCAAAAGTAATTTTGAAAATCTAGGGCACTAAATCAGACTGAGTTTTTACTGCTATATCATTTCCCACATTTTTCCATCTAAAAGTCAGATTGCAAAGCTATTTGATCCAGATTAAGTTGTTATGATGAAGAAAAGCTGAGGCTTTTCGTAAATAGCTGTGCTCCTCTACCAATTCCAGAAGAATCTGCCAAAACATTCAGGGCTGGAATTACACAAGAAAAGTTGGGAAGTGCCTGCAAGCACAAAACTTATACCAAAATCACACAGAACAGTACAGCCATGAACTATTTAAGAGTGTCTGGATTTGACATCCTGCTACTTATGTGCCACTACAATGCCAAATGCTGTGTTCTGGCCTATCTCTCCAGATCTATTCCTTCCTTCCAGGTGATATACTACATTACTTTATTAAGATTAAAGCTATGACTCAGTATAACATAGTAAAAGTTGGCTGAATACAGTGAAAAATTTGCCATTCAACTGATGATTGCAATAGTCCCCTCCTATCCCTGCTTCATCACACTGCCAACTCTGCACCAAGTGATGAGCTAATACAACAAGCTACTGACACTAATACTGTTCACTGCCAAACAGAAGTAATCATGTCTGACAAAAGACTAGGAATGGGAATGGATGTCTGGACAGAAGTAAACCGATGCAGGAAGCTGGTTGTGTTTTTCTATTCTTTGGCAGCAGAAGCTACTCATAGGGCAGGGGCAACAACAGCCTAGGGACTCCAAACAGTCTGGGATGATGCTTCTCAGAAGCACCCTGCAGGAATCCACATAACATACACATGGTTGGTATTGCAGCACCACAGGAAGTGCTAAAGTATTTCAGTACTTCAGGGTGAAAGTAGGGGGCTGCAAGGATGGTGAAGGGAGAACATATGAGGGAAGGCAGAAGTCCCATATTTGTTCAGCCCAGAGCAGAGAAGGCTGACAGGAGGCCTCATCACGGCCACCACCTCCTCACAGGACACACAGGGGCAGCACTGATCTTTACTCTCTGGTGACAGTGACAGGACCTGAGGGAACAGCATGGAGCTGTGTCAGAGGAGGGTCAGGTTAGCAAAAGGCTCTGCACCAGAAGGCGGTGAGCATGGAACAGGCAGCTGAGGGCAATGGACAAAGTTCAGGTCTGCCAGAACTCGAGGAACATTAGGACTACACTCTCTGACATTTGGTCTTATTTTTGGGAAGACCTGGTTAAAGCCAGAAGTTGGACTCTTGACTCTTTTTGGGTACCCTCCATACCATCTCAGGGTATTTTGTGATCTTAATAACCAGAATACAAAGCATCACATGGAAGCACTGCAAGTAACCAAAACAAAGATGTTTTTAAGAGGAAAGTACACTTCACCATAACTACAGATGCTGTAGCACCTGCCTTACATCACTGGGTGGCAAATCCTAGTTTAAGAGACTTCCCTGAAGAAGAATTCCACATTTTACATCCCCACTTTACACTTCAAGTACTTAGATTAGTCCCTTTGTACTCCATGTTTAAGTACCTTAAAGAACATCTTCATCCTGAAAATTCCCTTCAGTATTTCCCTTCAACTGTTTTTTTGTTTTAGTCATTTTCCTTCCTATTTCCTCCCCACTGAAGATGTGTATAATCAAAGAATATTAAGATAACATACAATAAAAGAATACTAAGACATTATAATAATGAAATAAATAAGAGAGCTAAGCAAAGCAATGCAACGAGTATAGAGGATGCTTACCTGCATCCTGGGCTCACTTAAGAAACTCCAGCAAAGCAGATCTCCATAAGAGATCCTTTCCCTCCTGGCAGTCAGCTCTTAAATGGGTCTAGGAGAGGGGCAGCCAGGCTCCACCCCTTCCTGCAGCACAGGTGAATTGCCTTCACCTGTGCTCCCATGGCTGATTCATTGCTCACCTCAGGTGATCAATCAGAGGTTCAGGCTGTGACTCAGCATTCCCATACAATGTGTTATTGAAGTCTTTCACTATATAACCACGTTTGTTTGGCCTTTTTCCTCCTTATCCTTTTTTCAGCTGGTACAGTTATTTTCTTTATAGTGTCTGGTATGATGCTATGATTTGGCTTTAGGAGTAAAGCAGTGACAATACAGTCATGTTCTCGTGTTGCTGAGCAGCACACAGTATACAGTCAAAGACACTTTAGTATCTGAGCTTTTCATACTATCCTGCCAACAAGTGAGGCTGAGGGGGGCCTCACAAGTTAGTGGGAGGGGAAAAGAACAAGGATAGCTGACCTGAAATGGCCAAAGGGATATTCCATACCAACTGACACAATGGGAATAAACCATAAAACTGAGGGGAGTTGGCTGAGGGGGCCAACAACTTCTCAGGGACTAGTTATGCATCAGTTGGCAAGTGGTAAGCAACTGCATTGTTCATCCCCTGCTTAGTTAAAATATGCATACATATCGTTACTACTAGTTCTCTTTTCCTTTTCTGGCTTAATGAATAGTTCTTATCTTGACTTATGAGGCTTTTGTTGGTGGTGTTTTTTCCCCGATTCTCTCCCCCATCCCAATGGAGGAAGGAGAACAAACAACAGGCCATCCCCTGTGGTGTTCAGGCACCTGCTGGGTTAAACTAGAGCACCCCTACAGACTTCCCACTTCACTCAGTGCAGCTTGGAATCACAAACAAATAAACAGTTCTTATACCAGCACCATTCCTTAATTAATGGCTTTAACAGAGTTTTGAGGTTGAGTTTTTTTTGTTTGTATTTACCATCAGCATACACTGTACTTCAAACCACAGTATTGCTCCTTGAGAAATGTACATTTCCAGGATTATTTATTAAAAAGTTTTCCTAATAACTACTAACTTCATAATGATCAGAGGAGAGTGAAGCTCACATTACCTAGAAACAATTCACTGTTATTGGTCTTCTGGTCCAGAGATCACTAAGTGTACAGCTTTTCCTAAAAAGAATTGTTTTCCTTAATATCACACAAACTTCTAAAGAGGCATCTCTAAGAACTAGTTTGTTATGGCCCCCAGATAAAACAGGAGATGAACCAAAACCAATAACTGTTTCCTATGCAACTTCTAAAGGTGGCTCATTTAGAACAAATTGACAAAGCTTATTTGTCTGATAGACAAGTGACATTACTGCACCAGCAACTTCTCTTTCAATACCACAACAAGCCCAATGAGAAGAAAGAACAATAGCAGAGAGTACGTGAGATACAAGGGTCACTAGTAACAAACATTTTCCTACCTAGTTTCTCACTGTTTTTAATTTTCTGCAGTGTACAACAGGCACGAAATGCTCTCACAATAAACCCACCCACCCTCCTTCAGTCCCTTCCTATGCTCCTCCAGTACAACAGCACAGAACAAATCAACCTGTGATAAACACTTACTTTAAGGAGGCACCTTTAAAAAAATTGTATATACGTGTGTGTATATATGTATATATGCTTGATGTTTGTTTCCCTCCTTCTTATGTCCTTCCAGACATGAATTTTTCTGAATGCTTTTTGAATTATCAAATTTTTAGGAAAGTACTGGATCTATGTAGGACTTGACACCTACACATCTTAACCTGAGTTGACCACTAGACATCACCACCAGAATAAACTAGCTTTGAGCCACCACCTCAAACATGGTAATGAGTAATTTCATCTCTAGCATCCCCTCAAGACAGTACCTGTACCTAAGCATCTGCTTTTGTTAGCACAGTTTTCGGGATAAAGCAGATTCTCATTTGAACACTACTGCTTCTGTTATTCGGAGGCAATTGACAGCCTGATGGTTAGCTAAATTATGTTTACTCCAAAATCAAGTGCAATCCACTTTAACTACAGCTTGTGCTTTCTGAGTGCCATCATGATTCATACCTTTTTCTCATGATATTGAGTATATGTAGCACACTAAGTATTAGAGGATTTCTGTCTAGTGAATTGACTGATAGTTATTTACCTTTGCATTTTCACCAAGCTAGTTTGTTGCTTCAAACACAGGACCAGATACAGTAGATTTTAGACATTATTGAAAACTACTTTAAATACCCTCCTAATTCTGTGTCTTACCACGATCAGTGCAAATACCACAGCACCCAAGGGAGTTTGACAGCATTCTACTTCAAGATGAAAGCTTGATCTAATACACACATTTTAATACAATTTTCATTAGAGGATCAAATCTTGTCCAGATTCGATTCTTGGACTCCTAACATTGTATCATGTTTCTTAGCAGTAGTCAGTAAACAGAATAAGGTCTGGTGATCAAATATTCCAGTTTACTAACAAATGTTCTGACACTCTGGTCTTCAGTTTCAGTAGGTAACACCTCCTGACTCTTCCCCTAATTTTTAGAAATAACCGTCTTGAGTTATTTCAAGTTTACAGAAATAAATACACGAAAGGTTACATATATGTATATCCTTGAGGTTGTTCTTAAGGAAACCTGAAAAATTCAGCAGAAAATTTCTGTAGATGCATTCATTCGTGTTTTGCTGCAGGCACCAGGGCAGCATATTTCCTAACGAGTCAATGCAAACCAAACCAAAATTAGCAAGTTGTCTGAAATGACAAAACCTAGCTCAACACTTGCCTTCAGGAGCAGAAAGATAGCAGAGCTAATAATACCATTCACCCTGCTACTGGATCTGTTGTGGCATAACATCGATGGCTTCTTTTAAGGAAAAAAAAAATATTAAGCAAGCTTTTAAAAAAACAGGTATCTGTTTTTTGCAGCTCACTCCCCTTATTCCCACTGGGACCACGCTAACAGACAAGTTCCCAGTGTTTCCTGCTACTCCTTTTTGAGCCCAACTTGGTCAGCCAGAGATGAGAAGTCATCACAAAAGCAAGAGGAAACATCAAATAACAAAGCGATCTTGTTTGTGCTCTACTACTAATGCTAGAAGAGCAAATTGTTATAAATCTTACATTCCCCAGATAAAACCTCCCACCCAACTCTCCAGCTGAAAAGGCAGCATAAAAGCATCTTCACAAAGAAGGCCATTGCACCACTGCTGTGACAGAAGCAGTGGCACCACTGATCCAAGCCTTGCCGGCCATGGCCAACTGTAATGTGCGATTGAACTCAAATTACTTCTATCCCTGGATGGCCTGTGATAGAGTCAATTAAACAACATAGAATAGTTTGGGTTGGAAGGGACCTTAAAGGCCACTTAACTCCAACACAGCTTTGAATGCCTCCAGGGACAGGGTATGTATGGGTTTTACATACCATTAATTTCAAGGAAAAATACTAGATTCATTAGGCAAAGCTCAGAGTTGCAAGGAGACAAAAACTTAAGAGATGCTATCACCTCATTTTCACAGCTACTCATCTTCCTGGATTGGACCAGGGTTGTTTTGTTTTGTTTTTTGTCATTGAATCAATTCTGGCAGCTACAGAGCAATTGAACTGGAGCTGAACACAGCAACTGGCATGGAGCTGTCAGCACAGGAAACCATAGGTGCACCCATGACATGATTTCTGACTGAAGCAGTGCTTATAGACAATTTCTCCCTTTAAACTATGTCCTTTTGTGAAAGCACTTACTACCACAAGGCTTTATATTCCTACTGATCTGGATTCCTAAAAGCAGCTAAGGACATTGGTGTACACGCACAGCAGCCTCAGGGGAGTCCTGAGAAGGAGGCAACACAATGCAACTCATGTGCTTCGTACTGCAAAACAGCAGCTGCAAAAGCAAAGGAGAATACTGCTATGTGTCATTTCAGATGTAATACAGACTGCCTTGTCACAAAGACATACTGTGCAAACCCTTCTAGGCTGATAACATCAACTTTTCTTTCTCAAGTCTGCAGTGGATCCGAAGTTACACATTCCAACCACCGTAACCTGCCACACTTTTCAAAAGCTTGTTCTGTAGGCAGCATATATATATACAGTAGGTTATATTTCACATTATAAAGCAGTGCACTTCCTAAGGATATACCACATGCTATTCTGTAACTCTTTTCTTGCCTTTTAGCTCGCAGATACAATTCAACCAGCCATCAAAAGTAGTTTAAGTCACTTGTTGAGAGGTTAAGCTTTAGACCAAGCTAAGGTTTCCTAATTATAAGCAAGAGTAGATGTGCAAGAATAACCTGCTCATTTCTTAAAAATTCTACCTCAGTCTTCCCTTCAGCTTGTCAGATGAATTGCATATTAGATACTAGAAAACTTAAATATGGCACGTTATAAATATGACAGTTTTTATGTATGTTTTCCCACTCCACAGATTTTAATTCAGCTCATTACACACATCAACACAATAAAACTGTATGTGAGATATATTGCTATGTACAGTGAACACTTTCTCCACAAAGAACATCAATGTGTGCTCAGGACTAAAAGCAGTTAGAAAATATGATGTAGAGCACAGGGCTTGGATTTCTTTGTTTACTTCTTAAGCACACTGCAATCTCCTACTCAACTTGTCAAAATCAGATCATCTTCTCAACAGCTGTTTTTGTTTGCCAAGTTCAGCTGAATTTATTTCAATGCTTAAAGGCATTTGGGAGTTGATGAATATGCAGTCAGGTAGTTAAGAGGTTTAAAGTTACTACAACAGTCGGCCATAAAGCCAACTCTTATGGCCTCTGTGCTTTGACAGATACACGGCAAGAGACAGATTCATCACACATCACCTTCTACTCAGCTCCACAAACCCATCCCAATGAGGCTGTTTGATCATCAACTCAGGGTCCATAATAATTTCAGATGAGCATACGATTTCCAAACTCGTGGCAGAAAAAAAATAGTAATCCAGTAGCTAATTTACGTTCAGACCCGACAGTCCTCTGTAGGAGTGTGCCAATACCAAGAATCTCAATTACAGTACACTGATAGCACATTCAATAACTTTCACTGCATGTGCATTAGAGCCACATGCTAAAAAACATTCAAGTAGTTTTTATTACCAGTGCAATAGAGCGCTTTACATAAAAGTGGTTCACAGCTACAGAACTTCACACAGACTTAATATCTGGGGGCATTTAGAGTCCGGTCAAAGTCACAGCCACAAAGCAGAATGCCCAAATACAGCTGTGTATGCGTGACTATTCATCTCAATCTGTGTTATTGCAAAATTATTTCGATCTACAGCTTTTACATTACTACATAGAAATATCCCCAGTATCTAACAAAACTGAGCTAAAAACCACCACATAACAGTAACATTTTTCCTTTCACTGTAATAAACGAAAATTACTTAAAATGAAGCTAAAATACCAAAGAACTTGATGCCAGGATCCTAGCCTAGCAGTTATAAAGTGTTTCCCTTAAATCAAGCAGGCCCTAGCTATTGGTTTATGATTCACATCCATCCCTGCTATTCTCATTCGTGCCACTGACACACAGCCAGATTCATAAGAGGGATCTCTTTAACACATATGCTAGGAAAAAAAAAATAGATGGCAAAGCACTGCTGATGTTGCAATAACTGGAAGAAGGTTCTATATTCCTCAGCTGCAGGACAACATGTGTTTTGAAGAGAAATCTATCTGGCCATCACCAGAAGTGGGATCTATGAAAAATGCTGAACCTCTAGTTTGTTTTATTAAACCCAATAGGAAGCAATGTATTGGGATGGAGATTTCCTGCCAAATACCTCTGTGCAAAGCATCGAGTAATGAATCTCTACCCTTGTACTCAATATGTGGCTCTGGCATAGTACTCATGATTGCTGATTGCTTATTCATCTGATTTTTATTTTTTTAATACTATAGAGTCACATCCTGGCATCCCTTCTCAGCATAAAAGCTGACAGGCTTCTAAAAGCTTTCAAGTCCAGAGGAATTTCTCCCCTGAGAAAGGCAGCCACCACCCTATCATCATTAACCTCCATGGTTTCTTCATCTCTCTAGCATCCATTCACTGTGGATTTTTCTTCATTAGCACTAGCTAACATTTCTATACCTTGCTCTTTCTGCAAGCATCTACAGCTCCACGCTGTATGCAAACCAACTACAAACAATAAAACCTTTATAGGTGCTAAATAACATTACTTGGTCCAGCTGCCCCTAAAAACTAGCTCTGATCAGCTCAGGGTCAGAGGGCTATGCCGCTTCGCTCAGCCATAGCTAAGCCACACACAGCTGGGAGGTCTCCAGCAGCAGCCCACACTCGAGTATTTTCACCCTGTGCACCTCTCCATCTTCTCTTCAATAGCCATTATCACACCAGGTATCTTATTTCCCTATAAGACATCATGACGTGTTACAGTCCTGGTGACACTACACAGAAACAAGTAAAACAAGCTTACTCTGTGTGCTAGACCTATTGGAAAACTTGCCTATAGGGGGATTCCGAGCCTTGAATAGTTCCCCACTAAATCCTTCATAACATCCAGAGTTTCACTGCATAGTGAGAAATTCCCTACAGGCCTGGTAGTTCTCAAACTCTGTCTTGAGAGACAAGCTGTATGGTTACCTATGGCCACTGAGAATGCAGGAGGAATTTTGGCATCCATCTCCAACATTGGGGGGAAAAAATAGGAAGAGTGATTTACAAGCTTAGTTTCCCCAGGCAGCTTTCTCCCAGTATACAACAATCATACATTGCATCCCTTGAGAACCCTTGGACCACTCCAGAAGAAGGGGTACTACCAGAGCTACAGGCCGTCCTGATGTGCAAGCATAAGTTGCTATGGTTGAGACTCCAGACAGTATACTTAATCCATACTACCCCGGCATTCACATCCCTGTATCCTGTCTCAGTTTCAAATGTTTGTCTGAGATCTTTTATTTCCATAATTACTACAGCTGCAGGACTTCCAGAAATATTTTTCTCTCCCTTTTTCTTAGCCTGGACCTTTCAAGTCTGATCAGGCAATGAATCCCAAACAGCTACTCTGAATCTAGCTACTGGGCCTTTTCCCCAAATGTTAATTCCAATCCCAAAAGAAATGTTAACAAGGCTATCGGCCTTGCTAATTGTTATTGTCACAGGATTACACTACGAAGTCTGGCAGCACCGTTGGACAGCTCCCTTAAATATAGTAAACTATCCTTTTAGCATGCATGATAGCAACATATCAAATATCCCTGGGGTATAGGAGAAGCCCAGATAGGCAGTTGTCCACCATACAATATACCAGCCCCCAGAAGGCAATCTCTTATTCACACCTAATTCAGGACACAGGTATTTCTTTTCATGACTCAGTTGTCATTAGGCACTTAAGCCCTGCAGGCTACCACATTGCAAGCATTGAATGTGGAAAAAAAAAACAGACGACTTCATTCACACACTACCTTTCGTTTTCTTTTTCTGTAGAGGATCCACCACAGTAACATTCTCCCATGCATCAGGCATAGTAGAAGCTTTAAGTCAAGTGTAGTGAGTACTAGGATTCCCAACCATTGAAGTACTCGGCCTGGACTTGCCCAATCAATTAGAAACTGCATGGCCAAGGAAACGTGCAAAAGGGGCATGGCATGGCCGTAATGGAGTTTTCTTATTAAAAGGCAAATAATTTTAAACTTCCTTTGGCAAAACCAGGCACAAATGGTGTACTTCAAATCCAGAATGGCAAACTGCACCTACCTATTCACTTATTCTTCGACTTGGTTAATAAAGTGCATGGATTTATACCACTATGGGTTGCATATCTTCAACATTTCTATGAATTGCCCTCAAATATTTAACTAAACTATAGCTCTTGCCAATCCAAAAAGGTTATTTATTATTTCTTTTATCTTCCAACAATCTCGTATCCTACAAGGGCATTGCTTTACCCTGCCTGGGCTGACTCTCACCTACAACTTAACTTTTACTGGGTTGGTATGTTTTTTGTTTTTGTTTTCACCAGATTTAGGATTACATAACTTCTGGGGGTACAACATTGCTTTTCCCAGTTTGTGTTAAAGCCAAACTTAAAATTTTCAGTCAATTGCTCTTGCTTGACACTTAGGTCCAATTTTCTCTGCTGAATGTCATCTCTACTTTCAACTGTCCTAGTATGTCATCCACAAGTAATGATTTTGGAAAATCTGGCATGTACAAGAGTTTATATGTTCCCACTCATTTTCCTAGCCTGTATTTAATTGGTTCCCCCAAAAAAGGAAACTTTTCTTGCCAGTAGCTCCTATAACTATTACTAAGTCATCTATGGGAAATTACACTTGATGTAGCACAGAGTAAGAGGCACCCATATCAGAAAATAAACCTTTTTACCCTGCTTCCCCAGGTGCTTTCAGTCCAGTGGGGGGTGGAACTCTCCCTGAGCCCTTCCAGGCCCCCCCCTCACCTCTTCCCCTATTCTATCCCTGTGTTTTATTCAATAATCCCGCTGGCTCCACTGGATGACGACATGACGCGACACTTATACATCAAAGAAGAGGAACACAGAACATTTTACTATTAGAGCTTTCAGTATTTGAGCACCAACGAGTGAACTGTAACACTTGGCTGCACACAATCCCCACGGCTGTTTACTTTTGTATTTTTCAGTGATGCTTAGATGACTCCAGTGCTGTGACAAAGGCTTCTGAACTGTTATTCCTGGATATTCTAATGCACTGTGATATAGAGAGCAATATATAAAGATCGTATGTAATTCTGATGAGGAGCCTTTCCTGTGAAAGAACAAGATTACAAGGGTGCAGATGCTTCCCTGCTCTTAAGTCACCCTCCCAAACAGTGTCTGAAGAGCAGATTCACTAATACAATCAACACACTCACTTTAAAGACAAGAACCAGTATAACACAGAAACATGTGTAACAAAAGATGGAATACTGGTGCAGTTAAAACTGAAGCTGCTGGAAAAAGCAAGGTAGTTAATGATCGCATAACTTGAAAACATGGCTTTTAATATGCACTTTCCTGCATGCAATACGTAAATCTCATCCACCCCTACACTTCTTGACAGGTTTTTCATTTTACTATTTCTGTCTGGTCTACCTTTTGCCTTTTCTCTCCTGCTTTGTTCCTCAAGAAAGCTCAGAGGTCTACTCCAGCACTACAGTGCTTTGCTGAACATCACTCCATAGGTGTCAAATCAAGTTCTAAATAGACAGTTTATTTCCCCAACACAATTCTTCAGTTTGCATTTTTTAGTACGGGACATGTTTATCACAAGAAAAGTTTTATTGAGTAACTCTCAAGCACATCCACCCCCTCATCAGTAAATTAAAAGCTATCATACTGCAAAGTTCTTAGAATCATTCTCATTGATTAAAACCCTTTATGGACAACCCTACATCATTGCCTATGACAGCATTATTTAGTTGATATTCATGTACAATACAGCACTTTAGTCTGACATGGATCCTGTTGAAGCTGAGGATATTAGAAGTTGACTTGAAGTGCATTATACTTTAGCAGCTGCTAAAGCTCAGTTTGAACCTACAGTCATCCTCCCCTTGCAAAGTTAAAATGATTACACCTCCAAGAGGCAGCAACACTTGAGTCTGAGCATCTCATTTCTATCTGTCATGAAGCAAGATTTTGCACTGGGGCTAACACACTGCTGCATCTTCATACCCTTCCAGCAAGTTGGCAGAACAGAAGTAGCTTTTTCATCTCTTCTCAAAATGCAACACAGCAATTCTTTCCACTTTTTCTCCTTTTGTGAGAATGCAAGTGCTTTAGTGACATTCGGACCACACTTAACCTCATCAGTTAAGATTCCCCCGCCAGGAAACTCACACCATGCACTGCTCATCACAGTGCAGCTCCAGGCTTTCACATAAGGGACACTGTTCCTGACACTGTCACTGCAATTTGTTGATTGCCCATGGCATTCGTTATCACAGACACCCACAGGGGACAGTTCTAAAGAGGTTTCACACAGCAAGACAGTGGAAACACCACTCCATCAATTAAGGGATGTAATGGACCCGTGAGCCCTTTGTAGCTGATGACTGCTAGTGAAAAAGAGTATTCTTGCTAAATAGGGATGGGCTGAAGGCAGGAGATGCTTTAAATACTAGCTCCAGATCCTGGTGGGTGCTCAACGTGTACAGCAGTTGTGCTTGTGAGCGTACAGAAAATATATTAACAGCTACTAGGACTAACACTTTCCTGAACTCATAGGATCACTTGGAATCCTCCATAGTTCCTTGACTGATCTTCCAAATCCACTGAAATTATTCCAGTCAACTGCAGCAAAGTACTTGGAAGCAAGTTATGGGCACTTTCCATACTTGATGGAAGCACGTGTTTTGTGTTCACAACTATCAAGTGAAATCAGAAGATCAGTGTTACAAACATCACAGCACACTAGAAGAGCAATACAGGTTTGCTCATACAAGAGCCAAAAAAGGCATGAGTATTCATTACAGTCTCCCTTTATAGATACAGCTATTCTAATTGTCACTTTTATATTTTTAATTTATTTTCAACAATTAGTTGAACTTCATGAAAAAGCTTAAGAGAAATATTATAGTCCAAAAAACGGCAGCAAATATGAAGTTATCCCCACCTAATTAATCATCCCTAGGCAAGACAAATACTGAAATACATACTCTGCTTTTGCCTCAATATTTCCTGTGGAGTCTTTGCAGCTAAGGAAGTATTAGAAAATTCTTTATTGTTTACATACTGTATAGCTATGAAATATGCAGATAAAGATTTTTTTTTCCTCTCAAAACTGACAGGAGAGACCGTGAAGTCCTGCCTGAACCATTACATGGGCCATTATTAACTTGCAGAAAAAAAACCATCAACTTCTGGTTTAGGTTTCAACAGCATTCAGGGCAGAGTTAGGCACATGCTTACAAGCTTTTTGGACCCAGTCCCCCACCCTAGTGCAGTAAGCCAGACAACTGAGCCTTTATTTACGCCTTTTCCAGTGGGGTACCTGCTAAGCCTTGAGGAAACAGGATACAAAGTCAGTGACTGCCTGTTCTCTTTTTGGCTGCAGTTGTTCTCCCTGACACCAAGTAACGTGTACAAAAATGTTCAAGGCACATTTAAGGTCAATACAAGAAGTTCTAGAAGACTTGATCTCATCTGGGGCACACCCTTGTGCTATGCATGAACTTAATTACATAAAAAAAATCGGATTAGTACTACAGTGAGTATTTAACAGTTATACTAAATTTCTGTACAAATGAGCTGATATCACTTTAGGTATTTAGTCCCCTGTATGAAGACAAATGCAAAGAACGTTTATTTACCATACTTCAGAGAATGAAGAAACATGCAAAGCATATGAAGACTTGCTTCCCAAGCAATTTCACTTGAAGATACTATTATACTCAACACCAGGCAGAAAAGGTGGGTATGAGGAATGGTCACAGGATAAAAGGTACTCTGTAAACAAATAGTAACAGACTAGTGAATTTAAACATGATCTCCATCTCAAGAGACCTATTCAAGAGCCACTGTTTCCTCAATATGATGTTCTGTCCAGTCTTTGCTTCCTTATTTTTAGCTTCATTGTTTGGTTTTTTTTATATTTTTTTTTTAAATCTGGACACTGTGGTCAACGCTGTTTGCATTCTTTTCCATGCACTGAAGCTGCAAAGGACGAAGGAGTACATCTAATAAGTAAGAAGACCATCATAGGACTATTTTATTAAGACTGAATCATAGGAAATAGTACATTTTCCACAAGCAAGGGCACAAGGTTGCTTATTACATCCGTCAGCAGCAAGGTGAATATTTGGCTGCTGCTTATTTCATTCAAGATAACTTTCTGTGAAACAGAGTTGACAGGAAAAATGCAGCAAATACTGGATGTTGGACCATTATGTCAGAAATTCATAATGAAGTATTAGTACAAGGCATGGTTTTCCTCAACAAAAAAAAGCCTTTGGAGAAAACATCTAAAAGCAAAAACTAACAAGAAAGCCAGAAGTTCAAACAAGTTGCAATTTTTAGTCATTAGTTGGTTTCTTTATTTGTTTTGTTCATTTTTATAGTGCAGCTCTCAGCCCTTTAAAGTAATAAAGCTCCTAATAGCAGAACCTAGGCATCAGTACACCCAAGCTGGCCCACCAAGCACACAGGCCAGGCATCAGAGCCCATCCCCACAGGCCAGAGCTCTTTGAGACACTGTTGTTCACAGCCACAGGGAAATCTCCCATCCTGCCACCCTTTGTTATCTACAAAGGGTAGTTTTGTACGTAGGCAGCTCTAGCTCCCTATGTGCCCCATCCTACTTCATCCTTCAGGACATGACAGCTCCTCTTTTATCATCTCACATTCCTAAGTACAAAACAGCACATTTGGCTCTTCATCTACCTATATGGAAAAGGTTTGAATAGCATGTACCAACACAATGTCCTTCCTCAAGAGCAAGGATGGGGTGAAGATCAGCAGAGAGCTCTATTAGGCCACATACTACCAATAATTAAGACAGATGACTGTAAGCAATCTCTCCACAGCTATATTGTGTTAACAGTTTTTTTTATTCCTTCTAATTCCGGGGAATGACTGTTTTCCCCTCTTAAAATCAGCTCAACCAACATGGATATAAACAATCACTGCTGCATTCTTAACATTCATATAGTAGTAGCGATTAGCTTGTGTAAGTACTGAAACACCGCATTTGGATTCAAGTATTATCAAATTTACTTGCACTCCTAAGTCACGAGCCTTGAACAGTGCAGTAAAGATAGTAAAAACCTATCCACTGAAAGTCTTCAGTAGAACAAATGGTATTATTACCCCACAAATATTCAACTGTACCTTTCTAAGACCCTTTGTTTGTTTTCAATACTGAACATTTTTGAAAGCACCGTGTTTTCACATTATTATTCCTGATGCCAAGCTTCAAGCTTCCCCCCAACACGCTATTTTTGTCTTATTTGTATGCACTAGAATGATCATCTTTTTTCCTGATATGATACAGAGGAAAAATTGAGACAAGACAGCTGTTATTTTTCACTTTGAAGACGCTCTTACAAAGAACCGCAAGTTAGGGAAATGACTCAAAATGGTATTACAAAATCTGTGGGGAACAAGCTCACTTCATTAAACATCTGCATCACAAGCCTGAGAGTCATATGGAAGTTAAATTGGTTTGCTGAAATCTATAATACTTACTGTAGTGTTTTCTCTTATTTCCCAGTATGGAGTACTAAGCAGAATAAGAACAGTCACCATCTCTCTTCTACAAACATTGTATTTCTCTTACATTTAATCTATAAATCATTTAAACTGAAGTGATTAAGGCTTAGCCCCATGGTTTACTGAATTATTTGCTCACAGTACACTTTTTACTATCTCTACCTACTGCAATACACAATACATGAAATGAACTGATATCCTTAAGTAATCAAAAGCTAAGCCTTATCCCTAATCTGGATCTTCCACACTTACCTTCCACAATAAAGCCTCAGTAAATACTTCAACAACTCATACCAAAGCAGTCTGCTCTTCCCTGGAGAGTGGTACATGGAAAGCTGAAGACACTGGAAAACAGCTCCAGTTTTCCTCGGCTTCCAGAAGGAAACATTTCTCTGACCCATTCTGAAACACGTCCAAAATATGACAATTGATATTTCATGTTAGAATTAAAGAGCTTACCATGAAAAAAATAAACCACCCATCTAGGGATTAACACAGCTGTCTGCAGCTATATCAAGTAACAAGGTCTCATTAAATTATTCAGAGGAACTACTTAAGGCAATACTGTTTTTCCCCCTCTGCTCATAAAAACTTAACCTTGGTATTTCTGAAGACCCCAGCACTTAGAGTTTTTCAAAGTTCAGCAGAAGTCTAAAATCACTAAGCTCTAACTCTGAACCCCAACTGCAGTAGACATGTACTGTTCTTCATTAGAAATCATTTGCCAAAACTTCAGCTAGAAATCATTACTTCCTGTACTCCATGTTACCAATTCTTATTCCGATACAATAAGCAAGGAGGCACATAGGTATCAGCTCCAGGCTCTTCTTCCCTCTTCGGAGTTGTCAGAAGCTCAGGAACATGAAGCTGAACACTAACTTCCGAACAGTACCTCCTCATGAACCCAAGGAGCCACTACAACATGGATGGTATTACTCAGGGTCTGGCTTTTCTAAACCCTCCTCCGGTGGCATAAGTGAACCACTCTTCCCTTTCAGATCAACCTCACTAATACTAATCCCACCAAGTCTGATGGAGCAGCTCCTTGCCTGGACAACCACCATAAAGTTTCTCAAAGCTTCTCAACTCAGGCATGTGGATCTCATCTCATTCTTGCCATAACCAACACACAGAACTTCCTTCTGTAGAATGGAGACACAGGACCACTGCTCTATTTGAAGCATAATAAAAGGAGTGCTATAACAGGAACACGTTTCAGAGATAAGCTTGCTGCTTGTCTCCCCAGTAAAACAACTGCTTAAAGCAGATAAAGGTAAGCTGCTCTATCAGGGTACAGTACATTATCACCAGAGTGATGCTACTCTTTATCCTTAATCAGTTTTTAGACACTTGCAGCTTAAATCTTGCTTGAAACCTGACATAAGCATCCTTCTTGTACTGAAATATCAATGACTCAGTTACCACTAAGTAATTCTTATATACCGATGAAGTATTTTCCCCCTCATACTTCTCATATTGAAAGTGAGAGACCATAATATGTTTTGTTCAACATTTGCCATGCATACATCAATACAACAGCACATTACTGCTTGTCTCACTGCTCCAGAACATAGCAGTATGTGATTCTGGAGCACCCCACACAGGTAAGTAGTACAGTCCTATCAAGTTAAGAAATGGTCAACATCTTAAAGCCCACCAACATTAACAACCCTGCTTCCCAAAAATACATCCAAGCCACAGTTTGAACTGACATCAGTGCAGACATTCAGGGAAAGGAAAGTTGAATGAGCAGTTTGAAGTCAGTTCAAACTGGTTAGCATATTGACAAATCAAGTTATGGCATTCAACGCAGGATTAGCAATTAGTTACAGCAAATACATCATGCGAGTACAGACCAACAGTATCAGCACAAAATATTGGGTCAGTCTTCACTTTCAACAAAAAAATAGCATTCTACTCAAGCCAACAGCCCTCACTCCAATTGCTTTGATTGAGGACTGTACCAGGAAGTGCACTGGCACGCTAAAGAAAAATACAGTAATTTATTCAATTTTTCTTTAAACATGATTTAGATGTGAAATTAAGCTACAGAACAGTTAAGCACTTATGAAGTCCTATCATAAGAAAAAGGCAATTGGCCCAAAAGCACAGAACAACCAGAATAGAGACACTGAGGAGAGAAAGACTGCTCTAATTGAAGTTGTTAATCCACACTCACCTGTACTATCCTGAAGTCTGTTAGCATTTATGAAGCAGGAGTAAAACTCCACAGCACAAGTTAAAATTGACTGACTTGCACAAAATACAACTTAAAAACATTTACTGCAATTACTTGAAGCCTCCTTTCTCAAGTAAAATAAAGTTAAAATACAGCACAAAGTGGTTGCAGTTACATTGCTTATCCTAGCTGGAGTGATAGATCTTAGCATGTCCCTTAACTTTGTATTTCAGAAGGAAAAAAATGATCAAGAGGTAATTTAACAACAGTCACCTGCTAGCATTACAGGGTTTGCATCATCACAACCAAGTCACTCTCATCCACACTTCAACACTGAGCGCACACAATTATCATTCAGCCTGCCTGTTGGCTTCCAGCTCATACTTTAATTGAAATGAGACGGCCATTCTTCACCCACAAAGCCCGATTGCTTCTGTGTCACTGAGAAGACGACATACTTTCAAATGCTTTCCCAACATCCCTAGTTATATAGAACAGAACATCGAAGCAACACCTCTATAGCATTATCACCAAGCTTTCCTACCTAACTCAAAACAGTCTGGGGGTCACTTCTACTGAACCCCACATAAATGCTGTCACAGCCATGTTTGTTACCCTTAAGTATTACAGCATCAGACATTGCCTTAGCTTAAAGTCAAATAGTGAAGTGGCACAGAAGTCATTACTCCATTTATATTCCTGTTTTGTATAAAAATAGGAAGTTTGTCCCGTATGTGTTCCTCTCCAATGTTCTCAGACACCTCTGCAAAGCTGGCACCTTTGATCTGTCATATTTAACTAGTATGAGGCTCTCAATACCTTCCAAACATTCAAAAAGTCAAGATGCCACCCTCAACTGCATATTAAGTTAAATGAATTTATTATAGCACCCAGGTTCCTAGATTCTTAGGAAAAATTTAGAGGGGTTTTTCCTCTTTGAAATATTAGCACATTCTATTAAACCACCAGCATTCCTATGTAAACTTATGTTCCTACATTGACTGGAAGTAAGGCTGCAAAAACTGAAGCAGCTCTCCCATGCCTTTATTCTCTCAGCTTTCAGCCATATAAATCACAGGGATTTCACTAAATCAGAATGACAAACTATTTCTCTGGAGTCTAAAAAGTTCTTAAGCTACTTGAAACAGAAGACTGTTTCAACTCCAACACATGAGAAACTATCCCTGCCAGTTTATTGGAAGTGTGGCACTGAGAGTGTATCTTTTTCTAATGCTGCTAATTGCTCAATTAAAATCCAACCCAAATAATGCAGCTTGAACTGTAATTATTTTTTACAGAGCTACTCATTAAAAAAAAACATTAGGCATGCCATTTTCCACGCTGGTTTTGTCAGATTCAGTCTTTTACAGCTCTTTCAGGCTATGCGTTAAATTAACCTAAATCATGCAGCAAATCATCTTTGAACACAGCTCTGGACACAACGGATAAAAAAGATTTAGCAACAGTCAGCAAGGACTCACTGAGGGAAGATTGTGGTTAACAATCGGACCACCTTCTATGAAGAAACCACCACATCAGTGAACAAGAGGAAGAACAGTAATGCATTTACCCTGACTTCAGCAACGTTGTCATTCAGAGTCTGACATCCAAGTTCTGGTGTTACACAATGTGGACAGATAAACATGATTGGAACAAGTAAAAAACACATTTAACCTGTCAAATACTACTGTCTATTTCTCTACATGGAAACCAGCAGCCAATTCAGTGCTACAGAAGTCAAATGTTACCTGCCCTGTTTAATGTCTCAATTGGCCTGCAAGCACAATGGAGTTCGCCATTAACACCAAATGAGAAGAATCGGCCACTAGGTTGAATTGGAAGATGCCATTCCAGGTTGGAATAACGGACTGACTGAAGCCTTAAGGACCTCAGTAGTGACAGTAAGAAGCTCTCAGTAACAAAGAGACCCTTGCCACAACAACAGCTGAGAACAACTCTGCACAAGGGAGCCCTGGAGACAACTACAGCAACTACTGTGCCTTGGCAGAAGCAATAGCACTCTCAGTGCACACAGTCTTAGTAGGAACACAGCCCATCACACCAAGGGAACAACCAACTTGCTGATTACACAACCCCCGTTTTTCAGCCAGTCCTTAGTAACCCACTACCAGATAGGCATACAGACTGCAGCATGTTCCACAGAGGGCCACCAAGATAACTGGATTTGGAGCGCACAGCCCTTGTAAGAAAAAGCTGAGGACAATGGTCTTGTTTGGCCTGGACATTCCTTCAAGAGGATGTAAGAGTAAACAGTACCTCAAAGGGCTACATGCAGGTGGAGTAGGACAGACATGGGAGGAGAGCTGAAAACAGAATCCAGATGCATTTAAGGGAAGGCCCCTGAGGTTGTGTGTTTCTTTCATTCCTTTCAACTTCCTAGCAGAGAAAGCACATAGCAAGATCGAGCCCGCAGCTACAGCTGCAGAAAACAAAGTCCTGTGAGATGTGAAAGAAGAGTTCATCCACATACAGTCTAGAAAAGATCAGAACTTACTGCCTCCCAGCTTTTTGATTTGCCATCACCAGAAGTCTGTCAGGGACAGAAGCATTCGTGCCATTCCAACCCTCCCTGCAGCTAAGATGAAAGCTTCCGTGATGCTCTTAATTATGACAAATAATCCAAGAAAGCCATTTTTATCTTGATTTCTCCACACTTACAGCGATACAGCAAGCCTACCGCAAACAGTATTAAGGCTTGTGGTGTTTCAGGGTTTGCTTCTAAGTTGTGAAAAACAGGGAGATAACAGGCTGCAGGAAACACTGTCTCTTCCAGATGCATAGCCAAGCTTACCATAAGTTCACAATAGATTTTTAAACCAAATCAAGTTCCCTTGTAAGAGATTCACTTTTTTCCTTCATCACTCCCTCCTGAATTACTCACCACAGCATTCTGGTGATGCACAACTCTACAAGTACACCATTCTGTTCACTCTACTCCATTAAGAAAAACTTGACTCATTCTGGAAACATTCTGAAATGCATCACCACAATATCCTTAGTGACAGTTCCCTGTAACTGGATAGTTATTTTTCACTAATGAAAATGCAGTACAGTAACAGAATGTTTATTGAACAAAAATGAACACAGTCATAAACACCACATGAGCCACAATGTCCTCCTTTAATCAGATTCTCAATTAGTATTTTTCTAGTGTAAATCACCTCATAAAACAACATGTTAGATAAATCATGAATTACAGACCATAAATAGGTGATATGTGGAGACTTGGTACGAAGAGCAAGGATTTGATCTACGAGTTTAGACAACATTTTCTTAGGGTAGAACACATCTCTAACTCCAAGGTTTTCTACTGCACACACTCTGGTGTCCTTCTGCATCACAACAGCCAGACTGCCAGATGCCCATTTATGAACAGACTGCTAGGAAGTTCCAGTTGTGCCGCGATTTCTATTCCATCTAAGCCTTAACTGTTTCCGGAGAGAGTTCTTGACATCTCTAAACCATTAATATTCTTATGCCTCAAGAAAGCTTTTATTAATGTGTTTCAGTATTACCTGTGAACAACAGGCTTACAACAAACACCAAACTCAACTACTATTATATTTTAATTCTATTTCAGCTTGTTACTTTGTGTACTTCTAATTAAATAATCCAGTCAGAAGATAAAAAATAAGAAACAAAGCCATAGATGGAGATTAGAGAAAGGGCAATAACAGCAATTCCCAGGATAAAGAAACTTCTGTGAACTGTAGAAGTTACATTTTTCATCAGTGACATTGCCATTGTCATTATTAATATGTCTCTTTACATTACTGGCACTTCATTGCAGTTAATGACCCATTTCCCACACCATCTCACTGCTAATCCGTGTCTTTCTTTATTAAACTAGTAGTTAGCCAGCAAAGGCAAGTATTGGTCACACCACCATGAATATTCTGTATTTACACCTCCCAGCAGAAGGAATGACACTTTGAAGTGAATTCAAGAGCCACACTCATTAGAAACTATTCCTATATGAAGACCTATATGAAGAACCTACTCAAATCACTTCTTAACACACAGAACTTCAAAGACTCTACATGGCAATTGAACTTAAGTCCCTTTTTCTCTTAACACTGACACAAGGATCTATCTAGATTGCTGAATCATGCAGAAAGATGCTCCTTCCAGTCTCAGACTGGAAATACTAATGTCAGCTTTGCTACTTTCTTTTTCCAAGCTATAAATTCAAATAAGGATAATCAAAATACTGACACAGTCCTACAATCAGTGTAAATAATCCCTTTATGGTTATTTCCATCCTACACCACATGCAGTAGAGAAAAGCATTTGGAAGCAATTTCAAGGCAATCAAGGAACACAGGTCAGAATATAAAAGCAGCTATTCTAGGATGTTTTCATTACTATTTTGTTACCTAGTTAGTGACATGTATTTCCTGCTTTTTTTATTTTAAATAAAGAAAACAATAGAAGTGACAGAACTACTGGGTTCTCACACTTATACTCTCCATTCTTCTCCATTTGTGTTCTATTGAAAACTAGAACCTAACAGATTCCACAATACCAGGTTCACGTCTATCTGGCAGAATTTCACCAGCAGCCTTCAGCAAAGGCTTCAAGAACGCCTGCCAGAATCATGTCCTTGCAGCCATCTACATTGATAAGGAACGTTGTCTCTAAGCTACACTTAGAAAATCTACGCTCTGCCTCATAACATGATTACCAAGCATCATTTGCAATGTTAAGCTGTACTGAGTCAGTTTTACCCAATCTTTTCCTACAATAAATGGATTTATTTTGATGTATTTCTGAAGATAAAAAACAGTAATCTGACTGCACTTCAGAAAGATATCCGTTGACAGCAAAGGCTGCTCAGATGTTTGTATTTAATATCAGGTATAACTCCAGTAAGAATAGAGTCAAACCTGCACATCCAACTTACTTTTTCCTAGAGAAGAGGTAATCACCCACACATCTCATCCATCACAAAAACCTGGCTGCAGCTTTCAGAGTCTTTGTGACTTAGATCTACTGTGATATGTCATTTGACTTTGAAGCTCTGTAAAGTCGTCCCTCACTTTCTCTAAAGCTTTGAAAATCACCTCATGCACAGACAATCCTCAGGAAATCAGTGGGATGATGGTCTGTCACCATGTACTGTAACAAGCTTCACAAGTGATACTGTAGTTCATAATCCAGAAATTATACATATAAGAAAAATTAATATATACTTCATTATCCTGGTAATACAAGAACTTTTTACAGATACTATTCATTAATTTTAACTCCCCAACCTATCACTTACTCCCAGGGCAGTATACAGAATGACTCATTGGCATACGTCATTTTCTCAAGCTAAACAATACTCACACCTGCATTCCTCAGTTAAAGCCACATTCCTAGCTGGAACAGAACAGCATCCAAACCCCGTACATCACACATCAGCATACAGTTCTTCAGTGTGTATCTCACTTCTCCAATCTTGGAAGCAAAGCGAGACCGTAGAAGTCACACTGGAGAGGTCTGAGCAACCCTCGTTCGGTCGCTGGCCTCAACACTGAAGCACAAAGAAGAAAAAGACAGCATAGTGTGTGAAACCCTATCCCTAGAATATTTACTTCCCTCTAGAGAAGCATTTTTAGTGGGGATTTCTACAAAGTTTAATCAGCTGGACATTTGTTGAAGCTAAGAGCAGCCTACATGAATTAGCCACATTATTTTCAACTCCCAAAAACATTACATCTATTTGTTATTCTCCCCAATAAAAACTGATTAGTAATACAGTATATTTCCACAATTGTTTCACTTCAACTTCTGCAACCTTATCTTTTTCTCTTGAAGTGAAAAAAGGAAAATACAAATACATACAACTATATGCAGACTACTCCACATGCATCTTCCTGAACTGCCCAACTTCCCAGTACTAGCCAATTCCTAGTTCTCCAGTGAACCAACATCTGCCCAAAAGTCAAGTGAGTAAATTCAAACCTTCAACTCTTAAAATAAGAGGGTCAAGACACATACCTCTGACAGTTATCTGTTTTCATAATGTTGCAAATTTTTGTTTAGTTTTCTCTTGGTTCTTTTTTTTCCTTTCTGTTGTTAAACCATGAACACTATCCATTAAGCAGCTAAATGGACATGGTGATAAATTCATCTAAAGATGCCACCCTTGACAAGCCAGCATGGCTAAGGCACCCTTACACATTACAAACCAAGCTATAAGGCAATTAAAAAAAGCACATAGAACATGAAGTCATACTTCATCTCTCCTTCTACAGCTATACTTATATTAAACAGCTTACAAGAACAGTGAAAGAAACAATCTTGTCCACTCAAATTCTGGATGATTGATTTAAAATCTAGCCAAAGTACTTTTTCTCCTTCAGCTTTGTATCCTACTTCAGGAAATGTATAAATGAGTTCAGCTTCAGTTTGGTTTCAGATCATATTTCCCTGGATAAGACTAATCACCAAGGGGAAGAAATTTCAACTCTCCATATCAGAATTAGGAGGCAAAGGAACCAAACAGCTTTAAGAAAGCTCATTAGAAATGACTTCAAGGTACAGAAGTTGTGCTGACGTTTTGCTAAGCATTAACATTAATAAAAGCTCACAGAAGGAACACTGGCCTTTTGGCACCCAGCAGCTAATATATGCTAATAAGAGTAGTGACAAATCATGTTTTAACTAATCACCAAGACAGACATCTCACAGGTTACTTCATTAAGAACTTCCTTGCCATAAACATATCAAAAAAAGGACAGGAGCCATGCAGTCCCTGAAATAAAGAGCTAGCCACTCTATACCTGTTCCCAGATGTGGAAAAAGTAGTCTTTCATTTGGTCAGATTCCCTACAGGCCTGCTAGGATTGTCACTACTTGTACTTCAAACCACTAAGAAGGTTTCACTGTTCCCAACCAGCAAATTCACTGCTGGCACTGTACTGTTCTTGGTCATGAAATACAGCATTGAAATTGGTTACAAGAGAAGAAAATTAAGCTCCAAACATAAACACGAGAAGAAAATCAGGACAAGTTTCAGTGCATCCTTTTCCCTTTCCTCAGACCTAATTACTTATTCTAACAATTATAGCTCTTACTGAAACATTAACCTGGTACATAAGCAACCAGATAAAACAAAAACATTCAGTGTTAGATACATCTCAAAAATCTGCTTAATTCCTAGAACAAGAATGCCACCACGAGCAACATCCTGAACATCCCCCGTACAACAGGTCATCAATTTTGTTTTAAAGCTGTTCTTCAGCTCTCAGAAAAGTTTCTCATACTATCAGATTACAGTTCAAAACCACTGGATATTAGTTGATTTTCACTGGAAACGTGTTAAACATAAGCCATCCCCACCCATGCAGAGTAGATATTAATACTTCCAGAAAAATCAAATTGCTGCTTGCTTCTTTCAGCAACCATCAGTCTTACATCATAAGCACTCCGAGCACCATATTTGCTTGTATTTAATAAGCTCTCTTTTCTTTTGCAAGTAGAACTTCTAGCTGCCACACAGGAACCTGCACCAGGCTTCAAGGGCACAAGATACTCAAAGTGGTCACTTCCTGGCTCTCACTGTTACTCCTCCCTCTTACTGAGTACTCCATGAATGTTTTCCAGTTGCCGCAGCGAGATGTAAAATAAGATCTCAGGAAATAGGAGGCTTGATACTGTGTAGTTTTACCCCCTTTTTCTGTTTGTTTATAACTATAGGCACACATGACAGGTATAAGCACACTGACTTGTCACTAAGTGTGAGCACCTTGCCTGCTTTGACCAGTCCCTCAACAACAATTTCAGCAAGAATGAGCAGGGCCACTTAATAGGAAGAGTCAGGGACGGAACAGAACACCTGTCTGCCACAGCAAGCAATGAGTGAGCACTTGCTGGTAGTGTGAGATCCCTCAATGGGAAAGACTTGAGAGAAGCACAGCACGCCAGTGCTGTACCAGTGATCCAGCAGCACAGAGGGATCCAAGAGACATCTATAATTAGGAAACAGGAATTAGGACTGACTGTTACTCACTCAACTAAGTATGCTTAAGTCACTTAAATTCACCCCTATTTCTCGCATATGCTTCATAAACTTTGGCACATAGGCATTCTTTTAGTACTAAAGCTATTTTAATAGTTGACTATTTAAGAACTTAAACAGAAGAGCACCTTCAATATCAAATCCCACTGTTCATTGTTACCATACAAAGAACAATACAAGAACCCCTTGCTTTCATACTGATGATGCTTGGGTTTGGTCCAGCTGTTTCTCATTGTTACATGTTTTCTTCTGCCTGTTAGCCAACCAAAATCAGGCGAGCAGGGAAATATCTACAAATCCATACTTATAGTACCCTTCTCTTTCATATTAATTCATTTTAAGATTTCTTTAGAGAAACTCAATGAATACCACGTTTGGTATCAGGAGGATTTAACATCTGAGAACAAGCACACTAGTACTTAAATTTCATACCTCACTAAAACCCAGATGATGAAATAATAGAAATATAGGGATAATTAAAATAAAGGCTTATGTATTTGTCTTCTCTGGAAGCACATTAAGTAGAGCCACTTTTGCCTTTTCATAAAAGGCTCTTTTTTAAATATTCATTGGCATTGTGCAGTGATTACTACCTCCTGAACACCGCTGTTTATCAGCCTACACAAAAAAGCAGCTAACAGGCTGCACATCTGGTAACAGAGCGTGCAGACATCACAAGACACGTTTCCAATTTTCTTACTTTTAAGAATTAACTTCTCATTTTCCTCTTTGATGTTCAAAGGTATTCTTCCTTATACACTCTTGTTTCGCTCCTGAGAACTCCCTGATAATGCTCACTGTTGCTGTGGGGCTCTATTTCTGCCTGTAATTACCCTCCCATAATTGCTCTTAAAAAAATAAAATAAAAAACCATCGCACATCTGTTGCTACTCATTGCCATTTCTCACTGCTGTATTTCTTCTGTATTTCGAGAGCATCTTCGATTATGTAACTATCAAAGGTTTTCTCTGAGAAAGATAACTAGATCAGTTACAGTAATTTTGATTGAAGTACCATGTTTTCCATTCCATGTATGAATGGAATCAAATTAAGACATGAAGGGCTCCCAAGGCCCAACAGCAGCACCCCACACCCACCAACCACATCCCCAGTTTCTGTGTGCTGCAGCGACCGTGCTAACACACATCCTTCATACCTGCTCAATAAAGCTGCAGCATTAGACAGCAGGGATTTAGTGGCCAATTCATTGATGTCAGTCCAGTTTGTTAGATTAATCAAACAATTAAGTGAGCATAGCTTTCTCTAGTAAGTACACTCACTTATTAGCTCCCATCTACTTGCAGATGTTCCAGCAAAATACCCTCATGAGCTATAGGTTAATGGCTAGTTCAGTGCTTCTATGTTCTTCCTGGCAGTTGGGTTCATTAAATGTAATACAGCATCATTAAGCACTGATCAACCTCATCTAGTACAGACAACAACTATGTCATTTCCACTCATTTAACCCCCTAAAGCCTTCCCTTAACTTACTAAGAAATACATCTAGGCCAGATCTCCAGTGCCAAGTTCCCACAGTGCTGAGAGCCCTGGCCCCTCAGGGTGCTGAAGCTAGGCATGCATAAGCTTGGGCCAGGATCACTAAGTACAGAACTCTAGACATTCCTCTACTGGCTGCCAACTCTCCCAAGGTACAGAGGAGCCCCGTTCCAGAGCCAAACATTTACCTAGTAGTCATCATGTTGTCTTGCTCCAATTTGTAGGAGGGAGGCAAGGTTCTTTGATATGTGTATACCCGGCATGAGATTAAGAAGCAACAGTTCAAATGTTGGTCCAACCAGTTTATTAAAGTCCTAGGCGTTTTTAGGGAGACGGGGAAGGGAAGGTAGGCGATAGGGAAAGTAGGAAATAAGCAAGGAGTCTTTGCAGAGAGCAAAAGAGATAGTCACCACCGTGGGTCCAGCGAGGTACACAATAGGTAGGTTGATCTCAGGAACTCGTCTGATCACCGCGGGAGATGGGAGACAGCCAGGGAGCTCCGCAGCAAGCCGGCCCCGGGATTCTTCCGACAGTTTTCCCCTCAGGGAATTCTCCGTCAAAGGTGTCTTCGGGAGCTTGTCTCCCCAGTCCCCAGTTTAGCGAGGGCCTTTTACCCCCCATTTCAGTGAGGTTGTTTTTCTCCTTCTTTGAAATTTGACTCAGCATTTTTGGGAACGTATCTCGAGCAAACACTGAACTTCCAAACAAGCAGGTAAACACACTTTGTAGTAGGGATTTAAACCAGCTTTTGTGATATTCCTGGCCCACAGATAAGCCAGCAAAAAGGGGGGGGGGGGGGTCTCTGTCGCCAGACACAAGCATTATCGCCTTCTGCAGTGGTCAGCTCCTTCGAGCAGCACCCCTGAAGAAAACTGCTCGTCCTGCTTCTGCTTATCTTTGCAATCGTAAGCAGAAACACTATGGCACAATGACACCCACCATCCACCCCCAAGGACACTTAACAGTTGTTAGTCAGAGTCTTATCATCAGGAAGGCCTCATGAAGCAAACTTTGAGACAACAAAAGAAAACCAGTTCTGTCTTTCACACATGTCTACATGGTAGGAGTGGATGACCCCACTCCTGCTGTATATACAGGATTTCCAACACTTCCTCCAAACGTAACCCAGCATTTGATGAAAGGATCTCACTGCTGTATGAGTACACAACTGCACTGCATAAGTGTCTTAAACACATCTGACACCCAGGAGTACCTGTGCTGTTTGAGAGGTGTCCTCAAACTTTGTTCCAAAAGACATACTGCTGCAAAAAGATAACAGGTTCATTTTCAAGTGTGATCTTAACTGCAGATCAGCACCACATATGGCAGAGGTCTCAGTAAGATGCTCAATGCTCTCCTGTATTTCACTATAACACAGTTATGACAAATGTCACTGCTCAGCTGAATGCGAAGTTTGGCCTGCTGGGTATGCTTGTGATGCTCCTGGTACTTTTTAAGTTGACCACAGAGCAATTACCGCTCACTTGATATTGACAGTCAATCAATGCCAATCAAAAGGACAGCAAGCCATACAACCCAACAAGTTTCCCATTACCCACTGACCTCAAGTTATCTAAATATTAATTTACCACTAATAAGTAATTGTTCCCTTTGCTTTTTAAATGACAGTGAGCCATTAATGCTGCACAGACTTGTTTGTTCTTCACTAGTTATGATTTTTGAACAATTATAAAGTGGAACTTCATATTTATCTGTTCAGAAAGCAGCCTGTTCATTTCTTTTTTTTAAATCCATTCCACAGCAAAAAAAGAAAACCCACTTTCTGAGCTAGCTAGTAGCTATTTCAATATACTGCCTTATGGCAACAAGTCAACTGAGCCATCTCAGACAGACACCACAAGATGTCCTTTAACACTTAGACTACTTCAGTATTGCTTCCTGAAGGAAAACCTGCAAGCGTGATCAGAGTTTTCTGCAGTACCTGGATACTCTGTACATTCAAGAGGCTGTTGATGAATTTATCTGGACTGAAGAAATTAAGCAGACCCCAAGTTATTACAAATTGCTCTTCAAGCCAAAAGTTATTTACAGTATTACTGGTGTACCTGAAGATCTTTCCAGAGACAAACTTCACACATGACAGAAGAACAGATCTCTCACTGCAAACCTTTTACTTGGTGTTGCTGCAAACTGAACTTGTCTGCTTAAAACCCAAAAGGAGACCATTTGTTCCTTGAAAGCGCAGCAAAACAAAATGAACTGGAAAACTGCATTCAAACCCAACAGTGATACTTCATCACACGATCTCAAAGTCACTTGAACAGGAAGCAGCAATTATCCTAACTGCTGTGCATCACCCCAGGTAATCACCAACATCTTCTCCTGAAGAAACATGTCTCCTTCTCTGTAGTTAGAAAGACAGTAAATACCACTAGAGAAACAATACAGTGTGTGCCAAGGCCTGAAGCAATGCACAAAGACTTCACTGAATTAACTTCTTACCTCACAGGAATCCTCCATTGGGCAGGACTTTCTCACACAGAGCGTGCTGAGATGACACTACAAGCAGCTTATAACATGGGAACCAGTGTTTCTGATGCAAGGGGACTGGGAAACAACTCCAGTCCTTTCATTTTCTAACAGCTACAGAACACTGCAGAAGGCATTCTAGATTTAACAGATTTAAATATAACCAAATCCCTAGTTCCTACTACTTGAAGATTCTCTTCTAGAATAGCATCACGTTCAGGCATGAACAGAAATAACTACCAGCACTTTATCTACTGTTTTGTACGCTACCATTTCATCAGCGTCAAGGTACTGATTTGCATAACTTCTCAGTTTGAACATGCTTTCAGATGTAAAGGAGAAAGCTACATGAGTTATGCACAATTACAGTAACAGAACACCTGAACTGTTACAGTGATTGGCTCTCCAAAAACATCCAGTGCAGTAAATAAATTCAACTTGACTTGTTGATAATAGTGATATATGGAACAGAAATTGCCTCAAGGTTTTAAGAGTAAAATAGATGCATGCCGACAGGAGACATTTTAAAATAGTCCTTCCAAAGATCTTACAGGGATGTACCTAGAGCAACTGGAAAAACAGAAGTGATTAAGGATGTGACCTCCGTAGATGAGCTTGAGGGATTAACAAAATTAATTCTCCAGATTCCTAATCCTTCCTATAACATGCCAGACAGTCTAAATCCTGCCTCCAAAAGGGGAATGTGAACTCAAAGGACGCTACAGGATTGACGTTTGTTCTTCTGTCACTTCCCTCTACACTGTGACCCTGGAATGGTCTTCTCTGCAAGTACAAACACCACTTCCGAAGAGCTCACCACTTATTCTCCTATTCTGACATCACCTGAGAGCTACCATCAGCTATATAAGCAAATCACAAAGTCCTACATTCCTACTTGATTGTTATGCAAGTTGGTGTTCCCCAACACTCAAAATCATCATCTGCAGGATGAGTGAATCTTTTCCTTCTCACACTCACACTGAAGCCTTGGCAATCCCTCTCATCTTCAAGATCAGGGCTTTCTCATGTATTCCTTCAACATAATCTCAGAGCCATTTGTTCTCAGCACCATACACTGCTACTACTACAACAGAGCTTAGACCAACAGCCTTGCTCCCCTCAGCTATTTCCTATCCTTCTGTAAGCACCATCTTCCTAATTCACTGATGACCCAAATGTTTTTTCCCCCACAAGCCTTTGCTATCTCTTGTATTTAAAAAAAAAATAGTGGGCTACACACAAGCACCAATAGACAGCACTTATTTTTCAAAGCCAACCCTAGAATACTGCTTACAACTCTGCAAACCAAGTTCTCACTGACTCACAACTTCCAGCCCATACACGCTCTGCTGTCCCAGCCCAATCCATGGCCTGTTTAAGTCATGGCTCCGGGTTCACAAGATCCCACTATGCACAAAGAGACCCGAACCTCTGCCCCTGAGCTTTGTGGTGCACGCCACCTATGAAGGCATTTTTCCATAACTAAGCCCCAATCCTAGGAGCATTCAACCAGTACTATGTCAAAAAATGCATGCCAACTTTCATCTTCTGTAATTAATTTCTCAACTGCAGCTTGTCATTAATACAAATGGAAGCCCACAGTAATTACTCTAACATCAGTTACCACTGTCTTAATATCCATATACTCCACACTTCCCTCCAAAAAAATCTGATGAAACACTTCTGAATACCAGTTTAAACCTAACTGAATCCTTAAACAGAGGACTAATCACAGATAACAGCTATCACATACAAAGGTAAAGTTTAATAAGAAGGAGCTATGAGAATACTGTAAACAGACAATCCAGTTTCTTATTTAAAACTGGATTTACTACCCATGCCCTTGATTTTCAACTATAGTTCAAGATTCTCAAGAAATCTGGAAGTCTTCACAAGAACTTGGATAGTTTTCTTCTGCAGTAGTTTTCTTCCAGTGCTGAATAGAACGCTGCATAGTTTTAAAGAAAACCTTCATTTAACACAATAAAAGTGCCAACTGAAAGATGCAAGTGTTTTGAACAAAATATTTGGAAATTGAGGAAACTGAGATGCTTCAGCATGAACTGATCTGAAAGCCAATCTAAATCAACCAAAAAGGTGTGTTACCTACAGAGAAAGTTAGAAGTTCAATATCCCTAACTCACTGCAATGATTACAGCCCATCAAATTCTCCTTAGTAAGTTATTAAATGGTTACCGTTAACTCCAGTCTACATTTTCTTGTTTCAGTAATGCCCATAACAAATACCCTGCACAAGTGACGCTCTTCAACTATTCTCACAACATACTGCAGACATTTCTTCACTCCATGAAGAATTGAGCTAGCGACGCTTCTGCTAACTTGTCAGCTGCTGAAAACATCCATTAGTCAGTCATCAGAAATTACATCCTCCAGGGCACCAAGCAACATATTGTACCAAACTAACGAGTAGGTCACATATCTGCTACGTCTAGCATCTTCCTGAGCCAGCTTGCTCCCAAGGCCTTGCCATCTGTTGCATACACCCTACTTCCAAAAATTCAAGTTCCTAGCAGCATGCTTTTCTTTTTTTTTGTCAAAGAACATCACATATCATACACAAAGTCCTTCATATGTTTAGGCTCAGTTCTGATTTCAGCTTTTGTTCTTGCTTACATAGGAGAAAACCAACCCAGCAGATTGCTTCAACTCCTAGAAGAGAGATCAGAAAGGAGGAAAAAGAAAACCAGTCTACTCAGCCGTTCATTTTAAGACACTTGCAGAAGGGAAGCTAGAACACACTGCAAAGCACTGCTTTCCCTTTTTAGTTAAATCATTCATAAAGAGAAGCATTAAATAGCCTCTCACAGTTGAACATGAACTAGACTTGCTGGATTTATTAGGTAGCTATCTTTGCTAAAACAATTGCCTTCCTACCATGAAATTTGACCATTCGTCTCTCATGGCAATTACTACCTCTTTTTGTGTGCATAAACTTATTGTACATTCTCAGATGGAAGTCATTTCAGAGTTTACAAGAGGATTTAAACACCATTTTCCCACTCAAGTTATTTAATGATAATCCTGAATTTTACCTGCAAATTAAAAGTAAAAAGTCGCAAGACCATCTTTGCTAACAAATGCTATGGAGATAAGAAAATAGGAAGAACCTGACATGTGAAACTCACTACACTGATTTATCTCTTGAAAAACCTCCCATACATCGCATCTAACCGAAAAGCCATTTGCAGAAGCAGTTCCCTCCAAGAACTACTGAACATCAGAGCTAGGCTTCACTTGAAGAACTGCATCCATCTTTTCTAAACATGAGCACACTAGCATTTCATAGGTAACTCCTTACAAAGTAGTTGAACACATTTAGAAAAAAATACAGATTTACAGACAAGAAAAATGAACAGATTCCCTCCCACCCCCATAAGGGAACACTTAAGGAAGCATGCAGCAGTAACAGTTATTTGGAGTCCATGGAGAGGATAGGATTATCTAAGTCTTGAAACTCAAGGTACTATTGCATTTTGATTTTAACACTGTAGAAGTTTACGCCAGTTTCTGCTGCAGAAGAAAACTGACTAGTTAATATTTTCTTTTACATAACTGCTTTACAAGTAACAGTAACATCATAACACAAGCACAGCACAAGATTGCAAGCATCAGGCGCATGCCAGCAGAGGAAAAGTCTCCTTCTATCTTCTAACAATTAGTTACTCCCCAGATAACAATTAATGTTCAGGCAATAACCTCTTAAGTGTGGATGGAAATAAAATTAATTTATAATCACAGCCAGAGAAGCAAGATGTACCTTCATTAAATGTTCTGTTTAATAGGCTGCACTGTATTATTTAAGTGATGACAAAGTGCCTAGCCCTGTACAAAGCACAAGTATAGAAAAGAGGCACAGGCACACACTACACTCAGCATTTACACAACATAGGCCCTATTTTTCTTTCTTGAATCACAGCTTCAAAAACAAAGTAATTGAAAATTGAACTGAAGAATTGAAGATCATAGTGGTTGAAGCTACACTGTATTTAAGTTCCCAAAAGCAAACCCCTTCCCTAAATCACACAACTAGTACTTAAGGTCAGGGTCTTAGTAAAGGCTCTAGAAGCCCTTACCAGGACCATCCTTCCCAACTCAGGGGGAAAATCCAGCTACCTGCAGAACATCCAGTACACTCATTTGTAACGCTCCAGGGAAGCCATGAGTAAAAAGACAAGCCAGCCTGATTTACCATGCGAAACACTACATATGAATCATCCCACGCTGAATACTGCTAATTTGTAGTCAGATAAACAACTTGATAGTTAGCTAATACCTGCAAAAACATTAAAATTTTGATAAAAATAAAAGCAGAACATTAACCAGCTGAATTCAGTAGTTCCCTTCCTGTGTGCTTACCTGCTATTTTAGCCTATTTTCATGATTTGTACAGCTGGGAATACCCTTCTCAGAATAGCAGTACAGAAAACAAAACAGTTTAATGAGGAGTAAATCTGAAAGACTACAATCAGTACACACAGACCTTATTTTCACCCCAACAACCCCATTACTTTATGATTTTATTCCACATAAAGTGAGACAAGAGGTCACTGCTAAATCAATCTAATCTTATGCTACTCTATCTTTATAGACATAGGCTATTCCAGGCTTTTGATCACCTACAGAACCACAAATTGATGGCTCCATGCTTTAACTTCCTCACAAACAGCATCTCAATCTGTAAGTTCTGTATTTATTCTACTCTGAACACAGTAGAAACACAGCAATGCATTTGCTCTAACACTGATGCTTAAGCAGCATGCTAGAAGGAAAGACCAGAAAGGTCTGCATCTGAGCTGTGCAGAAAGGCATCTGGTCACTTATACAGCTTTAAGTGCAAATGCAATTAAGGAAAGAATTGTATTAGTTCATCCATTTACTATGAGTAGGAGGTCTCAGTGGGCTTGTCAGAGAAAGTGATATTCTATCAACAGGAAGTCAACCAAGTGATTGTCAACCCTGCTAGTTTTTCCACAACCCCAAATGCTATATACAGTAATTGATGAAAAATTATATGTAGATATCTGGCCACTTAAATTACAGCACTGAAACCTTTTCAAAGCATTTTTGGCTGAAGACTTCATTACTATGCTTATTTTAAAAGCCTCTACTGCTGTATCACAGAGGTTTAATATCATACTGTTTTTCTGAAGTGTGTTATTTGGACCAACTGCAAGAATATGATAAAACATCCTGCAAGAATAAGTTACAGAACAAAGGCATTCATTTAAGGTATATCCCTTCCTGCCCATCTTTCTTTACAGTTCACTTTACTGAGGAGTGGACAGCCTCATCTTCTAAAAGTACTGTGCTGGGAAACGCACTTCACAGGTGAGCAGCTGACCCTTGAGGATTAGAATTCTGCTACTGGATCTGCTCCACATCAGAGGATTGTCAGCTCAGCTGCCATTTTAGCAGCATTAACTATGCACAGGAAAATGGGACAAACCTTAAGGGTTTCAGAAAGGGAATTGCAGAAGTAAACTAGCATTCAAACAAAGAGAAAAGCTAGTAGAAATAGCAAGAACACAGAGAGCTGCCAAGTTATGCTGGAGACTGAGGAAAGGTGGCCGCTGTGGTATATGGAAGTTCTAACACCTTATGAAACAAACCCTGGATTACATCCACAGTACTGCATCGAACCCTCGGGCATCCACTGAGAAGACAAACTGTCCCCTAAGGGCCAGGGTGAGGAATTAGGAGATAGTGAACAAAGCTCCAGAATCCCATGCAGCTTCCTTAGTCCAAAAGCACTGGGGGGCAGAGGTTCTGAAAAATAAACCTGGCATTACTGATGCTCATCTTCAAAGCCATTACCAGTTTACTACACACAAACATCTAGCTATGAGTCCAGAAAATTTGTCATGGAACAGAAAATGCTGTTTATCATTGGTTTTGCTTTTTTTTTTAATAAATCGAGTGACAGTCTGAAGAGCAAACTAAGTCAATTATATTCAGTAACTCATAAAAGCTGCCTGGTGGAAATACAACCGTTTCATATCACAGCAGAACAGAGGTCAGGAAGGTTGAACTAGCTGGAGTGGGGCACCACAAGCCCGACAAAATTAAGCAACTGTGAACGTTTCCCCAAAGGACCGTAGTCTCTGCATCAACTTTCTCCAATAAAGAACAAGTTCACCTAAGATGAGGGTCAGGGCACAGAGCAGGACCCATTTGCTGACTTGTGCAGAAGTACATAAAGAATCTGATGGATGAAACAGCTTCCTAAGCATCTGCAGCTCCAGCAGGAGCTCTCAGCACACATAAGCACCGAGAGTTCACAAGGAATTATTCATAGGAAGAACAGACACTCCTGCAGCACTAGATGAACAAACCATTAGCTCAAATCAAATGGGAGACACTGCAATTTTACATTTGATGCATTGGGTTGCCAACTCCTGGTAACTGAGGGCACTTACAGTGACAACCTGGAGCACATTTGGAAACTGAAGTTAAACTGGTACTCAGATAAACAGGAAAACAAACTACTAACACTACTAGAAATACTGCAGCAAGGTTCCACACAAAGTAATAGACATCTAAGTTGACTTCAGCAGCTTTACTTGATTGATACACATTTGGAACTGCTGCATACATGAGAGTTCTTCACTGCCTTCCACTTAACTCTAGGCTACGAAAGAAGTGTAACTTAGTTATTTATCTTGAAAGAAAAAAGTTTTGTAGGTTAACATTCTGGAAACAGGCCTCTTCACATCACCTTTTTGTTTTGCAGTTACTGACAGAAGCAGCCAAGGAAACAAAGGCAGACTCCTCTAACCACATGGCTACAAACGGCTATTGTGGTAGAACGCTCTTATACAAGGAAAGGTTTAGAATCGCACATCCATATTATGTATGCATTCATTTCAGAAACATCCTTAACAATGCACCTGCACCTTTAGTACATTTAGCAACACTAAATGCAGTCGTCATTTGGAATGAAAACAACCATTTACAAACAGTCTGGCTCTGAAGTGGCTGACCTTCATTGACATCTGCAACCTTTAGCCAAGGAATCAAAACCATAAACAGGTTTTTTGTCTCAAAGTCTTTGATTTAGCAAGCAACCGGCAAAGTACCTCGTTAAAAAGCCTGTTATGTTTCTTAACATATAATTAGGGAACCAAGCATGCTGAGCTTCACTTAAATGCCACCAAAATACTTCCAAACTCAGGGTATTGAGAACACTTCATGGCTCTGGAGTGGACCTCCATGCTTTATTGTCATAACAACCTGCCACTGGAGTACGGCTCTCATCGCACAGCTCAATTGATACATATGAAAAAGACATTTTAGTTCAAAGCCTGAAAATCCTGAGTTGTCCGCAAAGCCTAGCAGAAGCATTCATAGGGTAAAACAAGAATTCAAAACCTTAAGAGCATGTTTAAATGCCTGCTGCCTATTGCTGCACCTACCCTCCACGATTTCAAGAGATGTACTTAAACACACTTTCCTCTCCACTAAGATCCGACACTAAAATGGACTCCCATTCCACACCGCAAGTTCTGTACCCCACTCTACAAACACTGGATTACAGTTTTGCTTCATTCTTTTCCTTATTACCAACTTCACCCTGCACCATTGGAAACGATGAATGCAGGAATTAGTAATCACCCAAGTTGCGCTTTTCCTTCTTTATGGTTGTTTGCCAGTGTTTCAAATAAGCTCAAATGCAATTTTCAGAATTTAATACAGCCTATTTTTAGGCATTGCAGAAGGTCTGATTACAATTTATTTTTTTTTTTCCTCATTTTCCTGTTTGGTATAAGATGGGCACTCGCATTTAATCATCTCCATAGATTACCTCAGTGAATACAAATGTGTTACATTATCTTTAAATAAATGAATGTCAATATGTTCTAGGGTAACAGAAGTAATTGCATATTGATAACAGTCATTATCATAAGTCATGGTTGCCGGCAGAAAATCCACTTGTATTTTTTAATAAGGTGCAATATTATGGTCTATTTCGAGATGATAGCTTTCTATTTCCCCATACATAATACGTACAATATCATTCCAATATAGCTGGCAGACCCTGAAAATAGATAAAAATTCAGAATGCAAACCTGCAAATTGTCAGATTTTACAGTCCTTTGAAGCCAGGGTAGATATTCCAAGTACCTCAGCAAAACAGATACGAAGGAATCATTATCTGTGCCAGGCTGATTCTATTCCACTTACCACAGCAGATAACAGTGCCTAGTACATTATCCTGAACTCACACAGCCAGGCATTTCAGACCTGGCTTTCTAGTTTATTGTAGTTCGCAAAGTAATCTGAAAGACACTCAAGAAGGAGACATCTCACATTTGTACGAGGCATCAAACTTTCAAGCTAACTCTGGATACACCTGCTGCAGGAGAGTAAGGAAGTTGTAGTGTCCAATATCAAGATTGGGGCTCCCATTTTTTGCTGCTACTCTATGTCAATGCTTTAAATGAGTAGAAAGAACTCAATAAAATAAGCAGACTAATCCCTGCATCTCTCTCTCTCTCTCTGCAAGAGGAGGGTCAGCACTGAAACGGCCTCAGCTGTGACTGATTTCATCAACTTAAGCATAGTACTCACATACCATCTGTTTTTAAATGGCAGAGATCTGACCACATCGATGTTACTGCAAGTTTAGTCTCAAGCCAACTTGAAAACATGCACATATAGTGATTTTGCAATATTTTACTGCCTCGTGAAAGGCATCTAATTTGGGCACTGAACATTAGTGCCGTGAGTAAGCATTTCTATGAACTTCAATACACTGAGTTGCCCACAGATTGGGATTCGTATGGAAAGCTGCACTTTTCTGAGCTGCAAAGACCACGTGCTTAGTTAACAGCTTTTGAGCAGGAAAGTTGTGGTTGCTATCAGGTATCATTTTCTGCTGCGTGCTCTTTAACATCACAGCAAGCATGAAGGTTGCTCTTAAGAGAAAGTCACCTTTCAGTTGAGAAATTATCTCGTTTAGAATGCTCCCTATTCCTGCCAGTCTGCTGCTGGCAGTACCCACATTTTGCTAGGAAACATCTAGCATGCCCTCCTTGTCTCATTTTTTAATGAGAAGCCTACAAACTTAATTGTTTGTGCTTTTCTGTGTCATCCAGTAAAGCAGTTTCTACTTTAAACTACTCTTCATACTGATTTTACTGACTTTTAGAAGATATTCCAGTTACAATTAAGGGAAATGATTCACCACTGTATCATACATTCTTCATCAGCATCGCCAGATATCAGTGTAATTGATTGTTAAGGAACTAAGTGCAATTAGGCAAACAGCACAAAACAACAACATGCTATTAAAAACATTCAAGAAGGGACTGAATAAGCTATTCTACTTTTTTTTCCCCTACAATTTCCAGGGTTCTTATGATTTAACAGGACTCAGTTAATAGTAACAACAATAAAACTGAACAGAACCTTCATGGGTGGTTCAGTGAAGGCCTCATTCAACAAAACCAAGAAATGGAACAAGGTATTCAGATATTGTAAGAGATATTTTGACCAACATAAATCATTTCCATAATGCACTTAGGTGTAAAGGCAACACTGAATATTGATAAGTATCAGAAAACCTAGGCAACAAAAAGGATTAAGATGATTAAAACTTGTTTGCTTTTAAAGAGACTTAAAAGATGAATTGTTCACTTTCAGCAATGGGCACAGGAGGCAATACTTTTGAAATATATCAAATATTTTTATGCATCTCAAAATGTTTAAGGAGATTTGTCTCTAATAGTGCCTATATGCATAGAAACTGTACTATAACATGCTCAGCAACTATCCAAATAAAATAAAGCTTTGATGGAGTGCAATGCTGTAACACAACTGAACGTGAAATAACAGTAGCACAATAGCAAAGTTCTAGGCAACAACAAGGAAGGATATACTCAAATACAACCATAAACACAAAAACAAAGGAAAAAGCAACTTACCTCCCAAAGTCCACCACAGGTCTGCAAGTACATTCAGTAAGAACCTCCTGCCCCTTAAATGAGAGCTGGGAAGGGGTGGATCCTGGCTCCAGCCCTTCTGGTCAATCAGATTCATTGCATGCACCTGAGCTCCCCTGGGCTGGCCCTGCCTTCCCACCAGGTGCTCAATCACTGCTTTAGATCGTGACTTAGCATTTTCACTACATGGGGGAAGGGGTTCAAAATCACAATTGACGTGGATTTTCAGCATGGAAAGCTGTTAACTCCATTACTGAGCAATGTAAATGAGATCAGAATCGAGTCTAAGGCTTTCTTGTCCATTTTTAAACTGGTTGCCTCCCACTGTGGCAGATGCAAATACATATGGGAGAAAGAACAGAACAGATCCATGTACTGGGAGGACAGAATATGTATTACTGTACTGTATGCAACCAGGAAACAAAGTTTATTTTTTCACTTAAAACATAGACATATATATATTTTATGTATGGCTTTTTTTTTTTCATTTTATTAAGCATTGCACCCAAAATCACGTCAATTGACAGCACATATGATAAGGGGAAATCAGAAGTTATGCTGATAGTTAAATCTACACATTCTGCTATGTGGTCTTTACAGCTAATTTTAGCTTTAGTATTTTTCTGTGTTTCAGCTCTGAGTCTTTTTAATTGTACAAATACGAAGTGAAATATTTGTAAGAGGCAACAGGATGCATGCAGTAGAGCCTTGGCTTTCATGTTGATCTATCAGGAGGATCATAGTTATATAAAGAAACATTTCACTTTCTTTTCTTTTCTTTTCTTTTCTTTTTTTTTTTCAATTTCTTCATCCCTCCCTTGTCTGTATTCTTACTCTTAACATCCATACATCCATAATAGTTTTTGTGGGCTTTTTTTTAATGACAACTGGTTTTGTCAAACATATTTTCCAAAGTGAGTTAGTGACGATCATTCATTGCTATCAGCTTCTGTTGATCTTTGCATTCAATAGTAACAAGCTATGTTTACAACAAAAGAGCTAAACAGCATAATGGGATATCATCTAGAAAGCTTCTGAGTTGCAAGAGTGTGTAAATGATGCAAAAGTAGGTCTTGCCTGAGGGGTGAGAGACAAGAAGCCTTAAAGTAAGTTGTGACTGAGGTGAGAAACAGTTTTTAAAATGTTAGGAAATTCCAAAGACAGTTATGCTGGAAATAACAGAGTCCCACTAATCTAAAATAAACATCTGTGAATGTCCAGTAGCTTTGTAGACAAGAGTTGACTCTGTCTGGTTGAATGTTTAACGTCACATGATTATTTTTTTTAATACTTTCACTAAGATTTCCAAGATTTTTCACTAAGATTTCCAAGATTTTCACGTACTTATGCAAAGTAGAAGCAGAGATTGCAAAACGATGAACCTTCAAAATATTTTGGAAGCTTTCAGCACCTTGCTAAGAAAACAGAAATCTAATGGAGAAGTGAAAAAGCTCAGACAGATAACCTTTCCTTCAAACCTGTTGGCCTGTTTGCTTTTCTACACCGTTTCCAAGAACCAGAGTGTGCCCAGCTGCAAGCAACACTACAAACTGCTTAGCATTCACCTGGAAGCTAATTATTATTTGCTTGCAGTTTCACCTAGGAATTTTACGTCTTTGACCACGACTGCAGTGTGGTAGAAAAATATATGAAGAAGCAACAAGTTGATTACTCTCCTATACGGAAAATTAAATGGTTAATTTACTAATCCACAGCTATTCCAATCTGCTTTATGACTATATCCCCAGTATTTAGAAAACTGGTTTAACAGGGATTGAAGCTGGATTTCTGTGAGCTCATTCTTGCAAATCTTAATGATTTATTCATTTTGTTTTCTGTGTCACTGTGCCATTTTTGCAGCATATTTACCACGAAGCAGAAGTTCAGCCTGCTACAGGCTCCTGAAAAGGAGAACAGTGGAAAAATGAAAAGAAATATCTTAAATATGCACAGAGGTGAAAGCCTAAGTAAATGGTATCCTGATGCAAGTGTACAGACAATCGAACTAAACAGACCATCTCAGCTCTGCGAAAATGAGACTCCTGCAGTCTCTCATGCACAGGGTAGATTACTCATTAATAAAAACTGGTACAAAAATTATATTAAAAAAACAAACAAGAACAACACAATGAAGACAGTGGTAATTAATTAGAAAATATTCATTATATAGACTTTCAGTGTATATTCTTTATAAGACTACATTCCTAGAAATAATTGGATTTAGTTATATCCACTTAGAACTAGTTTATTTGCCAAGACCCTGCAAAGGAAATTCTGAGCAGTTCTAGACTGGCTGTCCTTATGGCATAATGGTCTGCTGTTTGTTATCAGTTGGAATGTATTTGTACAGAAGTCCACCAACACTTTTCAGGGCTATTAACATCACTTAAATTTAAATGATTTAAAGTAAGATCGTCTCTCAGTCCAAGGGAAAATACGCAGGAGTTCCATAAGAATACTAATAGCAAGAACTTAGGTTAGCATTTCAAATTGCCTACTGGAATGTTCTCTATTAATCATCTGGTAAGCCGAGGGAAGCTATTCTTTTAATTTAGGCATTTGAGTTAATTGCCAAACGGGAAGAATTATAAACATGCCCATTTTCCTTCTCTTTGAATACTTCCCTCAGGATCTCATTCGATCTTGTGGGTAATGTACCATTTTAAAAGTAGCAGGATTAAGCCTTTAGGAAAAAAAGCAAGATTACATAGAAAAAGAAAAATACTTTTAAAATGGATCTGGAAAATGATTTAGCCATTATTCTATGTCTGCATTTCAAATGCTTTGTTATATCTATGTAATCAGAATATTTGGTTGCATTTTCTATACAGACACTCATTTTTCCTTTTCCTACCCTCTCTGAAATGATTAATTTGGACTGCTTCTCAGAATATAACAAAAAATGTTTTCCCTTCTCAAATACTCACCTAGTTAGAAGCCAGGGAGCATAGCTGCTCTATAAAATAGTCCACATTAAAGATACCAGTTTATACCTTTTTAATTCAAGAGACCAAAAAATTTAGAATTGCTTACTTGGTTCACTCAAAAGAAAAATTCTTGTTTAGTTCTTGGCACTTCTGAGATTCAGAAATAACTAAGACTTTCCTCAAATTTCTTCCAGTCCATTTCTTCAGTATTTCTTGTAGGTATTTGAGTTTCTAATTTTCTTCATAAAACTGTATTTTCATTTATAGATATGACAGAAAAGGAAGTTTTAAAGTAACCGTAGATGGCAAGCACAGCTTTTTAACAAGGCCAACAAAACAAGCTCCAATAAACTGTGGAGTATTCAACTCTTTGTCTTCTGATTGTTCCTGGATGATGTGCCTTATGAGAATAAAAGCTATTAAAAAAAATCATCAATTAGGCTTTCCATAGCCTCAGTTAGGGTTTTTGATTCTTCAAACACAGGAATCAAGGGTAAACACAGAAGCAGATGCTTTACTAAAAGACAGCCCAAATAATCTGTAGGGCTAGTCTGTCTCTACAGACCTTTATATTTTAAAGTCATCAAAGCAAATGATGAGAGCAGTCGTAACGAATGGAATGCTGAAAACTACAGTTTGTAATTAGTGGTCTGGTATTGTCTTTTAAATTGCCAAAGTACAGACATAATTGAAATGCATATATGTTTACACTTAAGTCTTACCCAGACTTAACATTACCAGTCCACCAGTTTCACTTCATGTTTGCAAATCATGACTGGTGAAGTTCATAATCCCTAGGTCACCAAAAAACAAGAAGATTTTGTCTAGACTAATAGAGCAGGACTCTGGGATAGGAAATACTACACTCTTTTTCCAAAAATTAACCATGAAAAACCATACAAAACTTAAACTAAATTAAGCAGTAAATAAATAACCCCTTATCTAGCAACTTGGGTAAAATGTAAACCAGCTGAGAAGAATCTTAGCTGGCACAATTCCAGGTGGTGCTCCAAATTCCTTCACGAGAGGTCAGTGCCTGATGTGCTGTAACTTCGTAAGAGTAAAAAGAGGAGCAGTATTAAAATTTCCCTTTAAGAATAACCTTTACAGACCATAAAACCGATGAATAGTTGATCAAACAGCACAGGGTGTTCCTTCCACATGCTAATTTGCATCATAAACTCATACTTGTTGCCCTCCTTCCTAACCAGAACTAGTACTTTTAGTGACTAAAGAGGGTGATGAAAGCAGAAGAATAGGAATAGACACTTGCTGACTTAACAAACATTAAGGTATGTTTTACTTTTGAAATTCTCCCTTACTTCAAGTGCTTCACATGCATTTTTACAGAGAAGGGGATACTTAAGTTGGTCTAAAGGACGATGAGATCCCTTTCGTATGAGATATTTTTATTGTTATTTATGTATACCACGTTCATATCTTTAAATGTCAGCCGGTTCCATTAACTAAATTTTTTGAAGGTCTTACTGCATTTGTGTTTATGATAGAGATGAACAGAAGGTAGGAAGTAGGAAGAAGTCAATGCAAAACAAAAAGACTGAAGTCACTGTGACACAAGTTAATGTAATAATAAAGATATCTGAGAGCTGGCCCACAAATATGCAAAATGAGGTGAACAAAACTCCTTTTAGAAAGGCATACTTACATATAAGACTTGAATAACTCCGTATGCAGAACAGCGGTTAACGGGGCATATAATTTTAAAACCCAGCTTCCACAACAGATGGCCTTATTTAGCACATTTAGGAACTTTGCATGGGGGAATCTACCACTGGAAGCACTGTTGCGTGTACTGCAAAATGATCAGATATGGGTCAAAAACCAGACTGCCCTAATGCTTTTGTGCCAGTGCTTATCTAAGGTTGTTGCAATCTGTCCAAAGCAGAAAATGATCCAAATAATTAGATGTGTGTGATGTTTTCTCTCCTGAAATAATTGTAACCATGTTGGGAATTAGAACAGGTCAACTGGAACATGCATAAGGTAACAGATTTCCAGTGCAACTTTTTCAGTTGTGATATTTATAATACCTTTCCTTACCATAAAAACACACGACCATTCAATCTGTCGAATTTCTGGTAAACTCTGGGAAATACAGTGCCATGTAATGGTCACAGTGTGCTGAAGAGCAGCTCAGGGAGACAATATGGAAGGGAAATGTTCTACCACTGAATACATCATTCCTAATGAATACCTGGAATCCAAAAGTACCTAGTAATTTTATTTCTCTTTTTTTTACAGCTAAAAATGCTGATGACCAGAGGAAAGTGACAGATGTTTTAGCAGAAAGGCATTCAAACACAAGGCATCAAAATGAGAAAATGGAACACAGAGGGCAGACTTGAGCTAGTTTCTGTTACATGGTGGGGAGCAGTGTTTTATTTCAGTTGGACAAGAAAATCAGCATAACTAAAACAGAGAAGTCTCTTGAGTTCTTGAGTTCATGGGTATCTATGACAAAGTTTCTAGGAGCTGATGTTTCTTCATAAAATCTAAACCTAAAAAGAAACCTGTCTGTTTTTTTTCCATCCTTTTCATGTCGTAAATAATAATGATGATTAGATGCAGACCCAGAGTGTGGGGGAGGTGGATTTATGCATCCTCAGTTGTTAGGGTTTTGTTCTTTCAAATTTGCATAACAGAAGTCACTGTTAATGCAGTTAAGGTCATGGAAAAGTTCAAAAGTGTGATTCGGTATTAATAGGAGTAGGAACAAGTTTTTGTAGCAGTTCAATCACAAATCTTTCCTAAAATGTATTTTCCTGATATTAGTCCCCAAAAAAGAGCCCTGGTCCTGCTACACTTTTCAGACAGATCTGCAGATCCAGCTGAATACCTAAAAACAACGAGCAAAAAAACCCACTACTAGTACAAGTGGTACATAGAAGGAGAGACTGTTGCATTCTTCTTCCCCGTTACCAATTTCTAAACAATCAGTCACCTAAAACTACCACTACTTCTAAGTAGAAATGAATCAAACAGGAGTTTCATCAGTTCACTAACAAGAAATTTTTTAAGGAACACAAAATGAGTTTTAACCACATGCTTACCTGAAGATTAACTGGGAAAAGAAAAAGGCTTTTCAATGCTGCTGTCTTGGGCTAGAAATGTTGTTTATTTTATATAGATACTTATTGAACAGCATATTCAGGATTTTGGAGGCCTTCGGAAAAAGAAATGAGAACAATTTTAAATGCAGCAATAAATGTACGATGCTGTAAAGGCTGGTGAGGTGATTAATGTTACTTCAGATTTGGGAGCTTCCTTATATGTATATTTTATGTTTCTGTTCAATAGTGAGGGACAATTCTCATGCATTTTAAAAATAGGGGCATTAATTTCTCTATCTAATTCTCTTTCATAAAGACATCACACATTTGTTGACTCGCTAATTTTTACACCATTGGTTATTTAAGCCATATCTACCTCTGAATAAATCTAACGTCTTGGCTCTGTTAAGTCCTAAGCTGACTTTTCAGTGGAAGAAGGACTTCATATGTTCACAGCAGTGCTGTAAGTTGCCTTGAGGCAGTCTCACTAGGAAAACACAAGAATATGACAAAGTTTACTGTTTCCAGCTGATGCATATCAATACGTTGGAAGGTTACGCAGAGCTTGAATATGCTGTGGAGGCGTTTTGCAACATATCAGTGTCAGAAGTTGCCAGTTCAACACTTTCCATAATGATTTTCAAAGAAAGAGATCTGGAAGCCAGGAAAATACACGGTGAAAGAGCTGTGCAAATCCTGTCTTTTTGGGGTAATAATGTACACCATGAAAATTTATTTTATTTTTAATTTGGGAAGTATCGTTAAGATTAACTTTCTCAAAAAGAAAAGAATCTGATAACCAGATTAATTGATATTATGACCATAATCCTTTGGAATTTTTTTCCATCAAAATGGTGGATGAAATTGGAGGGGAAAAAAAAGGAAGGGAAAAGAGGAGAGAATGGACACTATTTTTTTCGTGTTTCTACCACCTCTATTGATTCTGTTTTTGAAATTTTCATGGGAACAGTACTGTCTCTTGAAGACAGGTACTTACATTCTTTCTGTTTGTGATTGGCCTGTTAATTAGATTTATTCTGCAGTTTGATGCTGTGTCTGTCCCAGGCTACATCAGCTGGCTGTGCTGCAGCATGGTGGAACAGAGACTATCTGAACATTAACATACTGATGGTCTTTGTAGGGAAATGAACAGTTCTGACCCTTGTGAAGCATCCCTGGTTTTGTTCAGAGCATTAACCAGTGTTAAGCACCAGAAAGTTACTAGATTTTGATTCTCACTTTCAAGAAAAGCAAGAGAATGAGATTTTATTTTCATGAGTTCTGTATCAAAAGCAAAATGCAGCTCTTGATTTCCTGGATCTTTTTTAGGTACAGATTAACGGACAGAAGGTTCAGTATTAGCTCTCATTGCTACTTTTTCCAAAAGTCCATAATTTTGCTTAATGTTGGCATTGTGTCAATGGACATAAACATTCAAAAGAAACCTCAGTTCTGTAAAATCATTACGCCAAGAACTTATCACTCAGAGGGTGGTGAGGCACTGGAACAGGTTGCCCAAGGAGGTTGTGGATGCCCCATCCCTGGAGGCATTCAAGGCCAGGCTGGATGTGGCTCTGGGAAGCCTGGTCTGGTGGTTGGTGACTCTGCACATCGCAGGGGGTTGAAACTAAATGATCATTGTGGTCCTTTTCTATGATTCTATGGTTTTATGATTCTGTGATTCTAACTAAGAGTCCCATGGGAAGCATGCCTGACGGTCCAAGATATGCTGGCCATGATGGACAGCCATGTCACATCCTGGGCCTTCTGAAGTGAATTATCACACTTCAAGAGAACTTACAGGTAGCAGAAGGTGAGGATGGAAGGTCAAGTCCCTGCAGAAGAGTGGATCCCCACTTTTGCTGGTAGTGCAGCTTCCTAAATGGGCTTGGGTAGTTCTTCTGCATCTGCACGGAAATACACTTTAAAAAATCTTATTTTGCCTTTCTGTGAACTGGCACTGTTCTGTTACTTAAGCACCAGAAAGGGCAGGTATTTTTAGGCAGATATGGTAAACTCTAGCAGTACCGTGTGCCTGCATAGCCTGTATATCAAATGGATATGATGCTGTACATATCTGCCTGTCACTAGTAAAGTACATACACTGACAGTTGTTTTTTACTTTAACACATCATTAACAAGGAGCAAGCTTTTATTTGAAAGGAAAAGACTAATTTAAACATTAGATTGTTTTTCAATCATTTAAGTTACATAGTTCTCACTCCAGAAACTTTGATCATGTATAAGCCCGCTGAAAGGCTGAAATTTAATCAGCCTCACATACATTATGTTGCAATGTTGTGGCACTAGTGCATGACAGAATTTTATTTTCCATTAGTTCATTCTTTGCTGGAAATATAAACACTCTATATGCTTAATAGTCCAAAAAATGAATGTTATTGCTTTTTAAAATTGCCTGTTAATGAGAATTCTGTTTGCTATTAAAAAATCGGGTGCCTTAGGACCATCTTTCAAATGCTGACATACCTATTTGCAACATCAACAGCGTTAAACAATCAAAACAAAATCATCCCTGCTTGTGCTTTTACTAAAAGCAACCAGGTTTTTTAACTGATCAAAATGAATGTTTATAGCATCTGGGGAGCCAGGACTGATTTTTAAATGGCTTCTCAGTGAACTATGAACAATTTTCTATCAGGTCTGGTGCAGCAGTGTTGGCTGTGGAAACATGTGCGGAACAAAGATAGTTACTTTTTCAGAAAAAAAAAAAAAAAAGCCTGCTGTTCTAAAGGGCTTCTTTTAATTAGGAAAGATGTAGGAGAGGTTGCATTGACCTGAATCATCAAATGTACACCAATGCTTGAGAAAAAACAAGTTCCTCAATGTAGGAAAAGACTGTATTTTACTTCTAAGCAAATACAGAGTCTGCTTTTCCATAGCAGCCATGAACTCAGTTGGAATTAAGGATTCCTATCATTTCTAAAGATCAGTATCACTCACTGTGACTCATCATGTAGCAGTTGAAACACCACAGTTCTCATTGCTGAACAAGCCAGACTTTTTAGGATGGTGAAATTGGGTGGAAGCAAGACAAAGTGAAGGATGATTGGAAAAACTCCTGTAAATTGCATCTACAGTTCATTCAAAAATAGAATCTGGAGATGAGGATTCTTTTTTTATATGGTTTCTATCCTAATAGTTACAGATACAGGTATTGTACTCATACATAACTCTATTTTTCCTCTTACCTGTGAGGTGTAATCCCAACTCCTTCTCATGCCTTCTTTTCATAATTTATGCTGCTGACTTGGGTAATGAAAAGGGTTAATTGACAGACATGTTAATGAGGAACTTAATTTGACCAAGTGTTTGTGCAATTTTGGTCTGGCAAGAATCATAGTGGATTATTTTCACCTCTTTTGGGAGTGAATGGCACATGAAAGATGTCAAGAAACATGAAACCTTTGGAAAGCTCAGTGATTGCGGTGGTATCAGAGACAGAAGGCTTGGGAGGCTTGGGCCTCTGCTGTGTGTGTGTCTGAAGGTGTTCTTTCTTTGGGTCACTGCTCTTTTCTGTGAAGATGTAAGGGAGTGATGTGATGCTCTTCATCATTTGGCACCCACCAGATGTTCCTGGCTGTGCAGAGAGAACTTGTGCTGCAGGAAATCCGGGATCGTTTTCTTTAAATTTGCTGTGAGAGGTGAAATCGTTGGGAAAGAGCAAGAAGAAAGGCTTTAGGAGCTGTGTGTGAAAATGCCTTGTTTTGGTGCACCCCACGCTGCTGTCATGCAAATGCGTTCTGGAGCCAGTGTAGCAGTGCTGGGTGCAGACCTGCCAGGCACTGCCTGTCCCGGGGCAGACAGGGCCAGCGGCAGTAGGCGGCAGCATTGGGTGCAGGCCTGGGCTGGGCATCAGCCCGTGGGGCAAAGCCGTTCCCACTGGGGAGGGTAGTCCCAGGGCAGACCCTGAAGTACCAAAGATAGAGAGGCACTTACTGGCTTTACTTTTTTATTGTTATCATTGTGGTCCCTTTGAACCGTACTGTCCTTTTCAACTGTTTATTGTCCTGACTTGAAAAAGACTCCCAATGGAGCAACTGGCATGGACCTTCATGTTGAAGTTCAGCCCTTCTTCCTGACCAGAGCCAAGTCTTCTGATTCTCCAATGGCGCAGCTTGCCTCTGTAGCTTCTCTTGACACTGCCAAGGCCTCAGGGAGCTCTGGGCTGTCCAAACAGCAGTTCAGTGGACACCAGTCCAAGTCCTTCCCTCTTCCTCAGGGCTCACCTGCAGGTGGCACAGAGCTCAGGGTTATCCACTGGACTCCTGTTGTCCCAGCACAGCTGCTTAACGGACACCAGTCCCAGTCCCGCCCTCTTAAGGCTCACCTGGAGGCTGCAGGGATCTTGAGGCTTTCTGCTGGACTCCTGCTGTCCCAGCACAGCTCAGTGGACACCAGTCCTTCCTTTTCCTCAGAGCTTGGGAAGGAAGAGGGGAGAGGTCTTGGGGGTGGGGAGCAGCAGCCGTCGCAGGGGCTCTCTGGCGGATGGTGACATTTCAACGCCGAGATGGAAATCGAGAGCCCCTGGTGCGCCGCCAATGGATGAGACGACGTCTCCGGGCAAGCATGGTCTTATAGCATTTGCCCGGGCCCGATGGAGGTGGATCCACCTCCATGCGCTCTTCCTCCAGAGGTGGATCCACCTCCATGGGCTCGACGTCGTCTTTAGGTGGATCAACTTCCATATCTTCAGGCTCGCTGCTGCTCCCCTGAAGCTTACGCTTCTTTGGTGGAGGAGGATCCATCCTCCTCCAGAAAGGTGGGAGGGAGGGAAAGAGAAACAACTCTTGGGAAACTGCTTCTTGGGTCAGTGGCCACAAGACGCAAGTCAGTAACTGACACCGGACCGTACACACAGCGGTTGGCAGGGAGATGCCTGGTGACGTCATCAGGGCGTGGCACTGCAAGCCTAGCAGTGTGCCACCATGACCAAAACACGGCTGTGCTGGGCAAGGGGAGGCTGAGGCCTGAGAGTTGCCCTAGTTGCCACTCAGTGGGATTTTGCAGGGCTCTGTTTTCAAGCCAGTTGTCTTTAATGTTTTCATCGATGACTCCAATAAAGATCTGGAAGTTATGTTAAGTAAATGTGTGGATGGTGCTGAACTGGGAGTAGTGTTGGCTGCCTGAGGGTAGAGAGGCCTTGTGTCTGGATCTTGACAAACTCGAGGGTGGTCTCTATATGCATGAAGAAAAGCAAGTGCTGGTTCTGCACCTGGGATGGGGCAGCCCTGGCTCTGTGTACAGAATGGGGGACGAGAAGCTGGAGCACAGCCCCAGGAAAGGGATCTGGGGTTTCTGGCTGCCTGCTGGTTGAATCTGAGCCAGCACCGTGCCCTGGAGCCCAAAGGGCCAACCGTACCCTGGGGTGCGCCAGGCCCAGCGCTGCCGGCTGAGGGAGGGTTGTCCCACTGCTCTGCCTGCTGCGGCCCCATCTCCAGCACCGGGTGCTGGTTGGGGGCCACAGTGTGGGACATAAAACTGTCAGAGGGCATTCAGTGGAGCCTTCAAAGACGGGGAGGGTCTGGAGGGCAAGGGGTGAGGGGAGCAGCTGAGGTCCCTTGGTTTGTTCAGCCCAGAGCAGAGCTCTCTCACAGTGCCCCACAGGGACAGGGAGTGGAGGGTAGCACTGATCTCTGCTCTCTGTTAACAGTGACAGGTCCTGAGGGAATGGCATGGAGCTGCATCAGGAGTGTGTGTCAGGTTGGTTTGGGATAGAGGCTCTGCACCAGAGGGCAGTGGGCATGGCCCTGAGCTGCTGGAGCTCAGAGAGCATTTGGACACTGCTCTGACACATAGGTTTTGGGTGGTCTTGTGCAGATCCAGAGTTGGACTTGGTGATTCTTGTGGGTCCCTTCCAGCTTGGGATATTCTATGATTCTGTGATTTTGTGTGAGAGAAGGCAGTAGTCAGTAAAAAAGGAGAAGCATAAATTATTTTACAAGCATAGTTGTGTGTTCCCACTCTATCATTTTGCTTAGTATTTGTAACCAGCTTAAAGTATATTGGCCATGAATGGTAACTACAGCATAACCTTCTTCACTGCACTGCTCAATATTTTATCCTTAATACCATGATGTTAGATCAAAAACTGAATCAAAATCTAAATCAGTTCAGTCTGAAACAAATATATTTCTTCCATTTTCCTTACTTAAACAAAAAGGTCATTCCTACACAAAATATTTTATTTGATCTGGAAAAAAAAGACTGTTCTCCAAGTCTAAAATGCAAGATTAGATTTCCCCAAATAGCAGGAGGAAGAATCACATCCCTCTCGTTCATCATTTGGTAGCTCACACTATAAATCTTCATTCTCTTCTGCAAGAAAAGATGTGAAACTGCTTGTCTGAGTTCCAGTCATTGTAGCTAAAAGCCATTCTGGGACAAGGAGGATGAAAGAATGAGAAGGAAGAAGAGCTCATGTGCTCATCTGTAGTAATTGAAAAACTAATGAATAGCTAAATGCATTCAGCAGCATAAATGGAGCTGGTGCTCCATGGGCTTCGTTGCCAGGTGAGAGAACTGGATGCTATGCTTGCTGATCAGTCCTTTGCCCCAAGTGGCCCAATGTCGCCAAAGGTGGTAGAGGCCCAGTCCCTCATTCCGAACACTTTTCTGCCACGTAACACTTCTGTGGAGAAGGCAAAGCAAAGCCCTGTCAGAGACAGAATACCTGTAGCCTACATCCAAGGAGCTATCCTGGAGCCCTGCTCTGAACCAAGCCAAGAATTTTATTTTCTTTCAAATAGAAAACTGTTAGTTTTTATCTTATGACCACAAATTCATGTATGATAGACTGCAGATGTGAAGGAGGGAAATAATTCCTGCATGAAAAGACTTTACAGTAATTTTGCTCATCTGCTTTACTGGTGTCTGGAATAAAGATTAAGTGCCAAGTATTAAAGTATTAGGGGGGTCCATCTCCTTGGTATCTGCAGCCCTGTTACTAAGGGTAGGGAAATTGAAACCTGCGTGCTGAATTCTGATCTCCTAGCCTGGTTGTCAAATAGAGTCCTGTAGCACTGTAAGGTGTTAGTGATGCAGCTGTTAATAAACCTGAATCTCATATTAAAAACACGTAAAAATGAGGAGAAACTACAGAGGTTGAAACTACATCATCTTAAAATTATCTGAGGAGAAAGATCATGATATAATAGAAGTCTTTACGTTTCTTAAGACAGTAAATGATGTTAACTCAAGTTGCCATATTCACCACAACCAGAAAAGCATTTACTTGATGGTTAATTAAAAAAACAAATTCAGAGCTGATGTTTTAAAGCGCTTTTTCATATACTGGGTTACTGAAAAAGTAGCTTTACCAAAGAGAAAAAAAGATTACTGGCACACTCAAGAAGGAACTGAAAAGAAGTTACACAGCAATAGGCTATAGAAAGAATCTGGATGTTTCTGTTTTAAATGTCTGCCATACACACATTTTAAAATGGTTTTCTGGATTCCTTACTACCTTTGGATTACATAACTTAATGATACAAATTCTGCCAGCAAAACTGCACGTATATTGCAGCCTCGCCTAATAAAACACAGAATACAAATCCAGTCTCTCAGTATACAATTTCTAATAAAACTGTAAAAGTAGATGGGTTTTTTTTCAAGCATTACTGACCAAAATAGCTACTAGTCTTCTATGTGTGCTGTATTTCTCTCAAATGCAGTAACAATAACAAAGAGAAATTCCATGATAAAACTTTTGGGAACTGAGTCATTTTAAAATTCAGTTCATTCCCTGTGTCAAACCGAGTCAATTCTGCTGCTTATCTTCCATTAAAGTTGTGTAAAGTCATTAATGTTCACCCTGTCAAAAACTTAAATCAGAAGCATGATTTAGTGCTGAACTGCTAGTAATCACAGGTACCAGAGAAAGTTCCTGAATGCTACACAACCTGAAAAACCAAGCCTGCTACCTGCAGGTATTTCATTTTCAGGTTTTCATGAAGAGGTAATGTTTGAAAATCTTCTAAATAGCTGGGGAGTCCAGCAGCTCTGGCTGTCTTACAAGGAAATGGGAAGACTGATTGAGACACTAGAGCTGAGGTTTAGGAAAACTGGGGCTGCAGTCACTCCTAATAATAATTTGCATCTATTCTGTGTACCTTGAGGCCTTGTTTTTGAAGCATCATCCTCCTGTAGCTGACCTTCGGTGTATTTAACAAAAGGTAGCTTTTGTTTCAGCTACCGCTCTGCTGATCTCACACTCCTATGAAATGGCTTTTGACGAGGTGAGACCCTTTGTGGAGCTGCCTGCTGCAGAGGACCTTTAGTTTAAATGAAAATGACAGCATTTCAGCAAGTGCAATTGTAAGCTCTATGACAGAATATAGATTCACAAGGAGAAGTAATTCTTGCTACTGTCATAAAACATTGCTTTTTTTCAGATGGCAGTGCCATTTGGTGCCACTGTGATTCGAGAAATTCCTAACACCAACTACTGGCAAATGCTCTGAACTGAAAAAAAAAAGAGCATTCATTTCTTTAGAGTAGATCCCAAAAGAAAGTGGTACATGATCACCTTTCAGATGCACGCTACTCATTGGCACCCGAATGACATCTCTCCCACTGCATTTGTAGGGAAGGAGCCTGAAGAATGAACTGCAAGGTTGAGCTTCTCTCAAGCCCACAGATGACATTACTTTTCAATTCTGACTTGATGTAGGAGTCACCATGGTTATTCTGCTCTCTACAGCTCTCTTCCCCTACTTGCAAAGACTGTGTAAGGATGTGGGCCAACGGGAAGGTTGAAGGAGTCTGAATGCTGGAGATGTAGAGTGGTGACAGAGGATGTGCATATCTGAAAGGAATTCAGGAGAGGTGCAGCTGTGATAACCTTCCAAAGGAACAAGGAACTGTGAAAGAATGTTTTTTTAAAGACTGCTTCAGCACTGTGGTTCACTGTAAGTCTCATCCAACCATTATCATATAAGAACACTTTATTTCACACTGCTGAGAATTAAAGAAAGCACTAGACAAAATATATTGGCGGGGAAGTTTGATTCTTCATAAAAACTTCTGTGTTATCACTGTAAAACGGTCTTTCCTCAAAGTGATGGTGCTGTGGTTGACTAGGAGTTGATAAATACTAAGCATGGTCTCCTGCTTTTCGAGCTTGAACACTGTGAGTCAAAAGTAACGTGCAGATACATAGCCCCTTAGTTGGACTAGGAAATCTCCGGGGTCCCTTCCAACCCCCTGCTCTGTAATTCTGCGACAAGTGGATTCCCCAGTTTTCCACTGTGAGACTCAGGTTAGGTTCTAATAAAGATATTAACAATGTCATATTCAATCCATTTTGGTTGTATTCTCTATGTAAATTGTCCCAAAGATGTCTAAATCTTTTTCACGTTACAATTAAAACTGAGCTAGATAGAGTGATGTTATGCTCACTTATAAATTGTTTAGCCAAAATCTACATCAGAGCCAGGACAAAATATTCACAAGCAAAACAGAAACTGCAGGGGTCCAAAAGCTCTTGTCTCACATTTCTTCCTTTTCAATGAAAAGGTCATGTCCACTCAGGACAAATGAGAGCCTGAGCCTGGTCTTCTGCCTAAATTGAGAGGTATCTATCAACCAGTCACTCTCCTGAATAGACTGTGCTATTTGAAGCAGTGGTCAGCAGTTTCCAAGCTTTCAGACAATGATGCTGATTCATTACCACTTAAATCTTCACAATTTCCTCTTATTCTTTACAAGAGAGGGGGCAGAAACTACAGCTAAATGCCAAAAAAGCAAGAGTTGGGTAAAAAGCATGATGTAACACAGTAAACTCCTGAGCCAAGAGCTGTTCAACCAGCCAAATTGCATCTCAGTGAGCTGTTTGAGACCATAAAAACATCAGTTCTGAGAAGCTGTACTCTACATCAGAGCCAAACATCAAGTACTGCCAACGAGTCAGTATAGTAACTGTATTTCACTTTAAGGAACCCGGACATTTGGGAACCTTCCCAGGCCATGTGCACTCTTCTCCCTGCCTACATCATCAGTTGAGAAGCCAACTGTGCTCCCACAGTTTGTTGAATTCTCTTACTGACAAATTATGATACTTTGAAGAAATTTTAACCAAAGAAAGCAATGATCCAGCCCATAGTTCTCTACTACCTCAAGAAACAGGGCTTCAAAGTGTCACTATGCTTCAACTATACCTGTTTCTTGCCATACAGGAGGGCAGAAGTCTACCTCAGGACAGTTGTGTCACTCAGAGCCCTGTAGAAAGGCACACAGGTCCCTGCCAAGCATTACCAAAGAAGCAAAAACATAGAAGGAAGTGAAATGTTTTGCCCAATCTTCTCTCCACCATAGACAATCTTCCTATGTTTTGTAATGAAAGAGCCTGCATACCCAAGTTTCATGTTTGGTCTCTCCACATTTCACTCCTGTGTATATTAGTTTATTAGTAGAAATAATAAGTAAGTATATCTATTATACCTCTCCTCTGGGGTATATTCCTAGAATCTTCTATTTTTCCAGATATGATTAATTTTGACTTATGCAGACGTGTAAATGCAGCCATTGACTCAGCTGGCATAAATCAGTCTGGTTCCACTGAAGTTAATGAAGCCTCAGGGTGCTGATTTATCACTTCATAATAAAGTTCTGTACAACAACGTTTTGCATGTAAGATGCTGTTGTTGGAGTGTACAGTGCTTTTCTCCCTTTTTTTCAAATTGATCATTCATTCTTTTCCTGGGGTATTTTTGAACATTTTGTTGTCTCTGTATTTCACATTGGGTGACCTCAACTTTTTAGCAGTAAAAATTTGGTGGACATCATGTTTGGCAGACTTCAATCTTATGTTTGAGCACTGAGGTAGAGAGAGAGAGAGAAACTGAAGACAAGCATTTACCTCAAGCTGTTAACCCATACTTGCCTGCAAACACATACAGACACAAAGTCCTCTATGCTGCAGTATTTCAGAATATGCACCACTGAGTCAAAATGACTGATCTGCCTTTATCAGCAGGATCTTGTCAAATGAGAAGATTGCTCCTAGCTTTGCAGAGGAATTAGTAAATCAGACGCTTTTGAAGATGCGATTACTATTGTTGCTGTGAGACTTCTTTATTTTTTAAATCTAGTTTTGTTTAGTGAAAGCTAACTGCAAGTGTGGACTACTTAACTTGTGCAGCTTCAACAGCACTCCACAAGGATTGGTGCTGGTTGGCAATGATTTAAAACAGATGAAAATGCAATTAAGCACTGGGAGAGCATAAGCTAATTTATCCATTGAAAAGCAAATTAGGAGGGGATGACTTCAATGCTGCAGAATAAAAGTTTACAAAACATTATAACATTTCTTTGGCTACTTTTTATTATAATAATTATTTAATCTTACACAAGCCTTTTAGGCTTATGATTTCTGGTCCTCAAAATCAGCAGTGCTGAAATCCCTCTTGAGGATGAGAGCGAGAAACAATAACTGGTTCAGTGGAAGGCATGTTTGAGGAGGAAACAGTCTCAAACCAGGATGTCTGTAGGCAAGGTTATTTGATGCTATAGTCTGCAAAGGCAGATCAGGTAAGGATGTGGGAAGTCAGCAGGGAAGCCCACACTGCTAAAGGCAGAAGTCACCATCATGAGGTGTGCAGAGCAGACAGGGCTGGCAGCTCCAGGCAGCAGCAGCGGGTGCAGGTCTGGGCTGAGCCTCACCCTGTGGGGCAAAGCCCTTCCCACTGGGGAGAGTGTGAGGGGACACAGGAGTACCTGATGTCCTGATGAAGTAGCAAAGAGGAGCCTACAAAGACTGGGGAGGATCTGGAGGGCAAGGGGTGAGGGGAGCAGCTGACATCCATTGGTTTGTTCAGCCCAGAGAAGAGCTCTCTTGTGGCAGATGCCAACTCCTCATCAGATATCAACATAAGTTGTCAGAACAGCTCCCAGCTGGATGAGGGAACAGAATCTGGCTCTGTTCGTATAGTTTTTAATAACATAAAAAAAATTGGGACAAATTGAAAGCACCTAGATGCTACTAAATGCAATCAAATTAAGGTATTTCTATGTTGACTTGGGCATTTTGATGCCTAGTTATTACAGCAAGTCAGTAATACTTCAGTACTCCTGAAGGTTTTATGCAATGACTGTTTTTGCAGTGCAGCAGTGTTTATAAATTGCTTCAAAAACCTTAGATGAAAGGACCTGTAAATGTAGAATACATCATTACACCTAATTAATGCACTTCATAAAACTACCTCTCTGACTTTCCTCCTTCTCAAGGTGCTGCTGCTGCCAGAACTGTTTCCAGTGTTAAAAAAAGTGTGAATTTGAACAACCTGGTTATGAAAGAAAAAAACTTGCTGTTCGGGGGTTTTTTGTTTGTTACTATTTTCATATTATCTGCCAACATTAATGAACAAGCAAATGTTGACTATCAGACTCTCCGTGATTAAGAAATTTGCTCCTTTTAAGCCATGATCCTTAACTTTTTCCCTCAAACTCTCTTATCTGAAATATTCATTAGTTTTCCAATTCAAACAATTCTTCATTTGCTGCTTCTACATCTTCTTTTTTTTTTTTTTTTAACTATACTAAGAGTGCTGGACTAGTACCAAAGAAGCAATTATCATATAAGAAATAGGAAAATTGTATGTATTTAAAGCAGAGTGGGTCATCTTAAAATTAAATGATTAAGTAAAATCAATAAAAATAATGCGGTAGAATCCAGGATTGATCGGTTGTGACTCAAAAAACACTGCCAATCTTCCAAACATATTTTTTCCTTTAGAAAAAAAAAATCTTCAGGGTAAGATTATCCCTTCTTTGATGTAAAAGAAAATAGTTCACTGCAATCAGTTTTCTTCATCTCACTAATGAACAAGTCAAATTCATTTCAGCGACAGATTAAACCCGCTCTCATAATGTGCTGTGCTCTGGGATGCTATTGATGTTTGATGTTCGTTTTGAACTACCTATACACTGCTCCCAGCACTTTAAATGATTACATAGTAGGTATGTGTTTATATATAGTATGTAATCATCTCAAATGCTAGGATTGCAATATGAATAGGGAATAAGAAATAAACTTTACTTTTGATTATATAGGCTTGTGATTAATTGTTTGAACTTTGGAAAATGAGAAAGCCCTAATTAATTTAAAAAAAAAACCTCCTAAAATGGGATATTATTTAAGTTTAATATATAGTTTATGGGTTTTATGTGCAGAGTATAGCACTTTTTGGGGTTTTGTTTCATTTCTTATTCAATTCAGTTTATTACTTTATTCATTGATTTCCCATAATAATGTTTGTGCTTATATACTGCCTTTCAGCTGGGGCTCATAAAGTACTTTACAAACACTAATATATTTTTCTCACCATTTTTATTTACATTGCCCTTCTAATGAAACTATCATAGACCAGCTGTATATAAATTACACTGAGGCAGCAACAGAAGATAGAACATGCTCCAGAAGAATAAGCAAAAAACAACACTGGAATGAAAGCCTTAAACCCAACCTATTCCAGGTAACCATTCCTACCTCTAGCGTGGCCTTCCCAGAAAGCAGCAAGATGTGGGCAGAATGCTTGCTTTAGGGCTCAGTCAATGCAGACATTAGTTTCATCCGCTCTCAATAATTTCCAGTAGCAGAGATTGCCTGGGAGAGCACAGAATCTGTTCTCACACTGGGCTGCCCGTACTGTCAGGAATTTCATGTCTATCTTAAATTGGTTGCTTCAGATTTAGCTCATTATCTGATGTCTCATTCACTCGGACGTGAAGAAAAAATATTCCCCATTTTTGCTACAGTGTCCAATGAATTTGAAGGCAATTATCACATCGCACCTTTGTCTTCTTTTCTCTTCAGATGAAATAATGTCAGCTCCCTAACTCCTCACCAGTACAGCCATCCTCATTGACTTCCTTCGGCTATTCTCCTGTCTCATCCTCCATGAAGGGTAGCACTGAAGAAGTACACAAGAGTCCACCTGGATTCCTCCACTCATCCAACCTGTTTCTTCCTGTACATCCAGTGGGTGCTTACATTTTGCACAACAGCTGACAGTCTTCTGATGCTAAGACCCCAGATCCTCCTGGAGATCCCCAACTGATCTGAAGCTGCACAAGTTTAGTGCTCTGTATTTGCCCTTATGCAATTCCACTCTATATTTTAAGCCACTTTTCTAAGTTATCAAAGTTCTGGAGATTTTTTTTTCTTATTTTTTTGCTACAAGCCTGAAGCTGCCTAGGCTGGTACTGCCTGCATGTTTAATAAGCATCTTTTTTTTTATTATTATTATCTAAAATACAGATGAGAATATTGAGTACTGCTACAACCAGAGCATACAAGATCCAACCGGAGAGTTTGGCAGTAAATCATTAATAACATCTGTTAATGTGGTTTTCCACAAAGCCTTGTACCAACCTTAGGGCACTTTAATTATAGACAGTTTTTCGTAGTTTACTTTTCAGACTGTCATGTTACACTTAAATAAAGTACATAATAACACTGACTACTTTTTCTGTAGTCACTCTATTCTTTTGTAACAGAAAAGATTTTGTCATCAGAAAAGCTGATTTAAAACTAAAATCAGTTATTTTTGTTGGTTGAGTTTCTGAGTTCTTATCCTCCTTACACATGATTTATTTGATGTTTCTTCAGTGTTATTTTCTCAGAATGGTTGGTCTTTCATTTCTCTGATCCTCCTGTTATTTGTTCTGGGGTGATTGGTTTGTTTGATTTGCTTGTTCATTTGTTTGTTTTACCTTTTTAATGATAAGGATTGCATTTGCCCTTCTCCAGCCTCTGGAAATCTGCATGTTCTCAAAAGTAACGTTTAATTGTTCCATTTGATTCCCTTTGTTCTTCAGCCTTCCCATGAAGGAGAGACCAATCCGAATTCAAAAACGGAACTTTGCTCGGTTCTCTCTGATGAGTCTTTCCCCCACTGCAGCCCCAAATCTTGCCTCTTTGCCACCAGTAGTATATAGTTGGCCTTCCAACTCTGATCCAGAAGAAAACAGAAGTGGCATTAAGTATTTTGGCTTTCTCATAGTTACAGGCCAACAGAATTCCAGCCTAAAACATACCAGCATTCTCCATATTCCCTCCTGATGTCTTATTCTGTGCTCCAATGAAAATGCTGACTACTACAATAACCAGGATGAAATCCTGTAGCACCCCACTTGACACATCCTTCTAGCTTTATCTTTGTATAATATATCAATATCAAACTGCTCTTAGCAGCATAAAAGGCTGTTTCTAAGATGCAAAAGGCCATCATGCATCTTCATATTCCTTCAATTTCTTGTAGAAGATCATTACTGAAATAGAGATTTGACAGGACTCTAAAGCATTTCAATGAAGTTGCTTTTGTTGTGTTGTTTTTTACCACAGGCACTCCCCACTTTCATTCTGCTCGACGTTTAATATATTTCACTTGTATGGTTATAGTATATGTGGCAGTGATATAACACTTGACATCAGGAGAGTTCAAAGCACTTTCCACATTGAACTTCTTAATAAGGCAAAAGTAGATAAAGTGACTTTCCTAAGGTCACTCAGCAAGTTACAGGCTGAGCCAAGAATATAGTCCAGATCTCCCCAAGTCCCAGGCCAGTGTTCCATCATTATGCCACCCAGCCTGCCATATTATTAATGTTCAGCCTAAATATATTCTTGTAGCAATTGATTTAATGTCATTAGTTTCAGACTGCTAATCCAAGGCTCTGTTAGTTATCCAGCCTCCAGGGATTTACTGGAAACAAAGGACTTCAGAACTAATCCAGAAAATAACATTAGAAGTTTTTCTTGAGACCTAGCTACTTCTTTTTCTTTCTTTCTTTTTTTCTTCCTTTTCTTTTCTTTTTTTTTTTTTTTTGGTTGTTGTTGTTGAAAAGCTATTTCGAAAGGAAAATATTCACCTAATTCTAAATCCACTGAAAATAATTCCCCTTTGATTGCATGTACATTTGTGAGCAGATCCACAATGTTTTCTGTTTCATTTTCAGGCTATAAAATGCAATAAAGATGTACAGTAGTAATTAATGAGGTGAAGTCAAGATAATGATCATGATACATAAAATAGAGAATTAAATTAAATATTCCTTGGGGTCTTAAAGTGATAATAGAAGTGGGTGGAATTGAACACTGCAAAAAATCTCCCTTCATCCACCACCTCCTGTGCACAGGAGCAGATAAAGATTCTTAGTGTATCAAAGCCCTAAAACAGATTAAAAGAACAACAACAAAAAGGAGATAAATTATGTTCACATGAAGATATGAAAAGGATTTAAGAGTGGCTATGTCTAAGGAGTCAGTTCAAAGTCCTCTGAAGATGGCATAGAAGTGCCAAAATCCAAGAGAGTTACATATTCATTAATCCAGTGTGAGAATGCAGAGAAATCAGTGCAATTAGAAAAAACATGTGCTCAAAGATCAATAAAAGGTGCAGAAACCTTTGTAGTAAGTAAGTCACAGTGTGCTCTCGATTTTCATAATCTACCATGTTGAACTAGGTGGAAGAAAAGAAGGTAAATACACTTTTCAGTCTTGTATCCCTGGTCTGTATATAGATTTTTCTCCCCCAGATTTCTCCACAGCAGAGCTTCAAATTGCTGTAGCTTTCAGAAAGCCTTATACTGTGTGTACTCCAGGATTGTATATCAAATAAAATAATATTCTCTTCTTTCCATTTACATCCTTTCCTTCACAGGACATTTTTCTTGAACAGTGCCTTACTGGTATTCTTCAGCTGAGACCTTGCTCTTTCTAGTGCTTTCTTATTGCCAGTATCCAACAATGGATAGCAGCTACTAGGTTTTATGTCAGTTCAATCTACTATATCTTTTTCACAATAACTTTTGTATTATCTTTGGTCCAATATAGATGACATCGTTCTTTATAGCAAATCTAGTAAAATAATAGTTTCTGTTTTCCACAGCTGGATATCTAAGAAGAATGCTTCCTGCTTCAAATATTTCATCCTTTGCATAGACATAAAATACAAAACAGTAAAATATAAAATTGTTTATTCTAAGAGAAATTTTTAAAACTGCAGAGATGTAGAACAGAATAACAACAGTTTGTCAGCTCTAAGCAAGAATAGTCCAGAATAAAAGAAAAAGATTCAAAACCCATCCTACCCAAATATTAGCATGTTGAAATTGGATTTGTACAGGGATATCAACAGCCTAACACCTGGATTTTCCTGTGTGTTCAAATCCAGCATCCAGCACACCTGTATGATATCCCTTGCAGTTTCTTTGCAGGAAGAGGACTGAGAAATCATTCCAAGAGGTTTTTATAAATAGCAGTACAAATTACTTTCATTTTTTGCATCTATTGCTCAGTTTCAGTATGTTCTAGGGATAGCAGACAGGTAAAAGACAACACGTGAAAGAAAGCCCTACTCCCAGTTCTGCAATTATTTATATTCCTTTTAATATTCTTTTAGTTTAACAAACTAAATTTTAAAACACTGCTACTCATTTGAATTTTCACCAACAAAGAGGAAAAAAAAGTTATGTGCATGAGGTCATTAATCTCATCTTGATCTACTGGTTAGTACCAACACACAAAGCTTTCTTTTCAGAGACTAAAATATTTTTTCCCCATTTACTCCCACACCTGATGTTCTTTTCCTTCATTATCTCCTTTCCCGTGGAAAAAAAACCTTAAGGAAAACCTACTTTTCTTCTGAGCTGAACTCAGCAACAAGCCCATTACACCAGAGAAGGGTATTTTGTACTTCTATACTGATTGCATTGTTGCCTACCTACGAATTACATTAAAAAACAAAAAAAAAACACTGTAAAATTTCAAATAGTAATTGCAGCACTTAAAGCTCATTCAGTTATGAACCGTGGATCTCTCTAGAAAGTTACTTATGTAGTAACTTCTTTTAACTTGGCCATTAAATAATTGATCTCAGTAATGCTAATTTTACAAGAGTTATACTTTTAAGCCTGCTCTGACCTATCCATGTAACATTTTATCTTTTCTGTGTTTTTCTTCTCCCCTCCAAACTCACTTTGAATTGTCAGACTATTCCACCAGAAATAAAAAACAGTCAGTATTCATGAACACTGTTGCTGTGTATTTACTGGTATGTATTTATTGGTACTTCATATTTCATGTTCAGATTTGAGGAATCAAGAGGAATGGAAGCTGAAAGAAATGCAAATAAGTGGTCTTTTGTACAAAGAAGCAAAGAAACCTAATTTGAAAAATAAACTCTGGAATGCTTCCAATGACAGTAGCCAGTTAGGGAGTAGGCATCTCACAAAAATACAGCTACCTGCTGCTAAAAGAACCATCTGCTTCATACAACTACGTTGAAAGGTTTTGAGACAGAAAAAAAGGAAGATTTTGGACCTCTATTGTTTAAAATCAAATCAAGAATGTCATATGTCACACAGTAGAAGATTAAGATCACCTCATCTTCCTAACACTGCTGGCACTATTGAGTTACCACGTTGTCTGACAAAGCATCTCTAGTAGTCAAAGAAAGAGAAAACAATCTACTGTTAACAAATTATGCCATGAGGTGATGTTATGGGAGCACGCATCAGATCTGTGCGTGTGGATTCGGGATCCCATTCGCTACAGTGTGATGGACAAGCATAGGAATTCCCAACCATGGAATTTCATAATAGAAAAGCACCCAATGGGTAGATAGGAGGTACTTATGTTTAAGGCTCTGGCTTTACCTTATGTAAAATTTTTCCTGAAAGTGATTTCTTTCTTTATCTTAGGAAATTCCTCGTAACACTGACTACTTCAGTCAAATTAATTTCAACATATGCTAAATAAATAAATAAAACGCATTACTCAAAATGCTAAGAGATTTGTAGGAATTACAACAACACAGAGTGGAAAAACTACATGTGAACAGTTCCAAGCAGAAATAGTTCTGAATGACAAGAGGCATCAGTTAGATTTCATCCTACCAAATAATCTGCATGCTGATTATTACAGGGCTATAGACTAAGCACTGAATTTTTCTGTATGTTCAGATTAAGAGTCCTTATTGGATATACAGATGCACTGTATGTGACAATAACGTTACAGTCCCTGAAGATTAACTGGATCTTTGAAATCTTATGTCTCAGAGATGGAACATTTAAAAACCCTGCAGTTTTAACTAATTCTTTTCTCATCTTTCCATATAAAGAGCACTGCAGTTATTGATGTAAGCACCCAAACTGATGTTTAGATATACTTTCGTGTATATAAATAAATAATATCTAGATATGGTATACACCAATCCATGTTAAATGCAATTTAACATCTACCCTTTCATGACAAAGCAGAACAGAATAGCTCCTGACTCCCACTTGTGTTGCAGACCAGGTTGATGTGCGATTCTCTGAAGTTATTCACAGATTTTTATCTGTAGGCAGAAGGCAAACACCTCTCAATGCAAATCTCATGTGATTGATATCTTAGTGTCAGAACTCTAGCTCTGAATCTTCAGCAAATTGCTCATCCCACATATAATATGTTACTGTGTCACTGAATTCACTGCTGCTCATTTGATGTCAGGCTGTTTATCACCACCCTGGTCTCAAATCATGGGAGCAGCCAAACATCTGCTTGAAATGCTCAGCCACCGGGTCTGAAATGTGAGTACTTGAAAGAAGCCATTATAAATCCCCCATGCAGAGCTTTGCAGCATTGTGTCGCCTTCCACAAGTCACTGATCTTGTTTGCAGGCACCCAGATCTCCCAGCCCCAATCCTTCCATTCCCTCCTGCTGGCCCACCTCCAATAATGAGAAGCAAAAGAGAGGAAAGATCCCCGTTGCCTATTTGTACGACTCAGGAATGGAGATTTAGCTTGGAGTAACAGCTGCGCTTCCCTGCACACCGAAGTGTATTGGCTGTGCTACAGTTTGCTCTTTGGTACCTGCTCTGTTAGACTGAGTTGCTGTCTTCCAGCAGCCAAGCTGAAGCCTCATGGTTTTGTCATAACAATTTGCAGATAAGCTCTTCTTGCTTTTCACATCAATAAAATCTAACCTTTCATCCAGCAGGTCTGACACTTATGCAAAAGAAAATATGGAAAGACATATGCATATACTAGCCTGGGCTGAAAACAGATGGCTGTGAAGTTGTAGAAGCTATTTGTGGCACAGCTGTGTTTGGATATTTTCCCTTCGCATTGGTCACGCTTCCTCTCTGTGCCAACATACCTTAAGAAGTTGCATGCAACCATGCTCTGCTAATGGAAAAATCTATGTTATGTCAGGCTCATATACCATCTCATCTGAGGTCAGAACCAGTTCAAGCAAATAGGAAGTATTTGTGCTATGCTACAGAGCCAAGCCCAGACTGCAAGAGATCGTCTTAATGGGAAGTTGCATTCCCTAACACTGAAGTGAGCTCTGGGTAGAGCTGACTCTAGTGCTCACTGGGTAAAACCATTGAAGAGCCACAAAGTATTTTCTTTTGCACGGTTTTTCTATGGATCAAACTTCTGAAATTGTCCCAAAAGAACTCATGGCATTTCCTGGACACATTTTTTTTTTTTTTTTTAAAGTAGCAGCCATCACCTATTTACAGATCTAAAGTAGCAGCCATCACCTATTTACAGATGCGCTTCCTAAATCAGTGACTGTGTTGTGAGAGCATGAATTGTTTACTTCTATAGAGCTGAAAGATGGCAGCATCAGCATTTTGAGCTCTGTTCGTGAAAGGAAAATGATACTGACAAACTGCTGATGGAAACATCTAGAGAAGGAAAAACTGATGCTTTCAGTTTTCCAAGTGGCAGTTCTAAGTGCCATACATCTTTCAGCCATTACATAGAAATAAAATATTAAAACATAAAAATATAAGAAGTATAGAAATATATTTCTAAATATAGAAGATATAACGATTGTAGAAAGTGTCCTTTATGAATTGCTACAGCCTTTTTTTTCCTGCTAGAACATCGTCCAAGATAAAGCTGCAGAAATGTCACAATTATACTGGTTCACAGACCTCTATCATCAGTTTTCTCTGGCCAAAGACAATGAGAGAACACAGACAAGCCAGGAGACCAAAATAATGGCATTTGATGGTATTTCCCATCAGCTTGCTGCGACGATCAACTGTGTGGCAGTTGTTTCTGTGGATGAATTTCTAATATCAGAGCCTGGAACTCAGTGAGAGCAATCTTACCTGGAGCTTAACTTTATAAGCAGCTCCTTAGAGCCCAGCAGTTGTCTTAAACCAGATCTGATTTCTTCTCACAGTGCAGCCATCTCACAGAGCTAATGAAGCCACTATTGCTCCTAGTGCAGCAGTTCCACATGGGGAATCAAGATAAGTGTAACTTTGTGAATTCATCTACACTGAAGAGATGACAAGAAGACAAGTGATAAAAAACATAACTAACTTAGAACAGGTTTTCCCATGTATCAATGGAGGCACCATCCTGAGGACCTTCAGATAGGTTTCAAAGCATTAGTGCTTCAAGGACTCTTAGAATGCCTTTTTCCACTTCACTCAAAAATATATCCCTGACAGTACATCTCCTCAGGTAAACAACATTCTGACTGAATGAATGAAAGAAGCACCAAACAGAAAAAGTCCTGGAATTAATCTGCTCCACTGACAGCTAAAAATGTTCTTGTATGTTAGAAGGACAAATATTTTACCACCACAGTCTTTTTTTACAGCAAAGGTCCGACCTCGCTATCTGGAAATATAACATACATTTGCAGACTACATTATAAAAGCAAAGTTCAGTAATTGCATCTCCAAGTGTCTGATTGGATCTCTGATATTTATAGGCAAGCTAAGAATTGTAAAGTGTGAAATGGTGGGTAAAACGTTAGCTCATATGAACAAAGCAATTCTTCTGAATATTTACCGCTTACTTGACAAGCAAGACCAGGGGTTTAATGCCCGAGCAGTATGCCATCCTCTGCTGTTATAACAACTGCTACTATTATTAAATTCTGTGTTCACATTAAAAGACTTAATGCTGATAGATTAAATATCTTAATACATTTATACCTTTGTGGTTAAAGAACATGTTGGAGTGAGCACGCAAAGTTCTGGCATTTGTTATTTTTGGCAAACAAAGGTTTATAAACATTTTGCATGAGCAGTGAATTAAAATGCCAGGTCTCCTTGTTGTAGCTAAGGTGCATTGTGTGCAGAGCTGAAAATTTACACAAAGAGCAAAAATAAGCAAGTAAATGGTTGCAGTCATTCACTTCTATTGCTCTAATTTGCTACTCTCATCCCTGCTATTACTAGAGGAGTCATTTACTGAAAGCCCATTTTACAGTTGAGACTAAAACATTTCAGAAAGGAGGTAATTCTTTTCACGCTACTTTGTAAGACAACAGTTTGACATACTGCGTTTGCTGCCTTAACTTAGATATTTTGCTTGCCTTTCACCTTAGACACATTGCTATTTCCTCCTATGAAGGCAGTCCTTCATGCAACTTAAAATGCAGTTCAACACTTTAGGATGCTATAGTAAAAACTGTTTACCTTTCTACAGCTCTGTTTGTACATCCCGTCATATCTGCTATTTTATGCAGTCAAGCCTTGCTCTTTCATCCTTTTTTTTTTTTCCTCCTGCAAGTACAGAACCAGAACAGCAAAGCATGAGAGCAGCTTTTTTTTCTTTCTAGTCATCAAACCTGTTCTGTGTGAACACAGTAATTATATTACCCATGTGAAATCATTAGTGATCAATGATGCAAAGGAAAGAATTTTGTTGGGCTCTCAGATCTTCACTTGAATTCCCATGAAAAAAGCAGACAATTATGTGAATGTTATACACATGTACTTATATAAACTCACACATACAGCTGTAGATTTTCTCTACAGCTGGGACACCAACATGCAATAAATCCATTTGTTATCATCCTCCGAGCACAAGTAAAGCTTCCCATAAATGTTGTCATTTGGCCTTTTCAGAAAAGGTCACCAAAAGGGCATCGATCTTTCATTGGGTTTCGATTACACACACTTTTGAACTGAGGATCTTTACATTTACTGCTCTCATTTATCACAGAACGTTGATTACAGGAAACATCCAAATTCTGACATTTCAAAGGTCAGTTTGCAATTTTTAAAAATTCCCCTCCATTACTCATTTGACTGCATGCCCTCCTCCACAAAAAATTCCATTGGAATCACTAGTTAACTTTTTCATCTAATCAATTTGTACCAGAAGTTCAGATTTTAGTGGAATTAAGAAAAACTTGATGCTATCTCAAAAGACACCTGATTATACTAGTAATACACTGGTGAAAACGTGTTGCTCAATAGAAACATCTTCAAGTTCTCGATGATCCTTACGGATCCCTTCCAAGTTCATAAAATATCCTATGGGTTTTTTTCACTTGTTTAGTATGACACCAAACTTGAAAGCAAGTGGTGCATACACTTAATTTCTGAGTTACAATATTGCTGTGCGTAAAGGCAGCAGCATTACCTCTCCCTGACTTGTTTTACCCTCACATGTCCAATGAGCTCCTGCATTCTGCTTCAGTATTTCAGTGAATGATGCTCTATTTCTAAATGTTGATAAAATAAATATCTTCTCACATACATCTTAGCCATTTGACCTGTAGTAAATATCATGGATTACACTCAAAAAATATTAAGAATTTCTCCAACTTTGTAGTACAGTGTTCTGTTGCAGTCGTAAAACAAGTTCTGAGAGTTCTATTAACATGATGCGTGTTTTATTAGGAGAGAGAAGCAGTCATCTGTGTTGCGTTCCTTTTTATCTTACCACTTGCTTATTGGGATCTTTGCACAGAGGTTCTGCTAAGCAAGCTAGGAATGCATGGGTATACAACTTCCTATAAACCCAGCTACTGCAATGACCTGCAAGTGGATATTAATTTGGGACTGACCATTTACGTGCTTTAACAATTTATGGCAATTGCACAAGTCAAAAAAGTAAGTCCATCTGCAAGATCACATTACAAATTTCCCTTTTGTCCTACTTGCCCTGGGATTTTGCCACAAAACTATGTTGCCCACTTTATCAACTGTGGACACTTCGCTCCAAGAAAAGGACCAGTAATTCCTGGAGCAGCGGGGCCCTTACTCCATAGCAGTTCACACACGCGAGCCCTGCAGGCTGAGAACCTCAGTGGCCCTGTTTGCAAGTGCTATTTCACAGAGACAGCCTTGCCCAAGCCTGATGAGCACAGCTGACCTGCATTTACCAGGCACTCGGTCACATCTCAGTGGCTATCAGGGTGATAGAAGCTACAGAAGTGGAGGAAAAATACAGCATCTTTAAGCTTTTGAGAGTAACAGAATGGCAAACTCAAGAAGTTGTCTCGCCGTGTCTAGGAATCCTAATGCTTATTTTTGGTGCACATTTTCAGAAGCAGTGTTGACTTGTGACATTATATTTTGACCTTATCTGGAGCCCACAGTTATACGCAGAGGTTTATTTTGACAGAGACTATATGGGATATTAGGGTTCTGCATTATGCAGTGCTGCAGAGTGATGATACTCTTCATTCAGAAAAGCTGAATAAATACCAGATAGATTTTATCTTATAACTCTGCTTATTGTCCCAGGACTGCAATAACATATGCCCTTTCCCTTTGGAATATTTGTTTAGTGTACTTGAAAATGCATAGCAGATATTTTCAGGGTTGGTGGTATGACTTTTGTGTAGATTTCTGTATCAATGCTTCACGCTATCTGCCATCCCAGAAGGATACTGTCACTTGACCAAGGAGCACAGTTAATGCTCAGAATTACTAAAACTCTCTCAGAAATAGAAGATGGGAAGAAGTGCATTCAAAGTGCAGTGAGCAAAATGTGCAGGAACTGTTGGTTCTGCACACCCATATTTGCAGGTGCAGGAACAGAGTTCAGCTGTGCCCATGTAACTTGCCTACTAGCAGACAAGGGAGAAACCTCGCTGTGTTAGTAAATTCTTACATGTTAAGGATCAAATCATAAAAAACAATAATTTGTGCTCTATTTTCATAGCCCAGTCTTTTTCTTTTTTTTTTTTTTAAACATCTACTTTCTGGATACAGCCTGTCAGATTACAGCTCTTTTTTTGAATGAAGAACTGAACTGATCCTTCAGGGCCTTCACGTGAAGGGAAATGAAAGAACACTTTAAATTACTTCCTTCTCCATCACTTCCGTGCCCTGCACTGATTATGGCTTTTCCTGCTTCACAATGCAAATAAAGATGGGAGATTTCTAAACCACAGCTGGCAGGATATCGTACTCCATTGCATCAATCTTTTTCACACACGTCAGTAATATTCTCTTATTTTTGATGGGATGATGACACATCCTTATTTGATATGAGAAGCACTTCCTCTAGCAGCTAAACTGCTTCTTTGTGATCATTCAGGAAGGTGCGTGAGGAGTTCTCTTATTTCTCTGCATTTGATAGGCATATGGTAAGCAGACAGCAAAATAAAAGAGAGACCACACAATATCCACTCTCCCACAAACTGTCCTTCAGTCTCCTCCTACACAGAACCACGTGGCTCAGTGTGCTGAGCTCTAGGGAACAAAGGAGCCCATGTTTCAGCCTGCTTTCGAGTTCACTGTTTCATACCCGGAGCTAATAACTAATGCCTACCCCATGACCTTTAGGGCAATTGGAAAGAACAGAGCACAGCCCACTGAAACCCCAGGGACCTTCACATACAAAATGTCTGACAACAGAAGAATCAGGATCCCTTGTTTTATGGTGCTCCAGTTTGTACCTGTTGCCTCTTGTCCTGACATTGGACAAGGTTGAGGATCTTGCAGGCTTTGCCACGCTGCTTTCTTTGCTGTTAATCCGAACTATATGTTTGTGTGAATAGACACGCACACTATGAGATATATATATATCTCAATCACACACATATATGTACAGTCAGGCAAAACGTACTGTACTATAGTTCTAGTAACCTCTGAATGATCTACTTATTCATAGCACTACAGCTATGATTTGTGCATTAAAACAAGGTGTCTGGATTTACTAGCAACACCATCTGCTGTGAAAAGTTAACTTTAGAACTGAATACAGCATCCACATTTTGCCTGAATTAATCTGCCAAGTTAAGTGTAATTGAGCAATAGGAACATTTCCTACATCTAATATTGTAAGGAGAATTACAAATGCAAACTACCTGAAACGGCTGTTTGATATTCACAGCAATAGTATAATGCAATTCTTTTTATGTCTCTTAACTCAGTCCACTTCATAAAAAGAATTAATTTGTGCTGTAGATACATCCACCATCTTCCATTGTATGCTGTGTAATAGTTGCTAGCTGAGTAACTTTTATCCTCTTACTGAAATGTATTTATGTACTAAACTGGCTGTGTTTTCCTTACCTCATTTGATAGGTCCTGGCTTTGATCTCAAATACGTACAGCACAAGGACTTCCCTGGAACATCATGCCTCAAAAGATGCATTGGAGGCTAAAGCAGAACAGGCACTCATCAGCGACAAAGGAAAGAAAGGAAAGCATGCAATGTTAAGAAAGGGTGAAGCACTCCAAAAATACAACCCTTTGCAACTGAGCTTTTTCGTCAGCCTGTTTGCTTTCATATAGTTCTATTTCAGCATGATTATAATTAATTGAGTTAGGACAATCTTTTAAGAAGTAGAAGTGATTTTAAGATGCTCAGGTATAAGATATAGGCAACTGAAAAAGGAACACAAATCCCACTTCTCCAATCAGATGGAATCAGAAAGTGGTTTGGGGGTGGAAGGAACCTAAAGATCATCTAGTTCCAACCCCCATACCATGGGTAGGGCTGCCAACCATTAAATCAGGCACCAGGTCAGGCTTCCCAACCAACCTGGTCTTGAACACCTCCAGGGATGGAGCATCTATAGCCTCACTGGGAAGAGAGTACGTCTCAATTGAAGCAAAGTCACTACTGGTTGTATAAAGCCTAACCACAAGTTCTGCTAATCATAGAATGGTCTGGATGGAAAAGGGACCATAATGATCATCTAATTGCAGCCCCCCTGCCACGTGCAGGGTCACCAACCACCAAACCAGGCAGCTCAACAGTGAAGTCGTTCCAGTCTGCATCTGGAACTAATTTCTCAAAGTTTACCGTGGAATCATACATTGAAGTCAACTGCACTGAAAACTGCCTGCACAACAGAACCCTTTTTCTATTCCATACGTCCCCTGTTTCTATTTAGAGCAGAACTTCTGATAAAATAAGGCTTTCATAAATTATTTCTAACAGCAGTAAGTACCACTGACATAATATCATTAAGAAGGAAGAACTGGAAAGGCTCTCTGGGATTTTTTTATTATTATTTTTTACTTTTTAACTTCACTGAACCCTTGCTATTGTAATAGGATGCCTGGTTTAAAGCATTTCACAATGTTTTTATTTTGTCCCTGATGAGCTAAAGATATCAGGGGGTCTTCATTCCCTCATAGAGACAGAGAATTTGGCCTAACTTTATCATAAAAGGGAATTCAGCACCAACTATTGATTACTGCAAAACTCACTGACAGCTGAAAGCACGTCTTATTTATCAGAATTCCAGTTTAAAAGTTTAACTTTTTATAATCCCTTCAGCTGAGGGCCTCTCTTTCACAGTGACCTTTACTTGAAACAGCACAACAGCACCTACTACAGAAGAAAAAACTTCCCTCTTTTAAGATCTCCTTGCCAAAAATTGAGTCCTCACAAGAACTTTTGCTTTCTGATCAGAAGTCAGTTGCTTAAAAATCAATTGCTCATAACCAAAATGCTGTAATACAATTTTCTAATTGCATTTACGCAGTGCTCCAGGGCTCAACACACATACGCAGGAGTTACATTCAGCAAAAACTCCACATGCCACTTGGGTTTAGTTCAAAATTATTTGTTTTTGTTTTTTTTTTTTTAATTTAAAAATAGCAACTTTTTGGAGCAGTTCGATATTTCTTGTTAGAATAAGCATTTCTGTGGCAGAGACACTATAAACAATACAGAACTTGCCAACCATCGGTTTAGCCAAGTTGTTAGCACTGTTTGTACCAACCAGCACTGGGCAGCAGCATCAGATAAAGCACTTAAGAGATTATTGTGGAGGACAGTGTTTTAAAGGGCTGAAAGTAGGCATTAAAGGGCTGAGCATGTCTTTCAAATTCAACTGCTGTGTTACTCTGCTTTATCTATTGTGCCCTCTCTCCACACACGTTTTCTCTTTGCAGCTTTTCATCGTGTACAACAGACAGAAAAAGCTTTGGAAAAAAAAAAAGAATCAAGCTGAGGACAAAGCTTGTCAAGCTTTGAAAGATGAGAGAACTGTGGTAGCAGTGAGGGTAATTCTAAAATTGTCTTTAATGGATCTATGAATTTAGAATCTGAGAGCCTAAGACTTCAGAAATGCCCAGGTACTTAAATTGAACTTGAAGGTGGGGTCTGAATCTGTGCTGGAGGTTTTTGAGAACAGAAGCTATAAAAAGCACGAGGATAGGTAAAGCCAGAAACATTGTCAGTACTGCTTTTTTGGTGAGCTTTGGGAAACTGTTCCTTCAATACAATCAGCTTCCAGGCACGAGCAGCACAGTGCTAATTCAGCTGACTACTGCTTACTGTGGCTCAATTTCAGCATCTGAATCAGGAAAATCACCGAGACAGCATTAAGGATCCTTATATCCAATACACCCATTTTCAGTTGACCAGAAAAAGATTGGATCACATATAATAACTGGATTGCTTACAAGCCAGATCAGCTTTTCATGTTGCAGTTGCAGTCTTTGTTAATCAAAAGGACAAGGAAAAGGAATTCCAACCAGTTATATGGCCACACAGCAGAGATTACAGACTTGCAGACTTCACATCTCAGTTGATACTGGTGCCATTTTTAAACATGAACTATGAGAAATGATTTAATGGTGAGTTAATTTCAGTTATTCATACACAGTCTGCTATCGTAAAAGAACTGCAGTTGATCAGAAGTCAGAACAGTGACAAATGGATGCTTTTTATCGTGGTCTTTCTTTTATATCTAAGTGGAAATCTGTGGTATTTTCTGTGGTTCCACCTTGTTACATTATTCTCAGAACATAGGAGTCTATTTCAGGTATCTCAAGAGCAAGGCATGCTGTGCACTTTCATCATAAAGCCATCTCGGATGCAAGGTGTCTGTATACTTTGGCTTTCAATTCCATTAAAGTTTATAATAAACAGCCCTGTATAACATCCCCTCACAGTGGGAAGAAAATTACTAAGCTCTGCAGAGCAGTTTTCAGAGATGGTGCACGTACTTAAACCAGTTGTGCTGAGCAGAATGGCAAATACGTTTGCAGTTCTTGACCATTTCAAGGGTACTCATGGGCTGCAGCCACTCTGTTTTCCATTTTCACTGCAGTAATTGACACAAGAATAGACTCATATTGTGCCACTTGCTGATCTCACAGCCTTTGCCCGAAAAAGACTCAAGAGTACAGGATCTCATTTGCTGGACAACTGGCAGAAAGGCTGTGTACTTTTTTTCCTGTATTCTGTACTTTGATTGTCACAAGTTTAGATTATTATTTTTTAAGTTATCACTGCTATGCAGAAGAATGGTAATTAGAAGGAAATAAAGATTTTACACTATGGAATACCCTGTACATGAACAGAACACAGGGATCACAACCACAAAGATTGACAATAGAGAAAATGGACACAAGTGTTTCTTCTCATGTCTAAATTTCATCCTTAATCTGCTTCCTTAGAGACAGTTCCTTCACCAAAATAAAAATATTTCTGATAGGAAGGAGTCTCAGTCTAGAACAACAGCTTAATTTAATGGTCACTCTTCACTGCTGTCCAAGATAAGGGGACTGTAATCCAACATTACAAAGATCTCTACTAAAATAAAGACCAAGGTACAACCAACTAATAGGTAAAATTAACAGCTACTATATTTTTTAAAGCCATTTATGGTACACTAAAGCAAGAAAAAGAATACTTGACTTTTATTCAGATTTTATAGCCTAAACGAATGGAACTGTTGAAGAGCAGAAGACAATTTGCTCATGGACTGAGATCACACGGGCAAACTCAGGCTCAAGCAGATGTGAGGCTCTCATTCGTACAGAAGAGAAATCTATTACAGAAAAATAGACTTCCAGGGTGGAAGCAGAAGAAACTGTTAACACTGTCGTTTCCCCTCCTTTAAAATTTTGGCTTGTCATGGTCCATTATAGAGAGACTCAAAGTAGCCATCTTACAGGAACAAACAAAAACTTACACCAACTTAACTGAAATCCACAGAACTGGCTGCAACTCTCCTTACTTTAGTATTTGACTGCTTCTCTCTTCAGATATTTTTGTTTTCCTTCTTTGTGGGTTCTTAATGAGGACGGTGCAGTAGTCTTTAAATATCTGCATTCAGGTATTCTTGAGGAAGAAAAAAGCACTGATATTGTATGTCCTAAGACACTTAAAACTTTCTACAATAACTTGTATTGAGCTTTCCAAATCCACTGACTCATCTGACTCATTTTTTCCCCCATCGGTTCCATCAGCAAAAATGATTTCCAATATCTTCAGAAAATACAGTGCCAGTAGAGCACAGGCAAACAATGGCTGTGAATAACTCAATACTCTAAATTACCCTTGCACAATTCTTTTTGCTCTGCAAGAAGAGACATTTCAGTATCAATTAGGTTCAGCAAATATTTCATTTAAAGGAAAGAAATGGAAGAATGATGAATATCTGTGGAGTATGGTAGAAGAGTTGGTAACAGTAATACCAAAAAGAGAGAAATGGTCTGGAAAACTCATTTACATAAGAAATTGCATCAGGTGAACTCTTATTAGATCTGATCCTGTGAGAGCTATCAGTATATCAAGCCATAATTCTTGGGAGCAATTCCTCATGTGAGTAAAGGCTATTTGCAGCAGATTATTGCACTGGGCTCAATGGCGCCTTAGAAGGGGTCAGTAAGAGCAGAAAAGACAAATACAGTGAAGCTGAGAGTAATTAGGCTCAGTGAATTTCAGGCTGCAGTTGTATGTTGGATTATTTTGTATTGTTGAAAGATATACCAACAGACTTGGCTAAAAATGCTCAGCAATTTTTGGTTTGTCATATTGTACGATATACCACCTTTAGAAATATTAGTAAACTGAAGATGCAGTGTTTGTTAATTGATAGTCACATGTTTCTAGTTCTTAGATGTCACAGGACTTCAATTTCAAGCACTGATTTACAGCTGTCAATAATTAAAGTGAGGAAGCTGGTTGAGATGGTAACAAAGGCTAATGTGCAAGGTCAGCGTGGTCAGGCTTTAGCTTTAGCATATGGAAGGAATAACACAAAGCTACAGAAAGAAACAAAGATGCATATATTAGGAAGAACTGCAGGGAAACTTTGAGCTGAGGAGGGAAGATTCAAGAAGTAAGGCAACAGCAGGGAGTAATTTGCAGGCAATGGAGATTCTTGAATGCAAAACGGATGTCTAAGTTCCTGAGAAACAAGAATACCAAAGAAGAGTACAGTGGAAACACTTAGTGAAGACTGCCTTCATTTCTGAGCCTTTCTGCAGCTTGTTAGCATGTTATGTTGCAGCGTGCACATATGACATTTCTGTGACTCAGCCTTTCAGTGCAATGATTTTCTCTTTACAATGGTAGCATCACTAAGTGGTGGTGCCATCAGTATCGGCTGAAACAGCTTTTCATACACTGCTAAATCCCAAGTGGACAAATCCAAAATGCCAAACACTACAAAGAACGAAGCCTCCTTATTCCTCCAAAAGCTCAGCATTATAATATCAGAAGCCTTCTTAATAAACGTCCCTACTTTTCAGAAAATTCATTTCCAACTCTTTAAAACAATTTTATGTCATCAACTCGTATTTTCTCTAATTAGCTTGTTACTTTTTACAATTAATCATAGCTATTAATGAGTATTTCTCAAAAACATTAAAACCTTTGAGCATGTGTTTAATATAGCACATACAGATAAATACAAATAATATTTGCTCTTGTTTTTAATTTTTAGATCTCAGAGCATTTAGTAATAGAAAATATCATTAGCTCCAAGGGCCTTCCTTCTTGAGCAACGTTTTCATCCTTGGTTTCATTCTGGGATACTATGCACAAGACCTTTTTCTCTTTGGCTTTTTCAAGGGGCGTGGGGGAGAAGAAATAAAGTTTTGCACCTGCAGGTTCAAAGACAAAGGTCTTCATCTGTCACACTTCTAGCATACACTATCCACATTAAGATCAATCTTAGTTTCATAGAAATACAGAATCGTATTCCCTATATTGGTGATTCAATCTTCTTTTTAAAGATTTTGATATTTGCCATTAACCTCTAGTTCAACTGCATGCCCTTCTAAATTAAATCATATCACTGATGATCTTCCACCCCATCCGGGGATCTTATATACACATAAGCAGCAGCTTGTTTTGACTTTACTAAAACTCATCTACATCCCTGAGAGTACTTACACTTCTAGTGTTCAAAGGAAAACCTAAATGGAATATCAATAGCCATAGAACCATAGACTTGTGTTGGAAAAGACGTTAAAGATCATTTAATTCCAATCCCCTGCTGTGGGGGGTTACACTGCATATTTATCCACACTAGTTCCCTGCCTTCAACAGTGACCACTAGCAAGCTCTTCAGTAATGGATGTCATTCCTAAAAATGCCTCCTGCAAGCAGTTGTGTACATCTCTGCAGTGAGAGAAAAAGCACTGTATGGACTGAAATATCCCAACAAAAGCACTGACAAATCTGACAGGACAAATGTTTGTGTGTAGCATACATATGCACACATACATACATGCATATGTATCCCATTGCTTTTTGAAACAAAAAGCAGTGCTCTGTGTCTTATAGCCATATGAACCAGCACTAGCATTTTAGCTAATAGAACAAGTCATAGGCATAAAGTGTTGGACTACAATTTCTATTCATAAGGGTGTTCCCACTGCAGATGCCAAAGTGAACAGAGTGCTCAGAGCTGTTAATAAATACACTGAAGACTGAATTGGAAAATGTCCCAGTATGAACAATGTGTCTGAGCTAGCCAGATTAGAGGATTATGTTTCCCACTGCAGTAGTTCACATTATGGTGACACAGAAATGTCGAGGATAACAGAAGTTACTGCTGAGGCATTTGAAAAACTGAAATTAAAAACTGAGTCTTTCAAAAAAAAAGAAAAAAAGAAAAAACAACAAAAAAGGAATAGAAATATTCACAAAAGAAATTAAGCAAGACACTGAAGAAGTAAATGAGTAGAAATTATTCACCTGAATTGAATAAAGTCATTAGCAGGTCAGGTCACATTTTGTGTGACGCCAAACATCAGGTGTACATTTTCTAACTGGCAGAAAAGGGTATTTAAAACAAATTTCATCTAATCTACCTATTTTTCTGAGTCAAAGAATCCTAGGAATGCACTTGTCTCCAGGAAAAGCTTCATGTCTAAAGAGAAAGCTAGTTGTTTGTCCATTAGTCATATTGCTTGCAAAAGACTGGGGCTCCACAAAAGAAAATCTTCACGGAGAAGAACTCAAATTGCCTAAATGCAAAAACTGCTTCTCTTGTAACATCAGTTCATTTTCTAAACTTGTGTTCTTGTTCATTTTCCGGTGGTTACCATAAATCGCTATTTGTTCAATATCATAATTATTTTTAGTAATAACTGTGCAATACAGTGTGCAGTAAATAATCAGGAGAAGTGAAGAAATTAAGACTGCAAGTTTTGGCCTTTTACTGGTGCCAACCAGTAAACCACAGCCATTTAGAGCAGGCAGAAAGAGAAATGTAGTTACTTCAAGAAGAAAAGGACAACAAAGCTTTAAGTCAATACTCCTAATTACTTAATTCTACACTGTGTGCTTCTTGCCCTGGAGGAGACTTTCTTCAGGACCCAGGAAAGTGGCTGCAAGTTGTAGCAGAGGAGGTTTAGGTTAGACTTAAGGAAGAACTTTTTCTCTCAGAGAGTGGTCAGGCACTGGAATGGCTGCCCAGAGAGGTGGTGGAGTCGCCGTCCCTGGCAGCGTTCAAGAGGCGCCTGGATGAGGAGCTGCGAGATCTGGTTTAGTTTGTGGTAGCGGTGGTAATGTGAAGACAGTTGGACTAGATGTCTTATGGGTCGTTTCCAACCTTGTGATTCCATGATTCTATGATTCTTCCTACAGCCTCACCCCCCTCTCACCCCTGCCCCCCCTTTTCTCCATCTCCAGGTTGACTTAACTCCCAGCAATAATCTCCTTCTCTTATATTCCATCTCAAGTCTTCTCTTGCTTTATTTTTTTAATTTTATCTCCAGCTACATCCATTTTCTACTTGCATAACCTCTACTTCCTCTTCCTTCCAAGACTTGACATTTTTTGTCCACTTCAATTCCACGTAAACCGGAAGAAACAAAAGACAATTTTTTTTTTACTGCCACCATTTTTTTCTCCCCCATCTTTCCTTCTCTTTCTCCTATTAATTGTTCACATTGTCTGAGTAGCTTTGACTTCCAACCATCCATTAAATCCTCCAGGTTACATCCAGTGCCCAAACATGTTCTAACTGTACTGCTGCAGGCAGTGCTTTGGCTATGTTGGCTGGAGCTCAGGTTCTGTCCCTCTGCCTCCCAGCATCCGAGCTGAAGGCTGTGATAATGCACATCAGCAGTATGAACTGCTCTTTGCCCTTCTGGAGCAACCGAGGCTTTTCCTGGCTGAAACACATCCTCTCTTTTGCACGGGGTGCAGGTGTCTGAACACACTATGACACTTGGGGGTTTGCACTCCCAGCAAAGCCAACAGGCTTTACAATCTTAAGTCAGACTGCAAAACCCATTTCTCAGACCAGAGCACAGACTGTAGATTGACTCTCAGCTAAACATGCTAAACTTTTGCTATTCCAGACTATAACCTCTTGAGATTGGACATATAGATTATGGCAGCTGTTTGCATTACATCTATGACAACCAGTCAACATCTTTGATTTTTCCAGCATTTCCACTAATTTTTTCTGGACTTGGGATATAAACAGCTTCCCTGTGACTCATCCATTTCACTAGTATTCAACTGTTGCTTTTTTTGTTGTTGTGACTCATACAGCATCATCCTTACTTGAAACCAGCTTTGCTATGCTAATTCTACATATACAATAACCATCCCACTGTTTTCTCTGTTACAAATACGACAGAAGAGGGAAGCTATCACGCCATTAAACTTCAAACATAGTGCAGCTCTTAGCCTTTTTTTCCATCATCTCCTTACAATTGAATAAACTTTTAATGAACTCACAACAACACTTTGTAGCCATATGACGTGGTAGCTTTTTCCAGTGAATTATTACCCAATAACATGTTCTTTGTTACTACAAAACTTTGACTTTTTTTTTCCCCCATCTCTTAGAAAAGGTTTGCTTTCTGTGTTACCAATAACACCTTGACTGTGAATTGGTAACAGGGAAAACAGCTTAATCATATACAACTCTGCAGGTAGGTTGTTCCTTTACACACCATTTTTGGCACTGGCAAAAAACCCAGCAAACTACCTTTACAGACTGTCTAGGTGAACATCTCTTGGGTTCAGAGAGCTTGCATATTTATCCGTAACCCTACCACTCTGCTCTGAATAGAGTACACTTAACATAGCAACTCTATGCCTAACACGACAATGTAGGAAAGAACACAAGGATTAGAAATTAAAACAGGACCAAAAATACTTATTGCTAGATTGGCAGTTGCCCAGCCTGAACCCTCCACATTAAATCTTCCTATAGCCACCAAACGCTGTCTGTAAGAACATCACTGAAAGTGGCACCCATTGCCTTTCCCTGCAATTCTTTAAGTACTACCACCCCATGAGAAACAAAATAGCTACTGTTCCCTGAGAACAACCTGTTCACGCATTTTTGTGAAGCAGGGCCAGTTCCAGAAGTGTGATTTAGGCTTGATGTCACAGCACCTCTTTTGGCCCCTTGTTATCTGATGTAAACTGCACTCCTGAGTTAGACACACAGAATCACGCCGCCGAATTTGAAAAGAAAAATGAAACCTTAGGACTAGTTCTCAGATGTCAGTAAGTTGAGATCAGAGGAATTCAGAGTGCTCACCTGGCAGAGCGTACCTTCATCTCCTCAGGGCTCACACAAGCAAACTCTATCTGGGAGAAAGAGCCTACCCAAAGTAGTAGGCTTTTCTCACATTGCTGATTTAACAAAAAAAAAAATCTATGTCGGAAGATTTCAAATCCATATACAGAGCCCCCAGTTAATTCTGATCCCTAAATCAGAGACCTCTTCCTTCCTTTGGAAAGAATCCCATAATCTGGTGGCATGGATTAGCTGTGGACAAAAGGAGCTGGCACCTACTGACCTAAACCACTTGGCCTCTTCTTTTTATGAAATCAGCTGAACTACTTCTGTATCCACCTCAGTTCAAACACCAGCCTTTAGCTGCATTCTTCCATTAGCTTTTTTTTGCTCCTAAAGCAAAAAGCAGTTCCTTGTAGTACACGCAGAAGAGTAGGGTTTGAAGAACTGATATAGGCATCTTTGCTAATTTCTTCCTGTTCAGGAAAGCCTGTTAAGAAGTACAAAAATCTCAACCAAAACTCTTCCTTCTGTGACCATTCTTTCAAATGTTTGTTAGTAATTCAAACAATTAGATTATAACCCCGTTTTGTCAGTGTGGTCTTACATCATCTCACATGGTTTTACTTATTTGCTTTTTTTTTCCATTTTTGTTTTGTTTTTAAACTTCTCTGTATGTTAATATGTATTTCATCACAGCTGTGCTGTCCCTCAGCCAGACACCATTGCTCACAATGAAACATCAGGCTCTGTCTAGTAGAAGCTCACAGAAACCCACGATTAGAACTGCTTTTTTCTATTGTGCTGAATAAATCGAGTATTCTGTGCCATTCTCAAGTCTTGTTTCAGAATTTATTTTTCCTCACAACCATAGCAAATTACTGATCAGGCCCCCTTCCCTCACTTGCAGCCTTGTGAATCAATGCTGTATTTTAATTCGTGTATGTAGAGAGTCACAGCTGGGGCTGCTGGCTGTATGGGCCAGATGCCTCTTGGCCTTACTCAGCAAAGTGCCTGCTGACTTCAAGGACATTTCTCTCAGTCAGTGAACATAAAATGCAACTCTGCATTTTACTGTGGTTTCCATTAGGGCCCTGAATATGCAGACACTTATGCATATACTTAATTTTACACATATGGACCAGATTCAGTAATTAGCTGCATGTCCAACTCAAAACAGATGAGTGTTCCCAGTGAAGTCGATGGAATAACTGGAGTGTATACAATTGAGAAAATGAGTGTTTCTGAGATGGAGGCTTTTTTTCTCCCCCCATGGGTAACAAAGAGCAGAGATGGCCTTTTAGGATTCTGTCTTATATTGTACCTCTACAACCCATAGACAAGATAAAGCAGGAAGGAAATCATAGATTTGACAGGTGAAGGCTGAAAAAAACTGCAGTGGTGCTACTTTAAAGTTAATTAATATTGTCTGAAATATATCCAGTCACAGAGATAACAGAACAAACCTTCATAAAGAGTTTCACTTGCCTGTTCCCAGTCATTGCTTATAAACCAAACATCCATCTTTGACTTTCAAAAAAAAACTGGCAGAGATGACAGAGAACTACCTGCCCAAAAATCATATTTCCTGCAGTTTTCTTTGTTTGCTGCTAAGGATGTCTTGGATGCAGTTAGACAACTAGGTCTGAGGGCTTCTGGCTACCATTCTGTCCCTGTGCGCTACACAGAGGGACATGAATGGGAATACAGGACACAGTTTTCCAAGCCATCTCTCTGAAAGCAGGTATGCTTAAAAGACTCAAAGCAGAGAGCTTGAAACCACTCAGATGTTTAAAGAGCTGGGAGTGCTTCTCATTACTTTCAGTGCCATAAGGAGGCAATGCTCTTTAACTTGCCAACCTTAACACTCTGCTGTCTCACCTGCCTCGCAGCTCCAGTCCAGAAAGCAACTGAAAAGCCTCCACACCTTTTAATGTGCAAGTGTGAAATGATTTATATGCTGAAGTTGCCTCTAGTGCATGTTCATCTAGCCAGAGCAGGACACAAGAGAACCTTCTTTATACCAAGCATTCCTTTTATATCTGTGTGCACACGCTCTGAGTAATCCTTTTCCTCACTGAACATTTATGTTAACATAAGTGCTCGTATTAGGCTGGGCTACATACATCTTTGAATCTATGTGATATACATAATATCCCTCAGTTACTCAACATACCCACTGATGGCCAGGCTGGATGGGGCCCTGGGCAACCCGATCTAGCTTGATGTAGCAGTTGGCAACCCTGCCCATATCAGGGGGTTGGAACTAGATGATCTTTGAGGTCCCTTCCAGCCCAAGCCATTCTATGATAAGTGATCCAATTACAGGCAAATTTACACAGTTTATTTCTTGGACTGCCCCCCTAAAGGCAGCCTTCCACCATTGTTATCCTATTTGATCTGTCATGGATAGAACACGAACTATATCATTATATTCCATACCTGAAAGGACTCCAGCGACTTCTTTAACCAGCATGATGTAATCTCAGAATTTGTGTTTTCAGAACATTTAGACAAAAATACTGGGACAAATTCTCTCTCAACTGGGACTGCTTTAGACTACCTGCAAGGAAAAAAAAAAAAAGGAAACTTAAAAGGTAAATCTGTCCATAGGAGGAATGAGCACAGGAAGATCATGCAAGCAATATTTTATCTATATCTAAGTCAGGAACTCAATGGTTGACTTAAGTACACAGCTGAGACAACATGGAAATCCCTGGGATTTATGTGAAAACCTGCTAACCAAACTCTGTCCTCACAGTCCTGTAGGGCCCGTGACATGGACGCATACCACTTAGAGTAACATCTAGCTGCTGTAACAGCAGAATCCAAGGAGCACATGGCATCCTCTGGAACTAGTAAAGTAATGCAATGCAGTGTTCTCCAAATGATTAAGAGATTTATCTCTGCTCACATCCTGCTAATTTTCCTTTTCATTCTATCTTTTTGAAGCTGTAAATAAATATTACTCCGATAACATTGCTGCTCAATCTTTTTCTCATCATGTGAGTCACAGACATCTGGAGAAGAGCAAATATTTCTGCTTTTCTTTGTCCTCTAATCTGATATGCTCTTCTTGTTCTGTGCATTAGATGCTCTCAGGTAAAGCTTGCCAGGTGCCTTTCTAGCGTAATTTCTAAACTCCCAGAAAGTTACTTCTCATAGTCCAGCACAACACCACCTTGGTCACTGATTTTGAAAGAGTGATTCTCCAAGTATAAGCAGTTACAGAAAGCCTAGTAGCTGTAAAAATAGATAGAGGTAATAAGAATTTAGTGCAGTTCATATCACTTAAATAATACAGTCAGAAATAAGCTGCTTATTAAAAAAAAAATCAGCGTGGAAGAAAAATACAGAACAGTTAATCTCTTCATGAGGTTAATCATCAGTCTGGAAAGAGTCTCTTCCTAGACAAGAGTGTTGGAGCAAGACTACAGGAATCATTCAGGAAGCAATTATGTGGTCCAATGGGAAATGATGCACTACAAAGGTAATGAGCCACCTAGTACTGATTTCGTAATAACATTCTCCTGAGGCTCTTACAGAAAGACTCTGGGGAATGTAACATCCAGGAGGCACATCAGATCTTAAAATACACTACAGGAAGTTTGCTGGCCTGTTGATACCGCAGACCTCTCACGTATAAGACATTCCATCTGTATTTAGAAACCACACGCTTCATTATGGGAATATATTTAAGTTCTATTTGACTTTCTAGAGGTAGGTAAATGCTAAGTGCCTTCCAGTATACTGCTAATATTGGGAGCTAACAAAAGCAATGATTGGACTAAAAAAAAAAGCTTCAGACAATCCAACAGACAACAGCTCAGACAACATCTTCCCAAGAAACATCCATGTTTCCACCACAGGCACGTTCAGCCCCAATATCCAGTGAAGAAGGCATCTAGGAGAGAATAAAGAACTGGCTTCAAACTGTGCAGACCTTAGTGGTAACCATACCTAATTTACCTCAAAGCTGTTGCTAACATGACAAGTGATTTGACGTAACAGATGGAAATTTGAGAACAAGTACCTGCAAACCTTGGGAGCTGTTAGAAATGTGGATACGAGGCATCAGTACCTAAGGGACAAGAAACATAACAAATGTTAGTTATTTGCTATCATTTAGTCTGTAGGATATAAATGAATACCCATTGACATGAATGAACTTTGGATCTTGTTTTGCCTAGTGGAGGCTGTGATTGGTGCGTCACCACCAAATCTTTCATAGCTTCAGTGAAGTATTTTATCAGTTATTTAGATAATCTGTTATAATGGAGGAAAAATGCAATCCTGTAGTCCTTTTTGAGCAGTACTAAAACCACAGAATAAGTATGAATACATGTGTATATATCAACAAAGTAAAAGCATACCAAGATAACATACAAAAAGATGCATGAATAGATGAGAAAGTAGGAGACTGATTTTAGTTGCTGTTCAATTAATTTTACACTAAGTAACTATGTTTTCTACAAGTAGCATCTGTCATGAGGGACAAAAAGGCAAGAAAGCAAATTTTGTTTCTAAACTTAGAAGACAAACATTTTGATGAGCAAAACAAACATCTGCACTTTGCTGGTGTTCCGCATAGCTCAGCAAGATTCAGTTCAGTTTAAATAGAAACAACAGTTGCTTTACCGCATGCCACTTTTGTTGTAGTTGCAAGCACTGCTGAAGTCATCCAAGTTATAAGAGAACAAAAGCTTGTTCTCTATGTCTCCAGTCATTTTTGTCTAGCACTGGTGTGTAATTTTCTTATCACACTATTGGTGCACCTCAGCACTGTTTCCAAGAAGCCTGCTTTCTTGATTAGAACTTAGCTATGCCAACACCAGTCTGCTGTGCAATCCATCTGTAAGGAAGAAAGAACAATTATCAGAAAGGAAAGAATCCACAGTTTCTATTATGGATAGGAACATATAGCACTACCCCTCCATACTGGTTGGATAATACTAACTGGATTTTATGTCCTTCAAATGTTTTGGATGTATGTTCAGCTCCACTGAAGAGTAGAATTTGATTTCATTAACTTAATAGTCTGACCCAGATTCATTTGTGTGCGTGCGACCCACTGCCTTCAGTCAGTACACGTGCATATGAAAATTTATGTAAAATGAGCTTGCAAGATTCAAACTCGAGACTTGGTATTTCCTAGATATTAATGCAAAATAGGCATTTTGCAGCAATATAAAGTGACTGAAAATGAATAAAAGCAACCTAGCTTTAAGCTCAAAAGATGCATTTATTATTTAGGCGTTGCTTAAAGAACATCTCATGTTTGACATGATTAACCACTGGAAGAAGAAACATCTCTTAAATAAACATATTTATGTGCTATTTGTAGAGCTCATTTTGTAGATCTTTAGTTGACAAGTGACTGCCTGAAAAAAAATAAGTGGCTCACCACTATAAGCCAACAGGGAGTCACAGCTCTCATTCACATTATTGTCAAACGCAGTGGAGAAGAAACCCATCTAGAGAAGTGACTTCTTGGTGGAGGGTTGTGCCAAACAATCAGCTGCAGTACACAAGCTCTCACAGTCATTTTCTCTGACCTATCGACTCTAGATTTGAAATGGCATGGAAGAATGGTTTAAGGAAATGAAAGCATAATTGTTCTGTCAATTATATTTCAAACTCCAACAATCACACACATTCTGAGAATCAGCTTCTCCGGTCTGTTTCATTCTTTTTCTGTTTTGTTCTCTTCCTGAGAAGGAATAGCAGTGTCTTATTTGTATCATTCACTAAAGGTAAAGAAAAGGCTCTTTTAATAGGAAATGGAAAATTCTGAATTAGTTCACTTCATAAATCCTCACCAGTGGCTGCTATGGGATGAGGCAAAAGGAGGTCTCTCAAGGATCATTTGGCACAAAACTATGAATGGGATGGATAAACCCTGTTCTCCACATAACTTTACCTCTGACAGTGACAAAGTGCTCTCAAAACAACCCAAAGCTTAAATCTAACATCTCATAAAACCAATCAATGCATTTCAAACGAATAATAGATTTTGATTTAAGGAAGAACGAGCTCAAAATAAAGAGCACTTATTGAATCATGATTTTGGAGCAACATTTTCCTCCACTGAAAATTAGGTTCAAGTGAAGCCATAACAAATTTTGAAACAGATTATCTTGCAACCTTTCCCTTTGCCAAGCAAATCTGCTTTGATGTTCTTTTGAGAAAAAAAAAAAATCAATTCATTTAAACTTTGCAAAAGAAGCAACTTTGAAATGTTTTCCAGTTATCTCTAATCACATGCAGGTATGATGGGATGCAATTTGAATAGTTAACAGCAACTTTCATTTAGAAAGATGAAGATCTGGGTAATGCTAAATAGCCTTGGATTAATACTAGTTAGCAAAAACCCATAAAAAAATAAACCATAACACTGAGTTTCTTTCCCTGACTTTTCCCAACACAAACACTTTCCTTCCTATTAGGATGAGATACGTTTTGAAGCAACAAAACTCTCATCTTCTCACTATTTACTGTCAAAACCTCAAGCTAAATCATCGCAAAAGTAATACAAACATTTGAGAAGTTAGAGGACAGGCTTGAACACATGCCAGTAGATTAGGAAGTTAACCCTTTTCTCATGGTTATTTCAAGCCTACAATGGTACCACGGAGACAGTGAAATCTTTGTTTTAGTGGAAATAATTGTGCTTCAGGGAAGGGGGGATTGGAGAGGAGGCACATTAAGCCCATAAAAAGAAACAAAACTTCCTAATTTTATTGAAATTGTTGCATAAAATGATCCTGTGCTTCAGTAAATGTTATTTGAGCATTCAATTGCTGCTAATACAGTCCCCAATACACAACGTATTGGCACTGAGAAGCTTTGATTATAACCTGAGCTGTAAGTAAGGTTTCGTTCAACATCCCGTGCCTTCTTCTGGTTCAAACTTCATCTTCCCTGAATCATTCAGATCACACATCAGTTCTACTGCGCAGTAATACCTAGAGTCAAAGAATCATAAAGGTCGGAATAGATTGCTGAGATCATGTCATGCAACCATCAAGCCATCACCTATGTCCACCAGACCACATCACGTGGAGCTGTATCTACCATTTTCTTGAAAACCTCCAGCAATCTGCAAAGAGACTTCAGCTCTTATCTCAGATAATAACTAAAAGCTAACCTGATCTATCAATCATTTTCCTCCTCCTCTTGAAATGAAATGCAGTATTGCAAGGTATTAGTATACACACGCTAGTGCAGATAGCCTGAAGCAACATGATTTAAGACTTTATAGCCCAAATGTATAGCCCAGCACAGATTGCCCGCAGAGTTCATTAGCGAATTGAATTAACTGGCAACGAGCAAAGTTTCAAACAACTAATTCCCAAAATTAGTAGCAGGAAGATTAAATATATAAAATATCAGAACTTCAAGTTCTTGAACTTGGAAGTGCTGCCTACTTCTTCCCCCCATTAGCTGCACACGCCAAGGGCCGCATTTGGATCAACTTCAGCTCCATAATACATCTGCAGCATTAGCTGCCGCAGCCAGCCTCACAAGCCACTTGGCTTTATTAAGTTTTTTATCTGCTTCCCAAAACTTGCTACTTAGTCTTTTGACAACTGTTCTGCTAGCTATAAAAATAGGTCATACAATTTATTAATGCAGAATATTTTCTGCACAGTTTTGATTCAGTACTCTGGGGACGTTGCAGGAGAGGAGCCTATGTTACAGGCTATGAAGCATTATGATAGTGGAACCCTCCATGCAGCACAAGACTGTGCAAAGATATCACTATGTGACTTGTGAAACTTTCATTTGGCAGTTCTATAGAAAGCATTACAGCAGCGCTGAGTGATTTGAGCTGCCAGTTAAACTTCTTCACCCCATTGCAACCCAAGACCGTCCATAATTTCTGGCCGGTCATCACCAAAGCAATTCTTTTACTTTCAGGACCAGAGTCAACATCAAGAATTAAAGCCCCAAACCTTATTCATTTTCTGCCTTTCCTTACAAAACAAGAATGAAGGACAGCAGTCTTGTTCTTACTAGGTACTAGGTACACTAGTACCAATTTTGTTTCAAAAAATGACTTGAATGCAACGTAAACTATTCACAAAGCTGTAAAACACTTCCTGACCACTGCCTCTTATGTTTCTTCCCTACCTTCTGCAGCCCTCATTTCTATCAGATTTCATGAACCTAACATCAGATACAACCACGTGGTTATTCCCACAATATTTCATTCATGAGAGAGAATTCTGGGTGTTTTAGGCTTCTTTCTATCTACCATGGAAAACAAATTGGAGAAACCCATATTAACCACCTACGCTTTGCCAGTTGCATGAAAATCGGGGCTTGCTGACATCAGCAGCAACATTCACAAAGGTTTGTTAGTACCGCTGTTTGTTTAAATCTGAACAAGTGAACTCTATTGCTTTTCTTAACACTAACAAAGTTCACAGTAATTCATCAGCTGGCTTACGCATTTGGAATCTTTACTACAGTTCTTCCTCTAACTTTTCAAATTACTTTGGGGAACTAAAACCCTCGAATGAAATTGAAATATGAATTTAGCCTTTATCCCCTATTACAATGGTGCTAACTATTACAAATTTATTTTTTTTTGCACATTTAACTTGAAGCACACAACTGTTTCCAGTTCTCCTTCGACACAGGCAGATATCTTAGACAGCTAGAGTTCTGCCAAGTTCTGAATGTTCCTTCTATTTCTTTTGCACTGATGAGTCAGCACTTGCTGCTAAAAGTAAAGAGTTACAGAATAAGTTGTTTTTGTTCAAAGCCTGAAATAAGCAACAACAATTATTCCTTGATTTTCTACCTCTAACCTCCCCTGGGCTCCCTGGTCTTTTTGCTTGCTTGAAGTAAATAAGCCCACGTAGCATCAGATAAGAAAATGGAGAAGGAGTTGACAAAAACTGAAACTTGTCCAAGAAAATTCAACATAGGCATTTATAATGCAGACATTCTAAGCTACCTTGACGAGTATTATTAAGTCCACCTTTATTTTGCGATACTCTGCACCATACTGAAATGTCCCAGACATGCCAGCAAATTGAACTACAGGGGAGTCTGTCAGCACATTCAAGCAGCGACTTTTTTTTTTAAATATGGTAAATGTTGACAGACAAAACAAAATTATTTGGTGCAATGTAACACAAATGTGCTGTCAAATACTGGTGCCTTTCAGATTTCGGAGCACGTATTTTCTTGTGCTGTTTTCCACATAATCTAGCCTCAAATAAAGGCATCAGTAATTTTGACTTGATTACACTATAATTATTCAAATATCTTTAATTTTGTGCTCTGGACTAATTTCCATATCCACTGTTATCATTAAAAGAGATTGTTATAGATATTGTATCTCATGTATTTCCCCTAATTGAAAAATGTAGTTCTTGAACAATAACAGTTATGACAACAACAACAATCCAGTTTAAAGGCTACTTTAGCAAGGTGGCTCTAATTGCTGCAAGCATTCACAAGCCACAATAATTAAAAGCTGAGCAGAAGGACAAGATGCCAAACAGCTCACTGCTTCCTTCTTTCCTTGTTACTGCTCCCTCACTAAGATCCAACAGACAACGTTGCTACCCAGCAAAGTAAACACATCAAGTAAACTTGTTTATAAGACTATATTTCCAGGAAGCTGTTCCAGACTGAAGACTCAAAGGAAAGCAGAAATCTCTCCCAGCTGGACCTCCCAGCAGCTAGTGACATCCAGCACTGCTCTGAGTCATGGAACAACATCTTCCTGTTACGAGGTATGCTATCCCCAAGTAGATTATCTTGGTGGTAGATTCTTGCTGGATATGACAAGTGGGAAGTGGAACAGCTCACTAGAGAAAGTGCGGGTAGGACAAATGAAGACGAGTTTTTTGGTGAAACAGGCTGCCCAGGGAGGTGGTGGAGTCAGTGTCCCCAGAGATGTTCATGAACTGCAGAGACGGGGCACGGAAGGACATGGTTAGTGAGCATGGTGGGGGTGGGCAAGGGTTGGACCTGGGGGATCTTCGAATTGTTAAGGTTGGAAAAGACCTCTAAGATCGTTCCCAGAATTGGAAAGAGAATCAAGTGGGAAGAATGTCAGAGAACAAGAGTTCACAGAGAAAATGACAGAAGAGTTAAATGTGAGAAAATTTTAAAAGACAGACAGACAATAGAAGAAATAGCTGAAGACGAGAAGAGAAAGAAGAAATTTAACTGGGAAAAGTGGGAGTACATACTGTGAAGAGGAAAACCAAATCATGTTCAGAGACAACCAGAGCGCAGATGCGTGACTTCCATGTTTTCCAAACACCAACATAGCTCTGAGGAAGAAGTTCAGATGCTATTTCAGATGGAAATAACAAATGAAGTGATGAAAATCAAAAGACAAGCATTCTGAATACTGAATGGCTTTCAGATTAATAGCTCTTCAGGGAAAAAGATTGTCATATTATTGTGTGCTTTTGCAGAAGTCAGTAGAGTAGCTTTTAGCTGAGTCTTATCTCTGAGTACTACTTCAGTACAAATAATTAATAACAGAAGCAGCCAAAATAAGTCATAAGACTAATGACTTCACAAATTATTTTGTATAGTTCTCAAGGGTAAGTGCTCCTTTACCTTAACTTACTACCAAAAAATCACCTGGCTCCTTCCTTTGCCTGCTCATCTTATCTCGCTTTCTCCTCTTATTTCAGTTTGAATTATGGACAAATTAATATACCTTCCATTCTGTAAGAGCAGCCAAAGCATCCCCTGCAGTTAGCTCCATGCTGAAGCTGACTGCACGTTGTGCTGAATTTGTAATGAACACCCTTCCATTGGCAATCAGCACTGGTTTTTCCAAGCCAACATTTTTTGGACAGGTAAATAACAAATGCTACATTTGTCAGATCTCTGGAACGCTGGCATTTTACCAGAGATATTGCAGTGTCTGATTACTACATACAGTGTCAATATCTCTTTCTAAATGTGTGCTCTTAAGAAAATGAGTTTGCCTACAGCCAGATTTGATCATTAGTTTACACTTAGAAAATACAGGCCAGTTCCAGCAGAGCCTGCCCACTCTTCCTTCGTATTGGTGTTCCTCTCTTCCATTGGGCTGATTTATTTTAAATTTATCTTCAGCAAGAAGTAAACCACACAGAATGAAAGCCCAGAGATCCTTTCTCTGGTCTCTCTGCTGCACAGCACGTTGCCTGGATGCAAATCCATTCCAGCCTACATGCATGCATCCATGTGAGCACATCTTTCAGCACAAGCCAATAGCCTCACCTTCATCAGGCTTAACAGCACCTGCAGAAGTCCACCAAAATCTATCAAGTACCACTGCATTTCTAGCAATAAGCTGGCAGCTGGACACGGAAATGATCTTTTGTTTGATATCCACAGCATTTGTCCATGTACTAACTGTCCAGCACCACTATAAATTGAGAGAAGAATAATAGGGAGAGCTGGATAACCTTAGTCTTGAAAGCCTTGTTATCCTTCCCTGAACTCCTATCTTCTTACTCTTTACTTCAAAGTGAACATATTCTTCAGGTGCAATTTCTCCAAAAAACACCAAAGCGTATCATCCCTGACAGCCTTTTCAAAGTAAGACAAATGGACTAGCAAGCATTTCACCTTACAGTCAAGCCACCTTTGTGCCTGTGAATAATTATCTTCTCAAATGCCAGTTGCCAAATAACACTGTTGTATTTGATCAGTGCAATTTTAATTTATGTAGATGAAACCATTGTAAAGAATTGAGACAGAAGTAATGCTGATTAAGACAGGCTGTTGGATTAATCTTCTCCAGCCTCCTTCTCATCTTTCCTCTGTTGGTAATTATTTTGTAAGATTCAAAGTCAGCCTGGGTCTGTGTTTACAAGAATAAGTTACTGTTTGCCTGCGCACTTTCCAACACTGTGGCATCTCAATTCTAGTAAGACCAGTGGACGTATTTTAAGAGAATCAGGGAAGGCAGTAATTCATGTCACCTTTGTACTGGTTAATTACTAAGATTTTACCTTTCTATCTGTGATGCCAGCAAATATATACTATTTTTTTTATAAAATATACTATATTTTCTTTCATTTACTTATTTTCCTAAGGTAGACAGAGGTGAGAAGTTTCATCAACACAGTCAATAAACAGAAGCCAAAAGAACAGATAGGACATCTGTCTGTGGACAGAGTTTATTTAATTTTCAGAAGTGACTCTAAAAGCCCATAGAGCAATGTCACACTGCTTAAAGTCCAGGGCCACTAACACCACAAGATTCGCTTGGAATTCAGTGTAAACTTTTAAGCAACTGATTCATTTCTGAATAAAAGCTCACCGCTATCTCTGAATACCCCTTATTTCTGCATACTTCGCAATAGTACAGACTTCTTCCAGCATGCATGCTGATCGTGTCTCAGCACATTTGAATGAGCAAGGCTCCCCTGTAATTGCAATTTTATTATAAATCCAATAAATAATAATGCAACATGAAATTACATTTGCTCCTTACGCTGCCATGTCACATCGTAAGTTCACATGGAATTATTTGTCTAATCGCAAACTGAAGAACCCACTCAGCAAGCTGCTCTCCAGTTTTTATTTGTGTGTGTGTGTGCGCGGGCGTTCCTTCCTCTATGTTTCTAACTAGTATGCCCTAATACTTTCAGGAAAGCTAAAAATGAGCTGAGGCAAGGAAAAATCCTATGTTGCCTAGGAAGCAAGACAGCCTCGCATGCTCAAGAAGTAAGCAAGAGCAAATCTGCATCAACCTTCCTTAAATAATAACAGCCAACACAATGGTAGGCATCAATACTCACAGAGAAAGCTGGTCCCTACTGAAATAATGAGGGGAAATGAGAGAAAACAAATCAGCATCCTTATATACTGCATGCTTTGTCATGCAGGCATCTCTAAATCAGTCCTACAATAAGGAGCACAGATTCAGACAAAACCATGGCAGAAAAACATTTCTAATTTTTCCTACATCAAGAAAAATATATGGTTTAATACCAGCTTCTGGCAGTACTAACATAAGCCAGTACAACTTACAAGCAGCACATGAAGCAGCTAAGCTGGTTTGACACTTCAAGGAGCACTTCTCAACAACAGGGAGGAACTGACCAGCTGAAGGAATATTGCAAACACTGGAGTCAGCTTCTCACTTCCCAAGCTACCTTCTGATGTAAATCACCGTGGTTGATCTGTCACCAGATTCCAACCACTCTCAGCAGCCATCTATATCTGCAGGCAGGTTTGCCTGCTGTAAGCAGGCTGCTGCCCCCTCTTCAGAGGTTCAGCAACTAACCATTTTAGCATGCAATTTTAACAGATGTAGTAGCAAAGACAACCAGAGCTTCAATAATATGAGAAACAAAAGAAAAAGAATGAAAGAAGCAGCCTGCAACATTCAGAAGATAATTGAAAGACTATGTTATTTTGGTTTTGTTGTACTTTTTTTCCAGAGAAGTTAGTTAATTACTTCAGGATGAAAACGGAAAGAAGATAAAGGCTGAAGGCAGAGCAGCTGCTTTCCCGCATCAGTTCTTGGCTGCGAAGAAGCAGCAGGATAGGCTGCTTGGAGGGCAAACATCAAAACACATGGCCATAGCAAATGTGTCACACAGTGAGAATTATACCTTCACCCAAGCCCTGGGGCTGCCTCATTGTCAGTGAGGAGGTTGCCAAAGGGACCTCCTCAGGAAGGAAAATGAGAGAAGAGCTTGGCCAGTTGGAGGATCACTAGATGGAACCATCTGAACCTTCAAGAAAAAGTCACAATGAGGAAGGGACAGAAGGCTTTGTTTGCTACCTCCGTTATATCATAACTTAGATTATTGGTTCTCTTTCCCAGTTTCACAAAGGTCATCATATATGATTGGTAAGGCAGGCTGTTTCTGGCAGCCATCTCTTTGGGATGAAACAGCCTAAAGCCTGAACTTGGAAGAAGCACCTGACCATCCTCCAATCCAATGAATGCAGCAGGAGACTCCTCAGTGGAGCAGAAGACACAAACACGGGTTTAGCTTTCTAAATACAGATGTACACGTAGGATTGCACAGTGCAAGTACAGAATTGCCCTTTTTCAAAATACAGACATCTGATTCGCAACAGCATATTTAGGAGATGCTCTCAAGCAAGAGTCTGTGAGTGAGATCACTTTGCCCTACCGACATGTTCACCTGTCGTATATCCTGAAAATTATTCCTGCAGACCAAACACTGAGCAGAATGCAAGCGATCTGCATTACAGATAAGGGAGGTAATACATGTTTGGGAAGGCAAAGTCTAAACAGTTGGCTAAACTACTTCATTTAAGTAGCTGTCTCCAATACCTATATTATTTAATCCCATTGATGTTTGCAGAGTAATTGCTAAGGAGTTTTATGCTTTGATCTGTCTAAAGTGAATAAACTGGGTGATAGATCTTGAAAATTATTAAGGTGGGCCTCCTTTCACCAATTTTATCTTTCCTTTCAGATTCCATGCTATTTTGCTTAGATACTTGCCCTTTTCTCTGATATCTCTATTATATCAAATTGATTATTGTCACCACTATAATCTATGTGTAGCCCTAACAGTAGGCCTCTCCAATAAATCTCTTCTGCTTCCTTCCTGCCAGGTTCTGTAACAGCAACAGCATATTTAGGAGATGCTCTCAAGCAAGACCCAGTCTGTGAGTGAGATCACTTTGCCCATACCATTCCCACTCCCATTCTGGTGGAGTCGAAGAGCCACGTTATCACTCTCAGTCTAAGGCCATACAAATGGTTTCTAGAGGAAAAGGCCCTGACCCAAAAGACCAATGATCATCTTTCAAAAACTTCAAGGTCTTTAATAACATTCTACACTAAGATAAAATATGGCACTGTTCTGTTGCCTAGGAAGGAAGGAAAAGGGAAGGGGATTTTGTGAATGCAGTAGATATTTCAGAAGAAATCAGACATATAGAAAACAGATTCTGATGGGTAATATCTTACAGTATTTTCCATGAAGATTTTAGAGGAGATTTAAATAATTCCAGGCCTAGATCAGTTGTCAGAGGAGTTATCTAGAACCAGCACTGCAATTCAAAGCCGAAGCAAGGGAAGCAAGTCCTGCGGCGCTGCTATTCAATCCAAGCACTCAGATTTCAAATCAGACTAAGTGCAAAAAAGAACAGAAGTAATTGCTGTGCATCATCATTTGTCTCCAGCCTTGGTGTACCACGTAAAATTTATTTAAACTATTTAATTAAACTACCATTATCTCTTAACTTAGCTCTTGTTTATAGCGAAATCTCAAATATTTTCCTACTATAACTATGATGTGATAGAGTTGAACCTGAGTGACTGAGGCAGGCTTAAGATTATAAACAAGCGGTTTTACGTACAACAAGCATATAACTTTTATCAGGAAATAATACATTGTGTACACCCCTCTGCACCACTGAACAGATAAATCAGTAGTGCTATCCCTAAACCTTAAAATGAAACAGATAAATCAATTTAATAATAAGAGCTTGCCTGGGGCATTAATATCTGAGATTAAAAGACTTTATTTCTGAGTGTGGAATTGGAAGCACAAGTCTGCAAGACTCTGACTTGGTTTTACTCCTGACTAACTTGAATCAATTGCTGCAGTGACTAACCCATGCTGCTTGCACTGCGTGTAGAACAGCGAGTGCCTTCTGGCTCACTGCAGTAAGTGGGAAAACAAGAGCAGCCTGCGCGGTAAGGGAGTCCATCAAATTCCTGAGGGCTTAAATAGAAGGAATACCTGCTGTAATCACGCTGGATGAGATGAAAAGCAAGGATCTGAGAACCAACCAGTCTGTGCTCCCTTCCCTACATGAACGCCTTGTGCCCAAATTCCCAGGAAGAGCTTGAAACAGAACAATTTCTCAAATCCTTACTACTTACAAAAGAGAAATCCAGACCATCTGCAGCAACCTGCAGTTTGCAGGCATAATTCTGCCTCAGAAGACAAACATGCAAATGCCAGTCAAGCCACAAACCAGCAAGGAAAGACAGGACATATCACCCAGAGATGGCTAAGAAATGAAGGCAGGCCTATTCACACACCGCACAGAGCATTTGGGTACTTTATACCAACTTGCTTTCAATACCAAACATCATCACCTTGTCATTCCTTGTTAAATCTGCTCTATTATGCTCTGATGGAGGAAGATGCTCACCTGTTTTAGTACTTCTGTAGCTCCAGCTGTACTGCGTGTGTATTTACAGAGTCATCCAAGGAAAGAGAAATCACTTGCTTGGGGGAGAATGCGCTCCTGCCTATTGGTGAATACCATGCAGATCAGTCACGTGCCACTCCTGTTAACATAATTTCTAGCATTGCTTCTAGCCTGAAAAACAGAAGGGAAGTAAATGATCAAGTCTTTTATTGAAGAACCACTGACTTGGGAGACTCCTCAGGTTTAGTTTATTAGTGGCACTGGGTATTTGTTCTGTCCCTTTGCAAACAAAACACAGTCAACAGGCTTCAGGATTTGACTTGGTACCAACTACACACTAAAAAAGGCATTCTTTGGTTTTTGAAATATTTTTATAGATCACGTTAGAATCCCAATATTCTCATCTGCTGCCTTGTAGCAACATCTAGTCCTCTGAATCACTCCAGATCTTCACCAACTCCAATTAAGTGAGTATACTGTATTACTGTAACACCCTGCTGCTTACCAACGATTACTAAGTTGGACAAAGCCTTGTGCTAATACAGCTACAGAGTTTTCAGCATAGGGCACGTTGGCATCTGAACAACTTAAAATGCAAGCAGAACAATCCAAGTGTGACTGAGAGAAAGATCGTGCAGATCTAAGCATCTAAGCATCTTAAGGTATACATCTTAAGGATCTAAGCACCTAGGGTCTGCAGCATTTAAGGATGCTAAAAATGTAGATTGGTCATAATACCAGGAAAAAAAAAAGCAAGGAAAGAATCCTTTTTCCTTTGCTTTAATATATTTTATTAATCAGAAGCAGTCTAGCAGGGAAACACTTTGGAAAGCACATCAGTCAGCAAAACTTACTGTGCTAGTAAACTAAGGACTTCGCTAAAATGACGAGAACAGCCATAGCTTCTCCAACAAGACCTTCTTCCTAGCTTCTTCCACATTCCCAATCCCCACATTTAGGCAAGCCTAAATGGTTCTCATTTGAACTCTGGACGTGAACCTGGATCCCTGTGCTCGCATTTGTTACAATAAACCCCAAGTAGCTTATGGCTGACTTACCTCCTGAACCCATTAGGCACATTGAAGCCATTAAATTGGATCCTATCACATTGCACTTCACTTACATGAGTGCTGCATTCAGAAAACCACAGGAGGGAGCATTAGAAACACACTTTTAAGATATTTAAAATATTTATAGACTCTAGTTTCATGATTACAGCAAAACCTATTGCACTTTTAGGTCAATCAACAATTCATTCCCATTGTTCAGACCTTCAGCTCTATCAGGAGTTTCCCACTACTAACAGCAGATGGCTAAGTAATTTAATGGCTTTTAAACATTATGAACAAATTGTTGAAGCAAGCCTATCCAACTCAGGAAGGAATTCATGCATGCTACTCTTCGACTTTTTTCTCCAGAAAAAGACAACTGTCTCCTTACACATCATTTCTGGCTTCGAAGCTAAATTTGTATAGTGGAATTGGAGTAAGAGGGAGCAGAACACAGAAAAAGCGTCTGCTGTAAGGAATCCAAGACTGTAGAGCTCTACAGCTTCTCTTGATTCTTCAGCATGCGTTTTTCAACACGGTGGCCTCTCTGAAGTTTTGAAAAGTTGGAGGATATCTTTTAAGACAATCAGAGAAGGAAAACTAATTCATACTATCTTCGTGCTGCCGTAACAAATATTTCTTGTTAATGTGATTTCTCCTAATGATGACCACAGTACATACATATTTCTATCGGTGGGAGTAGGCTGATTTGGTTTGTTTGGTTTGGAGGGAATGGTGCTGTTGTTGCTGTTCTATTTCATTCCATTCTTTTTCAGCCAGACTTCTAAAGGGGTCTCGAGTTAGCTCTGCTCACAGACAGAAATGACATCTTAGGCTATTCTACTGCTCAACAGCATTCAGGCCTGCAGCTCCCAGTAGCAAATTAACCCTTCAATTCTGTACAAGGACAGCATGGAGGACAAACAAACAAGCCATTTATTTGTGTAAAATGCAATTGGCTAATTATTAATCCTCATCAACTGAAAAACCAGCAATGTCTTGTCTTACACACATTATTAACCTGAGGAAATTTTTATTTGGATATAAAAAGTAGTGGATTTAAACTGCAAACATGCTGTATCAGGAACTGACTTACTTTTCTACCAACACAGTATTAAGCAACTTATGTTTCTTGGAGGAGGAAAGACGCTGAATTCCAGGAAGGAACTGGCATATTTTCCTCTAAAATTCACTTCTCAGAAACGCAAGCTTCTGAGCAGAGCATATAAAACTATTCCATTATACTTCAATCCAGAGGAAGTCTCCAACTATAAGCAGTTCTGCAGCTAAAAAAAGCATGTTGCACCATCTGCTGGACACTTTTTAAACCATGTCCTGTTGGTTTCATCAGAGAAAACCTTCACAACTCACAACTCCCAGTTCTGACAGACAGCAACGTACCGCACCCATCCACCCCAAATGCCCAAATTAATATCTTATTTTTGAAACAACAGAAGGGAAGGAGGAGCATTATGCTATACGTTTGTATAGCTGTTCCATTTAGGTTAGCTCAATTCAGACCCAACCTTTTTAGCTGTCAGAAACTGCAGTACTTTGAATATCAGAAAGTGTGCTTATCACCTGCGTGTTCATTTTCTGCCTTTTCCACCCTCAAATGCTTTCTCAGCAAGTCTGAAAAGTCATGAATAAAATATAATTACTATATTCACAGGGTTTGCATTTAAATTCAGACTCTGGAGCAGCAGATATTAAAAGCTGATGCAATTAACAGGGAAAGCAGAAAACTCACTTAAGAACTCCCCGAACACCATATCACTCATGGCATGAATTTCCCTGCACAACTGTCTAGGCATCATACAGTGATATATTACAGTCTGTCAGAATTGCAACTTTTGAGTCATAAAGGTTTTCTCTGATCCAAATGCATCAACCATCACCATTTTGAATTCCATGCAAAATTTCTTTCCTGCTCCTAACCAGGTGGTCAGAGAATCAAATAAGTGAGTCTGTGCTCAATCACCTCTCCTTGTATCCAATCTGAACAGTTCCAGTCTGTAGTTTTACTCACCTGCAGTTCCACACCCGTATTTTCTCCTCCTGATTAAAAGTTGAAGTGGCTGAAATCAAACATGAAACACCAGGCTACTTCAAAAGAACTGAGGGAACTCACAGCTCAGGGGCAACTGCACTCTGCAATAGTTCTTATGCCCTAGTGGCAACTTGAGAATCTGTTCTTCCCTCTAAGCTGAGCAGTGAAAACCCAACTTCAACGTATTTTGTGTTTTTAATGTAGCTGATCGAGTTCTGCTACCATCTGAGCTGCCCAAGTCTCTTTGCCCTCTCATCCTTCAGTTGCACCAAGAACACGGCGGAGAAAAAGGAGTTAAAGCAAGAAATTTTCTGGAAAAACAAAAATCCCAGCTCAGGCTGTACCTCACAGAGACAAGGCAAGCATTAGAACAGCCCTGGAAATTCAAGTTTGTCATTTTCAAGTGCCCCCTCAAGAAACTCCCTAGTAATGAAATTGTTCTTGGACCTGCTGCAGGTTATTAAGAAACACCTCTGTAAGCGGAATCAGGACAACCTCTGCTGTTTTATCTCAGAGGAGAATTTGTTGCGTGTGGGTCTTAATTAGCTTCTCCATAATTCAGTCTTGACACGGCAGCATGCGTGGCGAGGTCTCCAGAGGCTGGAATACTACTGCTGTTGCATGCTTAAAACAGTCGCCAAGGTTTACAAGACTGAGAGCACTCAAAGCATCTAGACAACCAACCAAAACAGTACAGCAAATCATCAGTAAGCACAGACCCAACATTACTTACACGTATACCATAATACATGGGTACAGCTTAGACACTTTGACACTAAATATGACCCAAGTAGAAACCACAGCCAGACAAAATAAAATAACAAGTAGTTTCGGCAGATCTGAGCTGACAAACTATTGATTTGAACCGAAGTATATGCTCTACTGGGAGGCTGGGGAACTGCTCTCCATTCCTGCTAATAACTTCATGCCCTAAAACAGAAGTATTAAGCAGACAGTGTAACTCATTAAAATAGATATCATTGTGAACACAGGGTTCAGAAGCCCCACTTGACTCTCAGCATGTAGCACTACTGCTGGAAGGCTAATTTAGACTTAAGGATAATGGCTAAGTGTGTGTATCATTGACAACTCCACCACACATAAGTGCTTCACTAAACTGTCTACGATAGATGAGGATCAAACACTGCTCATCTACTTGGAAAAAGAAGATTATTATTTCCTCTCACATTTGTTCTGGCTGTTTGCCAAGTGTTTGCACTCAATTTTCATGTGAATATCCAGGCCTTTCATTATTCCAACATTTACACATATATACGTATACAAACCTCAGTGTGCTCAGTAAGTATTGGGAGTGTAAAAACTTTTAACATTTAAAACTTGTGCTTTGGTTACCTCTAACCCAGAGATATAAACATGCCGTTGCCATAAATCATCCACTGCTTTCATGGGGCATCTCTACACGCAAGCAGGCTGAAGATAATGATGTAAAAAGCTGCATCACTACAGCAGCGTAGCTGAGGCAATTCTGATTTCCACACACCAAATGGTAGCTAATTTTTTGCCAAATAATAGGTGTTTGGATAAGATAGCTTATTCTGCCTCTTGATGTAAAGCCATTTGCAATCACTTGCCCTCTAAAGTATGGTAAAATGATCAGTGCAATTAAGATTAATTATTCTTTCAGGGTGAAAAACATACATAGTGCCCCAGACCTTTATATTACAGCTTAAGTGCACCAGAAATAAAAAGCTACTCAATCTTTTCCAGGGGAAAAAATATCCCTCTTTTTCCCCTCATATAGAAAAACAAAACAAAAAAGAAAAAAACTGCAGTTTGTTGTGTTTTTTTTCAGAACAGGCCTTCCATAACACCATTATTTAATCCTCAAGGTGACCTGATTTAGGCTGAAAGAACCAATAGATTACCAGGAGGAAAGATTAAAAATAGCACAGAAATGGTATGTGCTGTTCTCTTGGGACTCACAAACATGAAGGACAAGGACGGAATCTTGCTGTCAGTTCAAGCAAAAAAGATTTAAAGAAGGAAAAGTACAGATCTTGTGAACAGAGGGGGTTTTGCTGTCTTTAGCAGAAACTCTAGCAGGATTTTTAATTAACTGACAGATTTAAGAAAGTCACTTCTCCTATAGTTTTGTTCAGGTGCTCAGGGAGGGAATTAAGCAGTTGAGAAAATCTTCATGGTCTGAATTCGTCATATTTCAGTCAGGGAACAAACAAAAGCCCCAGGAAATCCCTCCCCTGAGAATCCTTTGTGTTAGAGCTTAGTGTTTGTTCCTTTTAGAACATCCAGCACACAAGTAGCACGTATCCCATTTTAAATATACACTAGTGAGGTTTTTTCCAGCCTTTTTTCACCATCCTAAGTGACACAGCACCCATCACAGCAACCATTTGTTGAAAGTCTCTTTAACAGAACCACTGACCAGGGAGAAATAACTGTGATTTCATTGGTTTTCATTTCCAGCACACTAGCCCATCTCCACATCAGAAAGGGAGAAGACAGAATAGGAAGGAGAATCATCGAATGGTTTGGGTTGGAAAGGACCTTTAAGATGATCCAGTTTCAACCCCCTGCTACAGGCAGGGACACCTCCCATCACTAGACCAGGTTACTCAAGTCCTGACAATTATTCCAGCTCAGCCCTTCCTGAAGTAGTTACACTTTGTCTCTCATCTGTACGCACCAAGAGTCCCCTGCATGTGCAGTAGGACCTCTGGAAGCTGGCTCCCCTCCAGAACAAGTGTGTTCTTATCACACTGCAAACACCTTACCAAGCACCCTGCGGTACCCCACGTCTGATGGCTGACTGTGCTCCCAAAACACAGGGACACAACCTGGGGCTGGCACATTTGTGTACTCAAGCAGTGCTCTTCCCACTCATTATTGGACCTGATTTAAAAAAAAAATCAAAGAACAATTAATGCTTTCTGTAGCAACACCAACAAAACAGGAATTACAAAACGCTGCAAATTGCATACTTACTCATTTATGCCTGCACTAAAAAGCTTTGTTTCGGGTAGTATGCATTAAAGGTTTTTATTTGCTCTTACTACAGAGCTTACTAGCCAGTATAAGCAGCCACAGAGAAGCTGGTCTTTCACAGCAGGAAAGTCCTTCTTTTTTCAGTATCTTTAGAAGACAAAAAAATATCCCAAAATTCAAAAACAGACTTAACTTCCCCAGGGATTAAATGAGCCTTCGGATACATATGCACTGTACACTGCTGTTCACATACATCTAGGAGGATAACTCAGCCCTTGGAGAGGTGTTTTAACCATGTTTAGACTAGACTTTGCAAATAGGAATGTGCAAGTTCATAGTGAAACCTGTTCCCAGATCTAATTCTCCTGATAGCAGGTTTGCTTCTTGTCTCATTCACAGCAATAATTCCACAGAAGCCACTTTGCTCTACTGATTCATGAAAGGACTCAGAGGCTTCGGACCAGGTTTCCAAACAGACCAATATAAAACCTGCATGCTGCCTTCATGTACACACTGAGCAGGGGAATTCTCTGCTACTTTTGAGAAAGCTGGATAAGTAAAAGCAGATGAAAGTTAAGCTATTAAGGAAATTATATTTGCATGAGGCTTTTCATTTGTTTGTGGAAATTCACAGCTAGGTGAATCCCAGATCAGATCATTTTAATACAGACAGATAAGCACATAAGGAATAAGAAAGATAAGCCCAAAGGACTACCATCACAGCATTTCCATCCTGTTTTCTTCTCGCCTACTTGCTGAAATAGTCAATACTAGAAAAAAAAGCACTGCACAAAACAGAATCTTTCTAAACTACCACTTCTTTAAGAACAATTGTTGCTGAAGTCTCATCCAAACATCTTTTTAGAATCAAAATCTGTGTAACAGCTTAACCTCTTTGCACACTGCAGATAAAATACATGCACCTTTCACTTGTTTATTTTTATTTACCATTGCCACCTTAGCATTAGAAACACAGTATTTCACTACATGCTCAGCAGGAAAAATAAAGTATGCACTGAGGAGAAAAAGGATCTAATAACAGACATCCAGCGAGGCAAGCTGTGAGTAGGGCCCAGCTGTTAGAGCCCCCAGCTACCCACACCACCCCTCACCAGGGCAGAGCTTTGGCTCATCTCTTATGGAGCAGGTCATATGCCTGCAGTGGGGACAGTAAAGCTTAGCTGAATGGTAGTAACAACATTGTACAGTGGGAATGATCCTTGACTCATTCGACCTCAAGGCTGCTTAGAGATTACTATTACTAAAAATAGGACAAACAATTACAGCCTGGTTGCCAGGATTATAACCACTGAAGAGTAGCCATCAAGCCCTAACCAAAGATCTTCTCTGTTGCCTCTTGGCACCAGTGGATTTGCACAAGAAGCTTTGGAAGAGCAGGACCAGACTTCTCAGACATCCTTTCCTTTGTTTCGGTTCTAAGAGTTCATAAATAGAGTTGAATGCCTTCTTGGCCATTGCTCTGATATCCAACACATCACATAAAACATGAATTGTATGAGCCTCTTATACTTGCAAGCTGCTTTGTAAAGAGGAACAATCACAGACTCGGAGGATTTCAAAGGGACCTCTGGAGATCATCTAGTCCAAATTCAGGAAAAAAATAGCATAGTATCTTCACTGTTTTATATATATATATATATGCAGCTGTGTCCTTGTGTGATGAAGAAATAGCAAAGAAAAATTAACCATTAATCTGTAGTTTCATTTGGTTTTACTGGGGTGCCTGTTTGTTTGTTTTGTGGAGTTGTATATTTACAATTACTTCGCAGTTTCAAAGTTTAGTATTCTAACTGGAAGGGAAATCAAATTCAAAACAGCATCCTTAGAATTTCACTATGGTTATTTGTACCCTGAGTCAGGAGTAGTGGAAAAAAAAAAACCTACAGTGAACAACTCGTTTTGATCCAGGCAATAGCTACTGTGTTTTTTGGTTTTTTGTTTTGTTTTACTTAAACACACAGAAACAAAAATAAATGGCCCCACTGGCTAGTAATTTTCCTCTTTCCTAAGGAACTCTCAGACTAATATGTCACATTCAGACAAGAGAGAGTTGGGCTGCAGGCTTTTTCAGTGCACAGAAAATGACTCTTACTTCCAGGAGTCTGTTAAGAAGGCAGCCTGCCTCTTTCCATTTCTCTCTTCATTTTATTGTTTCCAAACACTCGAACAAGCAAACAATTAGCTCAATGGGCTACTGCTGTTTATAGTCTGTTGGAAGGCATGAAGCATGAGCTCTTCAGTTGCAGAGTGATGGATCTGAGAACTCCAATAAATACAAAGAGGGAAAAGAGCACTATTTCACCATCAACAGCCCCTTCCCAAGGTCCTTCTGTAGCTAAAGCCTCTTCATCTCAAAAAGGTTGACCAACAGAACCCTGGTGGCAAGTCTATTCTACACAGATAAGTATTTCTAACCACAGTGAAACGACACTATAGAAGACTTTATTGCCTCCAGCACCATGTCTGCCTCAGTATTTCTGTGTTAAATTCTAACCAGTTAGCAAAGAGGCTTTCAAAGCTTATTTTTTTAAAATAAATATATATTTCTTAAGACTTCATCATTGCTATTAGAAAAATTAGTCTTGCCAGATTGCCACACTGCTTCAGGGCTCTTATCATTTGCAGCAGCCTGAGAGCCAGCCCTTGCTTACTCTGTCACTCTCCTCAGGACTTCAAGAATTGCTTGGCTTTACAGTGAGAACACAGATGCACACACTACTGTCCTCCTTCTAAGTGCTGCTTGGAAAAATAGAGATCTTTATAACAATATTATCCCTTTGGTTCAAAGGATCTCAAGAACAAATGCAACTTACAGACACAGAGATGCTATCCTAAAGCAGCAAGCATCTAACATCAGTGTCACAGGGAGGAGCTTTTCCTTAGATTAAATTGATATAGATCCCTGACCTAAATATATTCCTGGAAAAAAAAAAATAGCTGAAAGACCTTTAGTCTCCTGAAGAAATAATGAAGTTCTTATTTGTATACTTTTTTTTAAAGAAAAATGTAAGCAAACTGCAGCATTGTGTATTTATAGCTCTTAGGAATTTAGCGATCAAGTATACCTCAAATAAATAACTTAGTCATCTTGGAGCTTTAAATTGAGGGAGGTTCCAGTTTTTCCAGGGTGAATTTATGCCAAAATATTAAAAATTTTAAACTCTTAAAACTGAGTTTTGCTGCAAAAATACCTTAAGAGAAGATGCCAAGTTATTCCTCAGTATCCCCCAATCTGCTTTAATCCTTCTTAAACTGCAATCTCCGCATGTGACTACTTCTGCCATCTGCACAGATGTCCAATACCTCCCACCCCCATCCCAGTTCCTGTATAAACTGATGGAAGAGAATACATGGAAAGGGGTTCACTCGAGTCCTTATTAAGTAAATTAACACAACAATGCATTTGGCCAGTTTAGCTAATGGGAGAGCTATACTTATTAAGTGAAAAAGAATGAGCCTATTGCATCTATTTGGTGACAGGTCACAGAGAATTCAATTTCAGTAATAGCAACAGTACTTTAGACACAGATTAAGAGGCTTCCCTAGCCTTTATGTTTGCAGCAAAGAACATAGAGAGAATTGATTACTCTTCATCAAATAGTAGAGATTATAGCAAACAAAAGAGTAGGCACCCACAATTTTAAAGCTGATTGTTTCCATAGCCTTGTTATAATCACGTTATTCTTAAAGTGAAAAAAAAAAATGAAATTACGTCAAGCTCTACGAAGAGTATCTTATAGTACTTATTTTTGCAAGCTTAGAAGAGAATCCCCCCCCCCACATTTGCAGAAGAAGTATTTGAGTGCCTGTTTACATGCTTAATATGAGAGAATGCTTTGACAAGAATGACTGTGGGATTGCATCTGCCATCATTCCACAAACTCTAAGATCACAGTTGCTGGAGTTGGTTACCCCAAGACACACTGCGTATTTTCTGCCCAGTTAGGTTTAGCAATGCACTTTAATGTGAAAAACCATTGATAGCTTTACTGCTGACATTCACCTTTGTTCTTCTGACACAGCACTGATCAAACTAGTTATATGGACCATACCTTCCCTTCTTCACTAGTGATCCAAAAGACGACTAAAGGCACTTCACCACTGATAAGCTCAGTTTTGCTGCTCATACCTTACTTAGTCTGGGAACATATGAGCAGCAATCCCACAGATACAACTGTTAACTTGTGCAAGTTTAGTACCTTATAGTTCCTGGCACGCCTCTCTGCAAGGTTTTGTTCCTCTCAAGCATGTCAGTGTACACCTGTTGAGCCAAGGATACTCTGCTCTAACTCATTGTTTTGTGTTCTCAGCTCTTCATATGTCATTCTTAAGAACAGACAAACACAAAGAACAGATCAATTCTGTAGCACTCAGCCTAGCTTCAGCAATGCTTATACATAGTGGATCAAAGATGATAAAGTGTTTATTTCACTACAGAGTCAAGAAAGAGTATACTGAAGGTCATTAGCAACACATTTCTGAAGTTCAAGTATCTTATCTTCGCATGCAGCAGCTAAACAGCAATCACAGGACGATGCAATTATCAGTAACACTTGTAAGAACAAAACTAGACCTTTCATCCCTTCTCGAACAGAAGGAGGAAGAGGTTTTATTATCTTGGGATTCATCAAAAAACCTCAACTATCACTGAAAATTGTTAGCTCTCAAGAGGTGATTCAGACAAAACAGAGAAGTTTTCTTAGCAATTCCAGAGATTACTCTGAATTTTGCAAAATCTAATCCTAAAGATGCATCACAGGGCAAAAGCTGAGACTTCTTGTAAAAATCCTAATTGGCACCTGTGGAGATGCAGTAACAAGCCACACTTAGTTCATATTTCTGGTTTTCACAATCCTCCTGATAGCTTTTCCAATGAGTTTGCCACATTTTCAAGAAGATTTCACCACAAAGGTAAGCCCCATTCATTTTAGGTTATCATAATTCAGACCAATACAATGGGGCTGCCTTGAGCAGCACAGATAAAACTTGTTCTCTTACATTACATCTGTTTTCCTGTCATATTAACTTATCTTCTACATTCCATGGAGAAAAGCAAACAGATTTCCTTCTATATGGTTTAATCTTTGTCTACCAAAGCAATAAGTTAACTACTCTAAGGTTACCCGCTCCTCAAAATAGCAAGGAACAAGTAGTAAAAATCAACTCTTCAAGGTTTTGTTTCATTAGTAATAAAGAACAGTAGTGTCAGTTAATGAAAATGCATATTAATTTCATGTTTCATGAATTCACAAGAAACTAAACTTATGTCTGAACGCATCATATATTCAGTGTATAGTGTTACCATAAAGGCTAAACTATGCCCCCAGTCTGGCTGTCATACAGACAGTATCTGTTAAAGCTAAGCAGTTACTCTGTGATGTCAATATTTGTTATTTTGTCCTTTAGAAGACCACTACTTTAAAACAAAGCTAAGTGAAAACCACACAGCACAAAAAGAAATATTCTTTATAATCCATAATATTATTCAAGAGTACTTCTGGAAATTAAAAACCATCTACCTCAGTATTTTCCTAATCAGAGACCGTGTTCATGAAGCATGGATTCTCAACTTACCTACGATATTATTTTGCTCTGTTTGAACATACTAACAAAACAAGATTGTTTCAGTGCTCTGATCCTGGGCTACAGGCAAGCATAATGAAGTGCTACTGGGCAGTATTTTAATACAGTTAAGAACAACACCTGTAGTTTTTCTTTGACCTGTTTCCATGCTGCTCAGTACAGTTCAGTCTTTATTCATGAAGGAGGTTAGGTCACCTTCTCTTTCAGTTTAAGAAAAGCTTAGTAAACAATTTGCGGACTTCCATTAAGGTTTTACATCAGTAGTGTTTCTAGTCATGCCCAAAAGCTTCCCAAATACAGACACTCCTTATAGAGACATAAGACCTTTATCTCTCATGGATATATGTATTTGGCTAGTGAACCTTTAATACCATACAGCAGTCAATGACACCAGTGAGTTCCAAAAACTTTTAAATGTAAAGAAAAAAATATAAAACAAACCTCATTGTGCTAGATGCAGCAAGATGCACTGAACACTTCAAACTCTTTCCCAACATAGTCCATCAAACTTCTACTCTAGCTGCTAGGTTTCTCCTGAAAACAAAGGTTTTGGTTAGGGTTAACCCTGTCACAAAAAAATAGACCCATAAAACAGCAGCAATTAAAATGAAAAGGAAAATCATGAATCTAAATCTTGACATCTCTCACATCTTGTGATAACTCACCTCTCCAGTTTCTGAGTGCAAGCTCCCCAGCACAGCAATTCCTCTTCCCTCATCTACATGAAAATGACATACTTATTATGCATGTACATATGCACATAAATTATAATGGTTAGACCATTTTAATTGCTTTCCCTGCTTCAGATGGACAGGTACTCTACTGAGTATGCATATTCTCCATCCACGCAGGCAGTGTATTTATCTGCCCTGGAATTGACTACAAGCAACTTGAAGTCATTGTCAAGTAAGAGACAAAAAGAGAAGAATTGAGAATTCGAAGCTTATTTCACCAGCACATAAACAGGCTCACATTATAGTAGATGGATAGAAGTTGGTTGGAGTATTTGAAATTAAGGTAAAAAATCTAATATTGAAATCTTACCAAAAAATTGCTTACATCTGGAAAGTAAGACTGAGTTTCTTGCAGACAAAACAGAGAGGTGGCTGTTATCACCAGAATGGAGACACGTACTTTCTACATCCTACATGTAAAAGTGCCTGTTAACATATGCTGGATAGTAGCTGTCAATTCCATATGCTTTCAGACTGAGAAAGTATCTTTAGAGATCATGTTTGTTACTGCACCACCACCAAAGACTGCCACTTATCTAAATGGTAATTGTTGACAAGAGCCATTTTAAGCTGTCACACGTGCTAATAAATATCCATGAACTCTGCAGGTATTTAGAAAAGAACAAAGCTATGGAAGAAGCTCAGCTGTGTAAGAGAGAATCATTTGTTTCCAAGAACAGAGCAGTACTCTTACTGAGAGCACTGCCAGCCCACCAACACAGCGGGACAATTACATACTGCGGTGAAAGCAAGGAGTTCAAAGTTGCTCTCAGGCTCTCAAGGACAACTGGAACTCTGCTGATACAACTTCCTTAGCTTTAAAGCATTCTGAAAAACTGACCTACACGAGTTCTTGAAGCAGCTACCGGTACCGAAAATTCCTATCCATTTTTATTGTTTGCTGCTGCCAAGGACTGCATCAACTCTCAAAAATACAAGTGCTGCACAGGATGTCCTTCAGTGTAAAAATAACCAATTGTCATTAGTAACAAGAACCCATATTATTCACAATTTTCATTTTGATGTTTTTAAACTGATAAGCATTACCTTTCTAAAACCCCATCCTCATTTTTGTTGTTGCTTTAAAGCTATTTGTTAAAGCTGTCAGTATTTCCAGCTGATGAAAATACAGGAATAGCTTTCATTTTCAGAACCAGCATCAGTTTGCTGCACCACTGGTTGAAATCCAAGCATTTAGTCAGGCTTGTTTCCCTTGCTGCTTGGCTTAGCACATGTAATGAGAATTATGCCTTTCACAGCCATGCCAACTTGAATACATTAAACGCAAGAATAACAGAGTCAGCATTATATCAAGATAGACAGCACTGCAGAAAATAATCTAATGCATTCTCACCCAGGTGGCATTCCAATTTCCTATGTTAGAACTAATGAACCATGAAAAGCTAATGATGAAATAGAGTTTACTTCTACACCCTAAGTTTGCTTAGTTTAAGCTGTTACTGAATGCATTTTCAGAAGTATTAACTTGAAAACATATCCCATTCCATTCAGATTAGTTGCTGTCATATTGCTTAAGCAACAGAATTAAAACAAGTGGGCATTCAGATAAGAAAAAGCACACCTTGAGTTTCAACTTAAAATCTCTTTTCTAATTCTCACAACAGATCACAATCAAGTCTCTGCTTTGTGTATGTTACTTTGCATACTTTCATGTTGTAAAACCACAGAACAGGTGCACTTTGCACACGGATGCATGCCAGCATATGCAGGCTTTGCACTGTATGATTAATACATAGTTCCATTAGCACAGTAAGCATAAATACAAGTAATTTCAATGTATTTTCCTGTGAACCAAATAATTATATTTTCATAGTATTTCTCATTTGATTTTCAACATTTTACTATTCTGTAAAGCATCAATGCATTACCTAAGCTTCATGCTCCTTGCAAAGCCTGCACCTGAGTCAGTAGTATTCTAGCACATGGTTTAGACAGAACATATCCTGAAATAACTTGTTAAACAGGCATTTTATAAGGACTTATAAATTTTCCCATGAATTAGGGCATATCCTCAAGCTAAGAATGAACCCAAACTAATCATCGACAAGAAACCAAGATGGATTTTCGAACTGTCCTGTCATTTAAATGGGAATAAATACTTCAACAGAACTCACCAGCTCATTTCAATAGCATTAAGGCATAAAATAACCCAAGATTTTACTTAGCAATATGAGAAGATATTAGTAGAAAATGCTTGATTTAAACACCATTTCAAAGGACTCAGTGGAAACAACCAAAACAGTGCTGGGTGCCCAGTTGTCTGTGTCACGGGGTGCTCTCTAGAGCTCACTCGTGACAGCGGGGACAAAACCCGGGGAGAGAAAGCACGAAGCGCTTCCCTTCTCTAACGGCGCGGCGCGGCCCGGCCACGTGCGCTCCGAGAGAGGGGAGAGAAAAAAAACGGCGAGTGGGTCTAGGAGGGAAGGAATGAAAAGAAAGGAGCGATCTGAGAACGAACGGCAGTTTAATGAACCTAATAATGCTAAACAACAACAGAGAGTTTCAACAAGGAGAGAAATAGAACTAAACCTCACCGACGAGCTGTAGGAGGCGGGGAGCTTTTGCCAGTCTTTACCAGTGAGGCTTATTTCGGCTTTCAAAACAGACAATTCCTGAGAGCCCCCAGTTACTCCATGTATGTTAATCAGTTCTGTTCCTTCATAGTTTGAGGGCATCAGAGTGCACTGCGCACCAGTGTCCACCAGTGCCTTATATTTGTGTGGCTTGGATGTGCCGGGCCACCGAATCCACACAGTCCAATACACTCTATTATCCCTCTCCCCCTCCCGGCTGAGGGCAGGGCCCCTCTATTGGTTACCTGCATTGGCAGAGGCAATTTCAGTGGTGGTTGACCTGTTTTGTAATTCTCTCACCCGTTCTCGTAGTGCGTAAGTGGGTTTGTTGTGCCACCTCCTCATATTCTCTCCATGCTCACGCAGGTAGTTCCACAGGGCACCACGCGACATAGGCTCACTACGGTCATTCACTTGGGTAGGCGGGCGTTTGCGTCTGACGGCTGAGACTGCCACAGGTTCATTACGATTCCTTGCCGCGAACCATTTCTTCAGCATGCCGTCTTGTTTCCTCTCCATTTGGTCTATTCTTTGCACCACATGGCAGAGGGTTGCAATGCAGGCACGGGATGGCGCTAGTGTGCTTGCTGCACTTTGAAGTGCAAGGATCAGCTCAAAAACTGGAGGGTGTCTATCCATTTCTTTATACCTGTTATATGTCGTTAATAGTACACTGGTATATTTATCTGGTGCTGATCGTATAAACTTCTTCCATATTTCAGGAGTACTGTCCACCTTCTCTGGGTCATGGTCATCATGCGGATCGTTAGGGACAAACGTGGGGCCATACAACATCTCTACCACCGCCATTTCTCTCAAGTGTTGGATGCTTTTCTCAGCTGTATTCCATTTTTCCGGTGCAGGCTCCAAATCATCTCTGATAAGATAGGTTTCCTTTACAGCTGCTAGGATTCTTTCCCAGAGGGTGGCGACTCCATCCAGACACCGGCTGATTCCTCTATCAATAGATGGGTCTCGGGAAATATTTCCTATTTGACGAGCTTCACTGCAACTTAGGGACACACTGCTGGCCCCACTGTCCCAACACCGAAGCAACCATGTGACAACTTTTTCACCTGGGGCTCGGGTAAACTCCTTTCTTGTGCCCTGGATTTCGGTGATTTTCAGGGGTCTACGGATGGTGGTAACAGTGACCTCCCCATCATCACTGTCCTCTACGTATCTGTTAGTTTTCTGAGCTGCCTTCCTTGGTGGTGGTGGTTTTGTGGAGGGCCCCTCACCGGGATCTTCCTCTACTTCCTTCACTTCGTCCTTCCGTTCCAGACGCAAAGACACTCGTTTCCATTTCTGACCTTCTACTGGGGCGACTGACACTGATGTTGGTGCTTCCTGTGGTTGGTTGGGATTGACTTGGGGGTTTTCCCTTTGGGTTTGGGTCTCCTTTTTGAAACTCTCTCTCTCCATTACAATGACTCGAATCAAGTTCCAAATAAGCCGTTCATTCTGAGATCCCCCTGAGTTACCTGATCCCTCACTCAAATACTCAATTATTTTCTCCAGATCTCTCCTTTGTTCATCAGTAAGATTACCTGGCACAGGGGGTCCTCCTGATGCTTCTGATCTTTTTCCTAACTCCCCCACTATTCTCTGCCAGTCTCTCTGTGTTTTACAGTTATTCACTGCAAGGATTATATTCAGAGAGACTGACAGTGCAAAACCCAATCTGATACCCCAGTCAAACGTAAGGAACTCAGAATATTCATAAGCCAGTCCAAGCACAGTGTCTGTGATGTTAACTGGGCTGAAAGGGAGCCAGGCAGATATCCCCATCATCGTCTTCCATGGGCTAAGAATGTATACAAACATCATCCAAAACAAGGCAGCCGGAAGCTGGAATATAAGGACTCTCAGTCCTAGGCACAGGGCCTGTGAAGTAAGCCACTTCACCGCTGCCCAAAACATTGCCCAAAGTACTGCCCGCATTCTCCACCAAAAATGTCACGGGGTGCTCTCTAGAGCTCACTCGTGACAGCGGGGACAAAACCCGGGGAGAGAAAGCACGAGGCGCTTCCCTTCTCCAGCGGCGCGGCGCGGCGCGGCCCGGCCACGTGCGCTCCGAGAGAGGGGAAAGAAAAAAACGGCGAGTGGGTCTAGGAGGGAAGGAATGAAAAGAAAGGAGCGATCTGAGAACGAACGGCAGTTTAATGAACCTAATAATGCTAAACAACAACAGAGTTTCAACAAGGAGAGAAATAGAACTAAACCTCACCGACGAGCTGTAGGAGGCGGGGAGCTGCGACCACGTTGTCTCCTCACCGGGGGATCGCGCGCGAAGAAAAAAAAACTCCGTCCCCTTTTCCGGCTACCCCTCCCCCCCATGCCCAATTAAGGCAGTCCATAGGAAAGAAAAAAAAACTCTCCCCTTAACTCCCATTATCCTGCATGATGTTCTGATGTGGAATAGCAACGCAAACCAAAGAAATTACAAAACCATAACAGTCTGTCTCCCCATGACAGTCCCTCCAGGGAAATTATAACAGTTCCAGTACCTCCTTCCTCCTCTTTTTTTGCATCCTTTTTTCTCCTCCACTTGCTTTTTGCTGTAATTTTCTTAAGACAAAGCAGGACATATTAGTGTGCATGAATAATTGAATAGCGATGTATTGATGAAAAATATATTTATCTACTATGAAAGCACGATTCGCTTACCTTGATGGTTTTATATGACTACAATTCCATTACTCAGGTTAGACTGCAACTGGCATAAATCAAATCTAGATACTCATTGCCCACAAAGAACTGGGCCTCTCTGCCTCACACCCCTGCACATCCCGTGCCAGGACAGCTTAGCAGTTTCAGCGTATCTGGAGAATTTGCAGAGCCTCCTAAGGTCCTGAACTGCATTAACACTAAGTAACACTGAAACTAGTAATCCTAGATGGCCAACAGCACATTGACAAAGCCAGAATGACACTCACAGTAGACAGCATTTGCAAACCAATTGAGAGATGAGAGACAGAGCATACACGATACTTTGGATTACAGATTTTCTGATCTGTGAACACAATAAGCTTCTTAAAATTGAATAAATGAGCACTTCGTTTTGATAAACATATCTGATGCTCCCGTGAATGGAAGTACTCTCTTCCTGCCTCCAAAAGAAAGAAGGCACTGTTCACATTCACTGGGACATGGGACAACATGACAGACTAGTCACGCAAGCATCACTTTCTTGCAGTATAGCTGCACATAGTGGCAAAGGATCTATGATTAGAAATTATAATTGATTATGAATTAATCAAATATCTAACTTCTGCTAAGAGCACATTTGGCTTTTCAACATATCATAAACGTATCATTTCCATCATGCACAATACAATGAAAGTTTCCCAAGTTTCACTAATAACAAAATTGAGTGTTATCAAACAAGACCATCCAAGCAAATTGACTATTACTTTTTGTTTGAAGTCAGCTTGACATAATATGTAAGATGAGAGCCTACTACTTTCCTTCAACATTTGTTTCTGCATATTGCAACTCTAACTCTATGAAAGCATTCAGTTCATACAAAGAGTCAGTTTCAAGAGCCCTCAGTGGTGATGCAGAAGTAAAACAGGAGTTCACGCTGCCAACACCTGATTAAAAAATTCTAAATGACATTACTAAACACACTGTAAAAGGTATGGATAGATGCTCACCATTTAGATGACATGGGGAAAAAAGTTTGTTTGTTTCAATACAAGAGCACAGACCCTAATTATCACTCCCACAGCAATCTTTTTTTCTTACAAGAAAAAAGACATTTTGATTATCTGATTCAATTTCTTCTCTTGTGTATGACATAGGGCATGCAGTTCAAAAATCAATCTAACATCACTGCTATTAATAGGGCCTAAATCTCAAAGTCAATAAAGTAATTTTTAGAGTGCTATGAATTAGACTTTTGAATCCACTGTCACTCACAAAGCAACATCCATTTCTCCCTCTGATTTCTAGTGGGCAGAAACAAAATTAAAAAAAAAGAAGTGTAGTGAGATTACACAAATAGCACTGGTGTCTTAAATCCTAATGCCTTCCCCCCCCTCCCTCCCCCATTTCAGAAAGTTCTTTCCCAACCCAGGAATCTTTTTGCCAAGGTCTTCATCCAAAACCAAGCCGCTGGTAGAAAGACCAGTTGAAATCTAGCAAGAAATCATAGCTGCAACAATCACTTCAGAAACCCTCATCATTCACTCTTTGCTTTTATAGAGTATACTTAAGAGATTCTCTCCTACTGCAAAGCTTATGCTCCTTACCCTTGGGAAAAGAATATACACAGTAGTTTATCCAGCTTACTAAAAACAGGAGAAAGAAATAAAGAAAATATTACTAACTTCTCACTTGTATTTGTCACTGCAATCTCAACCCCCCCCCAAATATTCCTACCAATCAAATCAACAAGGCCCCACTAGGGAGGAGACAGCAAGCTTTCTTCCCTCTCACTTGCAAAAATCATTAATACCTCAAATATGGAAGCAGTTTTTATTCTTTTGTGCAACACTAGATCTTTTTTTTCTGTTTTATTGAGAGATTTCTATTGTTTTTGCGTAAGAGTAGGACTTAACCTTTACGTATTGAATATCTAGAGCTGCACTGACACACATCCCCTTTGCTGTTATCATCCTCCTCTGTTATTCTACAAAGAGCTGCCTTGAAGTGACACAGTGTGTAAGCAGCTCTTAGCTTGTAGCTGATAAGATATGCTATAGCATTTTAAGTTGGCCTGGTAAAATATATTTCAAGAGTGCATTATTTCTGCCTCTCTCAACAAGTTTGCCTTCCTGGCTACAAATAGAGGGAAGCAGGCACTTCCATCTCTGCATATTTATGCAGCCAAAAAGGTGATGCAACATTAAGTTTAAGTTTTCTAGCTGCCGCTAACCAGCATTGGGGTGTCCTAAACAAATTTGATAGTCCCATAGTGATGCAAGGAACAACAAAGGGAAAATCCCACTGCAGTGCTAAGCCAAACTCCAATCTACATGCATTATGCTACTTCAGATCTACTGCATAACCTGAAATTGGTAACTTCATCATTTTCTTAATCTGTCAAGTGAAAGACAAACTGAGAGCCATAGCACATTTCCATCAATCCCATGTTTCTAGGCTGCACACTGTGCAGGGCAGAACCTACTGCTTACCAAGTGTTGATGTAGTGCTTAGGAAAGGCACTATCACAAAAACAGGAGTCTAAAGAAAGACAGTATGTGAGCACAGATGCCAAAATAACAACTCTGTGTTCCAGCAGAACCCAGACACCCATGAAGCACTTGAGACTTACCAGATGATTCTGAGAATTGCTGCTGAGGACAATCTTCAGCAAATACAAGAGGAGATCTTCGGCTTACAGGCAGCCTGAATTACCATAGCAAGATTTCCACTTCACAGTGAAACTCAAGCATATACTTTTAGAGCAACCTAAAGTTTCCAAGCCCATTGCATTTTAAACAATTTGCCATTTATGTGGCAGTCACAGTAAAGACCATGCAACATTTCTCCTTGCCTAGCATTTTGGCAGTTAAAAAAAAATATGGAAAAAACAACCACAAATTCCCTGGTTTTAGCATACAAATTCTCAGCTACTGGTCTCTTTGTGTACCAAGGCAAGCTTTCCCCACTGTGCCAAGGCAGCGCTGAAAACAAGGCCTTCTTCCACTGGCTTCTAAGTTGCATAAAAACTTACACAGCTTCTACTGAACTCCCTTTGATGTCATTAGTAAATACATGTTTGCATTAAATATGCTGGCAATTCATTAAGTCATTATAGAACTGGCAATTTTAAGATTTTCAATCACTATGAAAATTAAGTTTGAAAAAAAGATCCTAATGATTAAAAACACATGATACAAAATATAGAATTGCAAGTCTTGAGATTTACATTGAAATGGGATGGTTTTGTCTGTTACGTGCCTTGAAAGAACAATCACAAAATACTCTAATTGGAATTTCAATTGCAGTATCAGTAAACAATCACATCAATCAGTCTTACCAGAAATCCATGCACTACTTGCAATAAGTAAGTTTTGCTTAAGATTAAGTTTACTGCGTCTACCAAACTTCTGTGATTTTATATAAACATATATAATTACGAGCAATCTCCACCATCTTACAGGGACATTCAGCAGGAATATTTGACCCATAGCCAACAGCAACTATGGGGTGTAATTTACCCTGGTAACTCAAACTTCAATAGGCTAAAATACCAGCTTTTATGTTGAAACAGCAATAGGATTATCTCACTTCTGTCAGGTTTCTAGCAAAAAATGGCACAACCTTCAGCAGAACTGACCTCTCCCAGGTCACAGTATAGAACTTTTTACAGAAGAGAGAGGAAAAAAAACATTAACAGAACTTAAGAGATTATGGAATCAATTCCCTACACAGAATTCCTTTCCTGTCCAAAGACTTCACACAAACTATGTGCACAGTTTTCTCAGTCCATCCTACAGAGACTCAAACGTTAGCAGTTGCAGATGGTCAAAGAATGATACCTACAAAACCACTTCCAACTGTCAAAAAGAAATCCTTCATCCAGCAAGGAAAGAGCTGGCACACAGTGCCAGACAAAAACATGCTAGGTATAGTAATACTGTGTGCTTCTTTCCTTACAGGCATTTACATCATTGCTAGGTCAACTGTGCTTCATGCAGTTGCCACTTCAAACAGCACAGAGGTGGCAGTCCTTCCAGAAATAGAGGTGACAATTTTGATCATGTTACTTCAAATGCACACACATACAAAAAATAAAAGGCAGAGAAAGAATATTGGGAAATACTCCTCAGCCACATTTCTTACCTTCTCCATGCTGTGGTAGACACAAAAGCAAGAGACAAAGTTACGTGACCTCAATTTCCCTGAACCTTGCATGACAAAAGTGCACCATTCCTCGAATTTTGTTAAGTTAAATGTAAGTTGGAGCTTTAAACTTTCCAAATGCATTAGAAATGGAAGATATCAAAATATGAGCTTCCAACACTTGAACTTTCAAGTAGCTGTATGATATTTCTACAGTAGAAAAGTTTCCCAAACACCTTTTCAAACTCAGCCTTCAAAATTGTTATTCGTTTTTGAAGAAATAGTTATATTTGACCTCTTTGTTGTCACATTATATATTTTGTTGATAGTACCCCGAATATCTGGTATACACACTATTTCTGAAGGTTCATTACACACCCATCTACCGAGTCACCTGCCACAACTCTTCTTGAAATAAAGAAGTTATGCAGCTGCTTCCATACCGCATTTTGACATGCTGTTGCACTTGTAATTTATCTACCCAGTAAATGTGTTTTCATTTCACAGAATACCAATTACCCCCACTGCATAGTGACAAGTAATAAGTTGTAACATGCACCCATTCCACATCTACCAAGATCTTATCCAGTGGCAACTCTATAAATAGCTGGAAAAAGTATTTCAAGTTTCCTAGAGACTAAATCTGCCAACATAAAAACACAGCCATTAACATCATTTACGCCACTAAAATACTAACATAGCACTTAGTTATTATATGTCCACTAGGCCAGGTGTCTCCATGACAAAATCATTTAACACACATTTAAAATAACTGAAATTACATGCAAATGTCTGTTTTCAACATCAGATTGATTTTTTGAAAGATGGGTAAGCCAAGATGTGTTCTCAACCTATCCTACTTCTACAGTCTGCTTAGATTCACAGCATCCTTAGAGTCGGAAGGCCATGTAAGGGCCATCTAGACCAACTCCCCTGCAGTGAACAGAGACAGCACAGCCAGATCAGGTTGCCCAGAGCCTGATCTAGCCTCACCTTGAAAGTCTCCAGAGACAGGACATGAAGAATCCTTCAGATGGAAACTGTTTGATCAGTCTTACTTTAAGAGAAAACTGCATATGCTGGAAAACCAGCACGTCTAAATAGGTGCATAGGAATAACAGCCAATGTCTTTTCCACTTCACCATCAGCAAAAACAAAGCCTATACTGTTCAAAACATATGAGAGCTCCATTGTTAATAACATAGCTGTTTGGAAACAATCACATAATTACCATTAGACTTATCAAAACCTTTATGTAGAACAGACCTCTGCAAAGTTGTTACTTGACCACTTTTAATCTACAAATCAACGTCTCCATACATTCACGAGTACAAGTCAAAGAAAGAAATTGTGACACTTGAAATCAATAGCCTATTACGCTATCCTACAAGGGGTGATTTTAAATATATTTCATCTACTGAAACAACCTACATGCTGTTATGTTGCACGCCTGGAAAATACTGTAGGCCTTCACTCAAGTCAGCAGCACCCTGGTGGTGCTTCTGTGGATCAATCCCACAGGGTTCACAAATTCAATTTGTTCACTTCAGAAAGAGCTGAGGCTGCTTACCGGGAAAGCTCAGTAAGTCAAAGTACTTGCCAGCTAAGAGACATGTGCAAGAAAAGTGAATCATACTGCAGCAGTCCTTTTTCTGCTTGCTTGCTTTTGAAGAGGAAGTTTTCATTATAGCTTGATAGTTAAGATCAAAGCTGCCAGCTCCAAACCTTAACCGTACTCAAAACTTTATGGAAGCAAGGATCGAGTTCTGTAGGATTGCTAAATATTTTTGAGCATTAGATTGGAAACTGACAGTAGTTAAATTACCAGCATATGCTATTAATGTATTAAAGATGTGAACAACTTAATGAAATCATTTCCTCTGTTTTATCATGATATCCAGTGTTACAACCATGACTATTCCAAGCCAGCTCCATGCTGAATTGCCAGCAGTTCTGGCAAAGGGACAAGGACCTAGTACGCAATGCAGCGTACTAGCACTCAAAAAAAATTTTAAATCCATTAAAATACTCTGCTATAGCATTTTATCTGATAACCAATCCAGATGATGTTTAAGTTTCAGAACAAAAAAACCATAAAAATTAAATAACCCACACTACATTATATATTTTTTAAATATACTCTCCACTGGCACTCATTTGTCAAGTTATCCTTGCTACAGGTATTCACTGTTACCTTCCAACACCACAAAGTTTGGCAGTAGTCTTCCAAAAAAAAGTATTTGTTTTTTTAAACATAATCCTGCAGCAGGGGGCAGATGCAGAGAGAACACAGGGCTCCAAGGGCAGCTAAACGAGATGGTAATTAGCTGAGGTACGTATAAGGAGGAAGAAAAAAGCTGTTGAAAAAGTTCCCTATTGTTTCCTACCGTAAACTACATTCATTCCTACAACAAAAAGCATGTTCAGAAGCTTATATTTCTACTAAGCTGCACCAAAATAGGATGTAATAAATAACTGAGCAAAATAAAACACAAACTGTTCAAAGCAAATCTCAACTTTTCTGTGCCGTTTCTAATCAAAAGAGTATCTACCTTTATGAACAAAAGGACTGACAGAAAATAGTGCTTTGTCTGCACAGACCCAAGTTTTTGGGGTCACTTGCACTGCACCTGCTCCTACTACCATTAAGCTCCTTATATTACCTATAAATTATGCAATCACTTTGAAAGGTAAATCCACCAACTTTCCATCAAGCTGCTGACAGTTTCCAGCTCGTTATTTAATGTACAGCTGTTTTGGGGTTTTTTTTAATTCCTCTTAGAAGGCTGAACCCTCATTTGTGAACGTTAAGAGGTATTTAGCAGTCAGTACTGCTTACACCTTACTACTCACTGTGACTTGTACTTCATTAGAGGAACGCTTCTTACACTCATCCAAACAATTAAAAGCAGCATAGCAGCATAACCACAAAGTTACCCCAGGACTGATGCTTTCACACAACATCACAATACTTATTCCACTGCCTTCTCACATGCAGTCTGAAATTTAGTAAACCCAATCCTGATTCCAAGCTACTTGCAACCCAGATTTAGTTTTCACTTATTTAACAATTGAACGGTTGACTTCTTTAAAACACACTTAAGCAGCACATTTTTGCAACCCCAGCTCTGGTCTACACATCCATAATCAAATCATAACTGATGCAAGTTTTCACTTTCACACACATACATAGTAGAAAAAATTTCACACAAGATGGATTTTATGTTATTTTCTGCAAAAGTACAGTTTCCTCATTTTATCTGTCTCCAAATAACAAGATGACTAAATACCATTAAGGTTTTAAAGAACCGTTCTTTTGAAGCAGATATTACAAGTCTGAATTACACCTCAACATAGTAAATTATGTATAATAGTAAACTCAGAAGCAAATCCTTTCTTCTACTATGAAATCATTGCGTAGCCCAAGTACTATTACAAAGCCGTAGCTCATTCGCCTAGACCTGCTATTGAAGTTCTGACGAGCTGCCACAAGGTGGAGGTAGACACCTATAGTTAGAAAGAGTTCGAACTAGAGAGGGAGGCAGGCATGACGGACTCCAACATTTTATCCTCATTATACATCATTGCAGACATTGTACCCAAATAAACATCTCTCGATTTCAGAATTATGAGAAATCTAGATTGAAGAGGGGTGATATGAAAAGCGGATGAAAATAGACTCTATTTGTTACAAAACCATAAAGAGTTAATAAGGACATGACCTGAGAAACAATTAACAAGTCCTTAGATTTGTTCTATTTATTCCATTTAGATAACAAAAAGTGGGTTAGATTGCTGAGTAACTTGCAATTCCTTGCAATTGAGTCAGAACAGAAAGCAACTGTTTATTTCAGTTTTGTCTTAAAGCCACAATCCTAATAACAAAAGTATGGGGCTTGTGAGACTGAAGACAATTTGAACCAGAACTGAGCTTTGTGAACGTTACACATCAGTAATTGAAGTCCTTAATTTTGGCTTCACTGTAAATCAAATTTAGCTACAGTTAGAAACTTTACCAGGTAGCAGACAGACAGTGAAACAGGAAGAACTGGATTTTTAAAGGCAATACTACCAACCAACAGCAGCCAACCTCGAAAAGGTTTTCTTGAAGACATCGCACGTGTTTCAGAATCTTCACACATGTACTTGTGTATCACCTACCCTTTCATCACAGGTGGCCACTGTACATCCATGTAAATAATAAAGACTCCTCCGGAGGTGTGGTGGTTTCTGCAGTGTGGCACTGTTACATCCTCATACAAAGCCCAAATCACAGACATAAGAGTTTACCTACCGTGTGACACTAAGCCAACATATTAAGTGGAGCCTTTTACCATACAGAAGCCATATGAAGAGAATTAGTAATGCTACTGCCCACAAGGACATAGTCTTATATCTGTTCTGCTTAAGTGTCATAGTTTTCTCCTATTTATTATTTCCAGAACAAAGTGAATTAAACACACTAACTCCAGACATCCATCCTATTCTCTGCTTCAGCATGTCACCATTCTTTTAACCTCATTTATGAGCCCGATAGAAATCTGATTCAGGCTGTCCTCACTGCAGAAAAGACTGAAGAAGAAATTGCATTAGTTCTTCCTATGATTAAGTAGTTTTCACAAGGCTGTTATCACACTAGATAAACATGGTGTAACACAATGGAAAGCTCAACAATAACGGCAGAGCAGTAAGGTCCTCAGCTGCAAGTGAGAATTCGTTCAAATGCAACAGCGACCAGCACAGAAACAAAGGGAAGAATTTACTTACCTTTAGAAGGCCTCAAGTATGCAGGAATCTCCACGAGGAACCTCCTGCCTCTGCTGCCAACCCTTAAATGAGGGCAGGGAGGGGGTGGGTCCTGGCTCCAGCCCTTCCAGTCACTCAGTACATTGCATGCACCTGAGCTCCCTTGGGTTGGCCCTGCCTTCACACCAGGTGCTCAATCACTGCTTCAGGCTGTGACTTAGTATTTATTTCCACTACACGTGGCCATTCAGTGCGTGTGTGCAAAAATGCAGATTATTACCCAACAGTTGTTAGCTTGGGAAAGCAAGTAAATGGCCTCTATTTTGTATGTGGCTGGAAGAAACTTGTTTGTTAGAAACTTCTGTAGGTATAACTAAGAACCCTTGCTTCCTATGAACGACCTTGACTACCCTGAAATGCAATGCTTTATTGTCTCTAGCTGCTATGTATGGCCATGATACTAAGGAGGGGTTAGTGCACACCTTGCCCATCTGCCACCACCAGTATCTGCTTGGTTAATCTCAGGGCAGACACATTACCACAGCCAGCCACCACTGGGACTGAGAACTTGGCAGAGACTGAGTGGCCAGCTATCCCCAAAACATGAGTACCTTTCTATTAAACTAATGAATGCTAAATTGCCTCTGCATATTTTCTTCCGGATTCATAAACCTTATGCAGAAGCACTGGTGCTTTTGCATTACAAGCTTCAAGCCATTTTTTTTTCCTCCCTTCACCATTACTCCCAGCCATAAGGAGCACAGGCAAAGTACATCAAGTCAGCTCATATAAGTCATGCAGGAAGTGCAAAGAATTTTGCTCCTGGTTTATGGATTTTACTCAGGACTATCTCCAGTTTAATCCTGTAAACTACATGCCAGTTAGCATCTGGGGTACATCAGCATGCTTTGGGCTCATCTTACCAACCAATGTCATCCTAAAAGAGCAGCTAATAAACACTGAGATATTGCAGTGTGATGCAACACACTGATCAGGTGTGACTGGAACTTCACTTTAAGAATTCACTGCCAGCACAAACTGAAACACCTTCCCCTAGAACAAACACTGAACTGTATAAAAAATAGTTTAACAAAACATTTTAAAAATTATAACCATGCAAAATCGTAAAAACCATTTAAAAAAAACACAAAAATTCAAAATATTCTCTTTCCAAATAGAAGAGGGAAAAGCCATCTCAAAGACTGTGTGCTCAGTTGATGAACAGTTACCTGAGACCTGAACTCTGTTCATGCAACACGTCCTCCTGAAAATGACGTTCAGGCACATGCAAGACAAAGAGGTGATATGAGACAGCCAGCATGGCTTTACCACAAGCATGTCACACAACCAACCTGGTGGCCATCTATGATGGAGTAACAGCATCAGTGGACAAAAGAAGGGCAACTGATGTCATCTATCCGGACTTGTGTAAGGCCTTTGACATGGTTCCACATCGCATTCTTATCTTTAAATTGGAGATACAGATTTGAAGGCTGAACTATTTGTTGGGCAAAGAACTGGTTCGTTAGAGTTATAATATAGAGTTAGACAGAGTTATTGTCAACAGATCTAAATCCAGTTGGAGGCTGGTGAACAGCAGTGTCCCCCCAGGGATGTCTTGCAACTGGTGCTCCTTAGCATTTTATCAATGACTGAGACTGTGTGATAAGCGTATCCTCAGCAAGTTTGCAGACACTAAGCTGCATGATGCAGTTGATACAACAAAAGAAAGGAACGCTGTCCAAAGCAGCCTGAACAAGCTTGCAAAGCAGGCCCACAGAACTTATGTGATTCAACAAGGCCAAGCACAAGGTACTGCACGTTTAAGTCAGGGCAATCTCAAGTATGTATACAGTCTGGGAGAACTCCTTAAGGACAGCCCTGCTGATGACTTGAGGATCCTGGTGGACAAAAAGCTGGACATAAGTTTAGTTGTGTGCACTTGCAGCCTGGAAGGCAACTGCATCCTGGGCCACAGCAAAAGAGGGGCAGCCAGCAGGTCAGAGAAGGTGATCCTCTACTTTGCTCTCATGAGGTCCTATCTGTAGTATTACATCCAGCTGTTGGAGCAAGTCCACAGAAGGGCCACAAAGATCAGCAGCAGGCTGGATCACATATCTTATGAAGAGAAGCTGAAAGAGCTGGCCTTGTTCAGTCTGGAGTAGGCTCCAGGGAGACCACATTGTGGCCTTACAATATTAGAGAAAGATGATAAACAGAAGGAAAGCAGACTTTACACAGGTAGGTAAGGATAGGACAAGCAGAAATGGCTTAAAACCAAAAGAGGGTTGATTTAGATTAGATGTTAGGAAGAAATTGCTCTTTCAGATGGTGATACACTTGGCAAAGGCTGCCAAGAGAAGTTGTGGATGCCCCATCACTGGAGGTATTCAAGGCCAGGTTGGATGGGACCTTGGGCAGCCTGACTTAGTGGGTGGCAACCCTGACCAAAGCAGGGGAGCTGGAACTGGATGACCATTAAGGTCCCTTCCAACACAAACCATTCTATGATTCTATAAAAAAAAGCTTCAAGGTGGGCTAAGTGTCAAATATAAATGATTTCATTCAACCGGTGCCTTAGAAGGAATTTCACAGAAACATCCTGAAACAAAAGTAGCTCTGGTCACCAATGCTGCAATTTTCTATTCAGTTATTTCAGCTCCACAGTTTGCAGTGTAGAAGGCTACGAGCTGATAATTATTATCAAGTGCACTGCTGTAAAGTACCCATGGACATAATTTACATACCAATACTTCAACTGTATATTCTTTCTTACAATAAAACTTACACCATAATTAGATTCAACAGAGGTGGGTACTTCCAAGAGTCTTGGGTAGGTAGTTGGCAAGGTACTTTGCAAGAGTTAGCAGCATCTGCTCTGCAAACAAGACTTCTAAAAACATTAGGCAGCATCTACTTTGAGTAACAAACAGTGTTTCCTAATAGAACTTATACTTGTCTAAAAAACAACCTAGAAAAACTTTACTTAGCTTTATTAATAAAACAGTTAAAAAGTCACTATGACATTTAGAACAGGATGCCAAAGATAATTATAGAACAGCAATGAGTCCAATTGAGAAAATTAAAACCACATATGTTAAGAACAGTCCCTATCAGCCTGCTATACATAGTGTTCTTCCTGCAAGTAGCCCATCATCTTTACTGGGAAGCAATTCACACAAAGTCATCATAGAAGGAAAGTCAGTGCTTGTATTTTTTTCTACAATCATGCAATCAGAGCACAAACAGGAAAAAAAAAGCACTTATTTACACTGACGCAGTTTTTAAAACCATGTGTATATTGCAATCATTTAAAGTGCAAGCTACATGTCTGCTGAAATCACTGAAGGCATAACAGGTGAGATATAAATTAAAATACTGACACTAGTAGTTATACAACTAACCACTGACGCCAGCAGCAGATTTCCAACCCTGACCAACTTAGTGTGTAACTTCTTGTTGCCAATTACCAGCCAAACACATATTCCATTGCTTTAGATACAATACTTTCATCTTTCTTAGGCGTTTGTCTGTCAGAAACCACCTAGAAAGCAGGAAAAAAAAACAGGAAGGAAAAAAAGAATTAGTTCACACAAGGGTTAGTGTTAAAACCACACTTCTCCTACATGTTACTGTATTTTGACAACATATCTTGAAGTTCAAATCAAGCCCTCAACTTCTGGAAAAGTAAATACATTTGTTAAATGATTTTGTAGGCCTATGCACATAAACCACATCTTTACCAGTGATAACAGGAGAAAAAAGGCTAAAGTCATATTAAAATTGATGCGTGCCCAGGCTCACACTCTTAACAGAAGACCACACAAAACCACATGCTTCTGTTTCCCTTAAAATACCTGGTAGTCACTAGTGGAAGCTTTGTATGCTGTTGCAAGAGGTCTCATTGTAGAAATCTTTGTAGTATTTGCAGGTTGTATTGGTGTGCCTACAGTTTTTGAAGGTGGAGTGAAAACTGAAGACATCGAGGATGCAGAGCTTCTTTCGAAGTTTTCCATCACACTCTTAAAAAGAGGATTCAAGTAATGTAAGCCAATACTAAAAAGCACTATTTAAATCTTTGGAAGTTTATCTATAATTGATAAATGTATTCATATCCAATAGAAAGCAACAATTACACTTAAATGCCTACTAATACAGAGAGTAAAAGGTGCATTATGCCACTGACAGCTAGTGGAAGCTCATAGTCTATCAGTTATATGTACTGAACATCAGACAAGTTTGAAACAGGATGGAGAAGACAAAAAATTGCAAAACTTGCAGCAAACCTCAAGAAGCAACTTTTTTCAGTACCAGAAAGCTACAAAAATAGCTTGACATCTTTATCTTCTCAAATCTCTTGCCTCCAAAATACAGAGGATTATGAGCGTATTTATTCATATTTTCAAGTGAACATTACCCAAAGACAGAATAAGAATTCAAAAGCAACTAAGAGATAGGATGCCTGAAAATTCCTTGTCTTAGATCATTACGTATAGAGCTATAGGCAACTCAGTCAATGATACTGGACAGCAAAATAGTAGATAAGGTAAGAAAAGAGACCAGAAGCCCATGAAGAAAAGGGGCAATAAATTTTGTCTTTCTTAATTTGAATCTGCATTAAAAAAATGTTTCAAATTGATAAAACAGCAAGTAATTTCAAGCTCCATTTCTAGAGCATTATTCTAGATGGATTTACATTTTAAAGCTTGTATTACTCCTTAGTGTCACTTAGAATACAAAGAGACTTAAAAATAAATCTGTAAACTACAAAAGAATCACTCATTTGCCTGTGCACTGTACTCAACACAAAGTGCTGTAGGAATTAATGTTAAGAGCACAGGAAATGCCTAGAAAATAGCAGTTTATTAAAAACATTAGCCTCAAATACAGCCATGCATAAGTCAACCAGCACTTACAAGAACAGGATGCGTGTTCTCACAGTACAAGTTGAAGAACAAACTCAGGACTGTGATGCTAACAAATTCATAAGCCTATGGGGCTACAATAAACTGAGGAGTCAGTCAGGTAAGCAGTCACAGGAAGGAGGCAAGAGATTCAAGAAAAAACAGCAACAAAAATACCAAATTTCGTTTTGTGAAACATTCATCTCAATTCTCTGATGCTATAATTTTAATTCATACCATGTACAGCAACATAACTTTACGCATTACAGCTTCTATACCTTAGAGAGTGCTTCCATAGTGATACTCTACAGCAGCATTTCATCAAACAATTAAGAAGAAATCATATTGAATATAATACATTTTATCTAACTTAACTACGTGTGCTCTGTTATTCAAATAGGAACAAAGTGAGTAGGGGAAATAAAAAGGAATCCCAAAGGCAAAGTATTTATATTAAAAAGAGAGCAGCTGTTAACTTACTTTATCTATACACGGTTTGACACCAATCATGATGGATTCACCAAAAATTCTTCCATCTTTGCTTAAGGCTTTTCGGGCTTGAAGCTTAGACTGATATCGAATATGCATCCAATTTCCTGTGTTGGACATCTGTATGTGATTAAATGAAAACTGTGAAACTTCGCCTTTTTAAAGAATGAGCCAGAACGTTTTCAGAAATAAGCTTCAGACTAAGACATACCACATGCTTTAATATGTTTCCATACTGAGCAAACTGTAGAAGAATATAGGAAGCAGATGCTTGGGGAAATCTGAAAGACAAGAAAAATTACCCCAAAAATGATGAGTTGTATAAGATTTTCAGTGATAGAATACAAAAGGGCTTTTAGAATACAAAGGGCTTTTAGAAATCCAGAACAGACCAGTATTTTAATAACATTTTAAAAGTATTAACTTGTACATATTTTTAATTTGCCATAAGTGAATGGTAGAACGGTGCCTTTCTAACTTAGTAATATACAGTCAGAGTTAAGCTTCTTCACTAAGAAAGCAGGTAAGATAGCAAGGCACATCTGCTGGCTTTAACCACAGTTATGTTTTCTGAAGAACCTAGGAACATCAGATAACAGCAGTGCCCTAGTGCTATTTGTTTCCATACGTTGCCAAGACCTTGCCCACAATTCTTCCAGTATTTCAGAAATTCACTTACCCAAATACAGTTACCCACGTGTCGTCAAGTTGATCTTCCGAAGTTAGGGAATCACCCTGAGTATAGAAAGGATCCAGTTGAGCTGGAGACAGAGTAGTCTTTCTAGGCTGCCCAATACTTGCAGGACTGAACATACTTGAAGCTGTTAAATTAAAACAATACCATTTAACATATTTATTTGCAAGACAAGTCAGCTTAAAAGAAATTCGATATAAAAGATTTTACTTGTACACAGAAGAATTTGGAGGTGGTTTATTTGCAGATAAACATTCAGCTGGTTCAGATTTTGTAAGCTTTCCAACTAGTTAGCAGGCTTCCTCCTTTATCCCTAAACAGCAGCTATTCAACACAGACACCAAAGGGAAGCAAGACACTCAGAATTAAGCTTAGCAAGAAGCCATGTGCTCGTACAGAAAACTGGAAGCCTTATCAACACAGGCAACTGCCCTTCAATCTTCTCAGCAGCTTCACTCAAATACAGACACCCTGAGCAAGGGATGCTGAGTGAGGAACAAGGGAAGTTGATTGAAATGCTACCAGTATGAGTCAAGAGGTATTTCCTATTCACATCCACATACTTTTTGAAAAGCTAGTTAAAAGAATGGGTGCAGCTCCTTCACAAATTTGCAAGGAGCTGATGTAGTTTGAACATTATTGTCTATTAAGAAAAGTAGTAGAAAGTACGTTAAGTATTTTGATGGAACATCTACCTGCTCCAGGAGTTGATGGCATGTTTCCAACCAAAGGGCTCTGAGTTAGAGAAAAGCTGCCCTGCATTAAAATACAGAAAGTAAATAATACTTATAGGTACACTCCTCAGATTAGAACAGATCTTTTTCAGGCAAACTTAACTATCAAGCAGTAACATTGTCTGCCTTAAGTTACTTCTAACTTTTTATATCAATATCAGACAAGAACATATCTATATTTCACACATTCTAGCACCCAGTAGATCTCAACTATTACATTTTGGAGTTCCCAACTGATTACTAAGACCACTTCTGTAAGCCAGCAATTTGCACTACATGCATATTATGGAAAGGATGTCAGCATGAGAGGTTACCAGCATCTGATTTTCATTTTCTAGGAAACACAGAAATCATGGAGCATAGCTCCTACTTGTACTCATCATTACCTTCTTTCCCTCTAAACTACTCACTCTAACTTCAATATTTAATTAAGGAAATTTAATATCAAGTTCTGTTTGCTAAAATAGTTATTTTCTTCATATAAAGTTCTCAATTTTTGAAACAATTTGGGTGTATTTTTATCCTTACTCACAGCATTTCTTCAAAAGAAGATCAAACAAAATGGAGCACCTGTCTGCCTAGCAGCCTGCATTCCAACTGTTAGCTGCTCATTATCAGTATTATTATTATTATTTTTAAGCAGTAAGGGATCTCCTCCTTAGAAAACTTTCAGAATAAGCCTCTCAGAAGGCAACATTTAATAAAATCTGTTCATTCAAACAAATGCCTACATTCATTGAAAAAACATCCATTAACACTTGACTGCTCGGTTGAGGTAAGCAGGGGAGTTTACTATCAGCACAGCCTTCTAGAAATTTTTTTACTGCTGCTCTTTCAAGATTAACCCCACCTCACTGCCCAAGCTTGGATCAGATATTTTACTCAGTATAAGTATCCTCATATTTTGGTAGTATCATTGCTGTTACCTACTGTAATGCTATAATGGGATGATAATAGCAGGGTAGCAAAATCTTCAACTACAGCAAATGAGAATGAGCCCAAATGCAGCAGCCATGGATACAAAAAGGAGGGAAAAGAGCTGCTTACCTTTGGGAAGCCTCAGGTAGGCAGAGATCTCTGTTAAGAGTTACCCTCACTTCCACCGCCAACCCTTATATGAGGTCTAGGAAGGGGTGAAACCCTTTCCAGTCACTCAGTGCATTGCTTACACCTGAGCTCCCCTAGGTTGGCCCTGCCTTCTCACCAGGTGCCCAATCACTGCTTCAGGCTGTGATTAGTGTTTCCACTACTAAAACGAAAGCATATTTGGACCACATGATAACATCATAAACTGACAAGAGCATGGAAAGCTGTAAGAAATCTGAGTTTATCACATACAAACCACGGCAGAGGCATGGTTCATATTTTCTCATTCTTAAAAATACCTTAAAAATCAGAGGTAGTTCCATGAGCAAAGCTCTCAGAGTACACAGGGACAGGCCCGCAGGAAGACTGGAGCACATCTGTATGATCAGAAGACTCACCAGTCACTTTGCTAACTCAGTTGCATCAACTGTTGTCAAGTACTCACTGAAGTTCTAAGAAACCTGACCTTGTCTGCTAAGAAAAAGACAGTACGTAAACCACTTACTGCTCTTCTTGAAGTTAGCGGTGAAGATCCAAGTCCAGGACTAGATAATTCATCATATATGCTTCTAACTGGTGGAGCACCACTTTTATCTTTATGTGTAGGGACTACAGGCTGTGGGGGAGAGCCACCTGAAGTTAAAAGGACAGAATGAAAGGAAGCTTGTAACTTTACCCTGCTGCAGAGTTTTTCTTCAGTCAAAGTTAACAATGTACTTAGCTATGAAACACTTTGTCATTACATAAGCTTACAAAACAGCTGCCCAAACTGTTCAACTTTGAACATCTTAAGCAAAAATATCATCTATTTATCAGAAAAAGTCTCTTTAACAGAACTATTACCTATAACTTTGAGATCTCTGGATGCCAAACACATCCTACATGCACCTGTTCTTTTTAAGCAGCTTTGATCACATCTACGTTTTCCCATTCTAAAGCAGCTTATTAACATAATTCAACTGCTCCAGACAATCTTCTCTACGAGAAAAACACCAAAGCAAAGCATTCAAGTCTTTGAGGGCATACTACATACTAAAGAGCCACATCAAAACGTGCACAGACATTGCACGTGCCATCACGTTCCGACTGAACAAACTTATTTCCTTCCCATGAAATTTTACATTAAAATATAAAGGTAAGCAGGTGAAGGTGTGAATTATGACAATGTGAAGTTAGGTTAACTAATCTCCTTTATTATTATTATATAATTGTATAAGTATATTTAAGTGTGCGAATCCCAATGTAACAGACAATTCAATTACACTGACTAAAAAAAAGGTGATAAACCTTTGAATCATTTGTGTGCGTTGACCCCCAGAGAAAGCAGTTTGGGTTAACAGATCTCACAAAACGTGTGGCAGCTAATCCTTTCACTTCCAATCCCCACTGGAGCTTCAGTACTGCTTTCTCAACAGCGCGACACATTCAAGAACTGCTGTAATGCATTACTTAAAGCTCTAGAAGTTCACAACCACACATTTTGGTTATTACGTTACTCATCCCTCCTTTCCCATAACTGATATTCTGTGGCTGTGGTAATACGATGTGATAAAACTCACGGAGTTACTTCACGTTTTATAGCTTCCTACAAGGTTTCTACTTCAGGGATGGGTACAAAGCGTGCATTCACTGTAAGCCCAATCCGAAGAGCCAACCCCACCGAGCACAGAACAGCAGCACAGAACCCAAGGTAAGCGGCAGGACGAAGCCAGCCGTGGCTCCACGACAGCTCCGCGGCCCCTGAGGAGCGCTGACCTGCGAGCAGAGGAGACCTGACGTCCACGGCGCCCACGGCAGGGCCGCTGAGGGCGCGCGGCTGCGGGGTGACGGGCGCGGGCAGGTCGCCCATCAGGAAGCCGGGCAGGAACTGAGCGCTGGCGCCCGGCTTGGGGGACGTGGGGGAACCCAGCGTCATCGGCTCCGCTCCTGGGACAACGAAAAGAAGCGGCAGTGAGGAGGCGCCCCAACCCGTGCTGGGAAAGGAGCGGAGGAACGAGCAGCGCGGTTTCCTTACGGCTGCTTCCTACGCGCAGGAAATCCCGCCGAGCCCAGGCTCCCTCCCTCGCCCGCCTCATCGCTGCCCGGCCCGCATGGCCGCCGCGCTGTCCGTGCGGGTGTCCGAGGGCGCCTCACCGGCCGAGCGGCGCCAAAGGCTGAGGTGCCTCGCGCCGCCCAATGGCCCGGCACGCGCCCGATCCACGCGCGCGCGGCGGAACGGCGCGAAAAGCAGCGCTGCTCACCGGCGGGAGGCGGATCCATGGCGAAGCCGGCCATGCGGGCGGCTTTCAAACGGGCCGGAACTTCCTCCCGACGTCACTTCCGCCGCCGCCGCCATCTTGTGACGTTGAGGGGGGCGGAGCTGCACCCGCCTGCTCCGCGCTGGGGGCGGCCCTGCAGGGTTCGCCGCGCTACTGGAGGCGGCTGTGGGGCAGTGTGAATGCGATGATCATTTGTCCCGGAAATGCGGAAATAGAAAGCAGGGAATAGTGACCGGATTTCACATATTTTTCATTTAAAACCACAGTTATTCACACACAGCGTTTATTTTTTTTGTGTCGTAACGTATCCAGCCATTTAGAAGGGGCACAAAGGTCACAAAAATACTGCTATCAACAGAATCTGTCACGGAATCTGTATTTTTATTTCCTGAACGTGCTATCTTATGACACTTAAACTAGTCTGAGATCTGTCAGCAGAGTGACAAGAAAAATAAACTCAGTACCTATCCTATAACGTGTGTTCTTTATACATTGCATGGAATGGAGCGAGGAGGCATTGGTGGAGGGGGCTGAGTCAAGAGAGTTTGAGATAAGAAAAGCATTTGTAACAACCTACCTGCTCAGAAGTGATCTAAAAAGCCATCAACCGCAAAACCCTGATAGCTTGTTTCCTAGCAATTTGAAAACATCATGCTAGTGTACTTCCATTTGCTGCTTGAGGAGAAAGAAGTGAGGCATTAGAGCATCCTATACCTTGTTACTTCCATAATAGTCTGCTTTATTGTTTTTTATATGTATTTAGTGGCTGGCTAGCCCATAAAATTCAATAACATCCTCCTTAGTTTTACCATAGACCCAATAGCAAAGTACTTCCCTATATTAACACCTTATCTAGGTGTTACAAGCTAGAACGTATAAAGATTTGGTCTAGCATGAAAGTAAGCAGGGCAACTCTATAATCCCAGTTACCTTTTTATTTCCTCTCTGCATTGCCTGCATTCTCTGGTGATTCAGTAAAAACATTGTTTCTTTCCCCGCTACAGCAAGAAAAAACTTTATCTTTTTTCATTGCTCTAGAAAGAACTTTCTCTTGGATAAAATATCTGTGAAGTCAGTGGAGTACCATTTGGCCTCTACACCAGATGCTGAAAAGTGGGAGTGTAAAGGTGAACATAAGAAAAAAATAAAATACAGAGAAAGATTTTAAAGTGCACCTGTAAAAGAAGACTGCAAAACGAGAGATTAAAGTACATCCAACATCTGGCATTGTATAGTCAGAACAGATTGTTTCACTTCTCCCTTTCCATCAGTCGTGATCATTTATGCTTCCATTTGCCTTTATATTCTGTTCCTGGTACTTGTGAAGCTGTTCCATGAAGCCAGGATTGGGACAAATAGAAGGCCTTGCACTTTTTACCAAGGAAAAGGCTGAAGCAAAACTCAGTCTTTCTGAATTCATCAGAAAACCAATGACTATTGCTGCTGCACGGGAGACTCCTGCATTACAGTGGACCAGGACCACACCATCCTTCAAGAAAAAAAAGAAACATTAGTCAGGACATTCATTAAGTAAATAGAAACAAGAAACTATGGCTAAAAAACTTGATTTACAACATTTTATGATTTAGTAAAAGCTCCTTGCTTAGCTCAAGGCAAATATACACATAAATAAATACTTCCAAACACAGATGTGTGAGCCCCAAACTAAATATTTTTCTAGCCAAGGCCGCTTGATGATTAGCAAATACTTCAAATACTTCACACCTAACTATTGTTTCAGAACTAAAAACCATTCTCTGTCCCCTTCTCCAAGTCCTTGCAGTAGCTTCCTTATGTAAACACCAAATAATGGACAGCTGGGACACTAGGACACTCAATCTACTTGGGCACTAACTTTAAAATTTATTTTACTTGAAACATAGAAAGGAAATTGACTGTATGTTGTTACCAGGTTAAAAACACAGAAAGGCAGCTGTAGTGACAATGCTAAATCATGGCCTGAAGCAGTGATTGATCCCACCTGGTGGGAAGGCAGGGCCAACCCAGGGCAGCTCAGGTGCATGCAATGCACTGAGTGACTGGAAAGGGCTGAAGCCAGGATCCACCCCTTCCCAGCCCTCATTTAAGGGTTGGCAGGGGGAGATGAGGGGATCTTTCTAGAGATCTTCGTGTACTTGAGGCTTCCTAAAGGTAAGCAGCTCTTTTTCTTTCTTTCTTTGGTCTTGTTTATTGTTATTGGGCTCATTCTCATTTGCTGTAGCTAGAGGCTTTACTACCTTGCTACTATTGTGGTATTTTCCATACTATGACAGCAGCAAAAAGCTAGACATAGAGGTAGATATTAAAATATTCTGTAACTTCTGTTGCATGTTTCTTTCATGCTCTGGAGTTGTTTAATTAGGTTCTGGTTAAGCAGAACTGCATACAAGAACACTAAAATCAGAGAATGTATTATATGACTTGCAGTAAATCTTTTTTGCTATTGTATGACTAGTACAAATCTTAATGGCTGGTACAGATGGTTCAACTAAGACCCCTTACCTGGGGATTAAGTATCCTTCTGTACTCAACTTCCCAGGAATTCACAAATGCTTTTCCTAGTGGTTAAACTCAAGCTTATCTTGAATTACATGCAAAATCAGTATTTTTCAGTCTGCCTGAACACTTCCCACCCAACCCTTGAGACACCTGCATGTATCTTTTAAATGATGTATCTAGTATTTTGTAAATGAAACTTACAACAAAAACATCTAGACAACTCAGTGTAGCATAGGCCAGCTATGCAATGACCAGGTATTGTGATAGTGTTGTGTTTGTACACCAGATTCTGGCCTGGCAAAGGCTCAGTCCAAACTGTTGGCCAAATGATAGTGGTGGTGGTGTTTAAATTAGCATCTTCAGATTTTAAGTCAAGATGCTGAAACATGACAGAGTACCCTCAGGTGTTTGAGGCTACACAAATATATTCTTGACATAAGCAGTCTGTTCTGTCTGTCTTGAACATACATAAATTATTAAATGAGCCTCTTACTTAGAATAAAAAAAAAACCAACCAGGATGCTGGAATCTTATGACTTAAGTCACAGGCCTGGAAGTTCCAATTATCTGATGTACTAATACACAGAACATAAAATGATTCCTGCTCCAAAAATATTCCAGCCTAAATTACAAGACAAAGTATGAAATCAAGTTGCAACATCCCCACTCATCACAATACCACTTTTTTTTTCCTCTAGTGGAATTCACATCCCTTTCCTATTGTCTGTTGGAAACATCTTCATTTACTTGAAAATGAGATTTCATAGTCATTTTCATTTACTTTCTCACGCTTACTCTACAGAGTAGACTTGAAAACATGGACAACAGTACTAAACCAACTATAACACTTAGCACATGTATTTTTCCTTAGTAAAATCCATTGCTAGTTTATACAGAGATGACTTAAGCACATAATGCTTCACTAATTTTGCATTAGGTAGGAGCAATATGATTGACACTGGTCACCTAGCATGTAATGGAAAACTGGTCTGCCAATTTGCAGCCCAGAGAAAGAGGTGACTCTGATCAGTATCAGCATTTGTACCACAATGTCTACAGACTCAAGCAATTAACAAGTGTTGGAAAACTTGATCCTGTTACAAGCAGTAACTGTCAGTGACTCACAGTACAGTGCACACCTTTCTTGCTTCTCTAATGTTAAGTGTTTCTCTGAAGCTAACCACATTCTGGTTACTATTTCTTATATATAGACTCTTTCATCAGTGAATATCCCTTGTCCCCCACCTTAAGAGATGAAACAGCAGTAGCTCTTTGTAATTACTTACATGCTTCATGAACTAATCTTGGAGAACACCTATTCCATCAATTACCTGATCTTCAGTGCAACTTTTCCATTATAAAATCACTAGTACTGATAGGGGGAGGGGTGGGGAATAAACAGTAAACTCCCTAATTTACAAAATAGTCACTGGAACATAAATGCAGGAGACAGAAATCAACCTTGTGGAGTTATGAATGGCAAGTCTCATTTAGAAATGAAGTGGAAACAGTAACAAGAAACCTCGAAAAGGTCATTCAGTGATAATGTGTATCACGTAGCTTGTAAATGATACATGAGAGAAGGAAAGAACACTGTGTGACACAAAGCAAACTGGGGCAAGAGTTCCTTCTTTGAATCTCAAACTGTGTAAATAATGAATATGTTAGAAATAGTCAAATAATGTATAACAATGTCTGGCTGTCAGGTCATAGTGTCAGAGCTACCACTGATATAAATTAAACAGTAAGGCCAAGTTTAACAAATAGGAGTCATCCCTCTTGGTTTCATATGTAGAGCAGCTAAGCAACCCCAAATGCAGGTCAGTCATCCTACTCCCTACATGATGACTTTTTCAGGATTTTATCAGCAGTTAAAATCACTGGTTGGCTTCAGGCTACTAACCCGTTCTCTGATAGTCTTGGTATGTAACTGGATGTGGATCCATGGCTTTTGACAGGCAGCTGTTTAGATTTAAGATAAGGTAATAAATAACCATATTGTATAGTTATATTGTATAGATATACTGTACCTGGATCTTGGCTTTCTCAATAAACTCAAAACATTCTGGGAAATAGGAGGTGATATCAGTTTCTGGGAGGTCCAATATACATATGGTCTTGTATATAAAGTCATTAAGAAAGGCATTTTGGACTCCATAGGCTACATTTAGAATATGTGTAACCTAAGTTCAAAAAAAGAAATAGAATTCTGAAGATAGCAAGCAAAATAAGCAGTTACAAAGGTAAATTCATCTTTAGACATGAACAGACTGTAACTTCCACTAGCACACTGCTCGGCTGTATGTGCATCTATGGTTTGCTTTTCTCCAAGTTCATTCAAGATCAGGCTCTGAGCAGCCTAATCAAGCTGTGGGTGTTCAGTGTGAAGGAGTTGGACTGGATGGTCTTCAGGAGTCCCTTCCAACTCAAATCATTCTATGATAGCTTGATAGGTGATGGTTAACACCTCAATGTGAGTATGAGGGTGAGGAAGACCTCCTCTCTGGGGAAGGTCACTGGCATGAGACCTGTCAGACAATCTGGTTAATGAGGTTTAAAATTCCTGCTACCAAACGTGCTTGAAGAGCTCTACTTTTCCCTCTCAGGATGAATATGAGGAAATGAAAAAGATGTGTGCTTACCCAAACTCGTGCCCTGAAGGAAGGGTTTCCAGCAGAAAAGGGAGTTGCCAGCACACGGGTGGAAAATGCAAGGTGGTGGGAGAGCACAGATCATCCAGTATAATACCCCAGATCTAAAGCCTGCCCTCACCCACCAGCCTCGTGTTCGTGCTGCTCAGGTGCCCGCATGGCTCCCTGGAGCACCACGAACCGCAGACGCCGAGGGCAGCGCGGGGATCCGCTGTGTCGAAACAGCGGCACGTCCCGGCTCCTCGCCGAGCCGTCGGACACGCGGCTGCCACGCCGTCACCTCCCTCACCGCCGCACACAAACACTCCGCTCCCGAAGAACCAAACCCGCACCAACTCAGCACGCCAGACGCTCTGCGGCGTTACCTTGTGCTTCCTCAGGGTGTCCAGATCGTGAGCGGCGTCTTGCGACCCTGGGGGAGAGAGCAGCCCATCGCACGGCGCTCCCCGCGGCGCCGAGGTGCCCCGCCGCCCGCCTCTCGCTCGCCCACTCACCCAGCAGCAGCCAGGGCCGCGCGGCGCCGACCTGCAGGTCGCAGCTCAGGTCCCGGACGAAGCCGCCGCCGGGCACCGCCTCCGCCTCTTCCTCCACCTGCAGGCAGGCGCCCCGCCACGTCTCGATGACCCTCCGGCCCGTCAGCGTCGTCACCCGCGTGCGCTGCTTCCGCAGGTTGGCCCTGGAGAAACTCCTGATCTCCTGGGCGAGGGAGTGCATGGCACGGCCGCTCGGCTGCCCGCTGCCGGCCCGACGAGGGCGGCGCGCAGCCGCGCGGCGGACGCGGCGCTGGGGG